>OU342771.1:14905000-15232907 GCA_910591435.1 Acronicta aceris | reverse complement strand
CACCGCGTCCCACGACTCTGCGCTACCGACCATCCTCCGCACTACGGCCGGCAGCGACAGATCGTCTCCTACTTCATTTGTGAGGACACGGCGCTGCTCCTCCCAAGCTACACACTCGGCGAGCGTGTGTTGCGCCGTGTCCTCCCCGCAATGGACGCAGTGGTGGCACCGAGCGTCCGGCTCCCTGTCTATGCGGCACAGGTACTTGCCGAAGCAGCCGTGCCCCGACAGCACCTGCGTCACCTTAAACGACAGGGAGCCGTGCCTTCTCCCGAGCCAGACGTCGAGTACTGGCCGGATCGCCTCGACGGTAGCGAGGCCGGCGGTAGGGCGCAGAAGCCTTTGCCGCCATTCCGCCACCAAGACCTGACGGAGCTCCTCTCGGCGCAGCGCGATCTGCCGCTGCACCGGCATCGAGCCCCGTGCCCGCTCTTCCTCGCGCCATCTATATAATGACGCGAGTACTTTCGCCTCTAGGTCCCAGGGCGGGGATCCGGCCAGGACGCAAGCCGCCTCGTAGGAAATCGTGCGATACCCGCGGACGACTCTGACGGCCATCGCCCTCTGCGGTTTTCGCAGAATGGCGAGAGTGCTGGCCGTCATGTCCATCGCCCACACAGGGGCCCCATATAGGGCCATGGACCGCACGATTCCCACGTACAACCGCCTACAGGCGGCGCTCGGGCCCCCCAAGTTGGGAAGCAACGTTGAAAGCGCGCCCGCTGCGCCCATCAGCTTGGGCGCCAGCCGCCGAAAGTGGGGCCCGAAATCCCATCGGCTGTCGAGCACCAATCCCAGATACTTCATGGTGGACTCGACAGCTATCCGGGCCCCGCTGACCACGATGTGTGATCCCGGCGCCGGCGCACGTCGGGGGCCATGAAACACCATGGCCTCCGACTTGTTTAGGGCCACCTCCAGGCCCAGGCGCCGGATGCGGTTCACCACCTGTGACACCGCAGCCGTGGCTATCAACGTCGCCTCCCTGTGCGAGCTCCCCCGGGCAATTACGAGCGTGTCGTCCGCATAACACGTCAAGTCGGCGCCCGACGGGAGCTCGCCTCTCAGCACCCAGTCGTAGCCGATGTTCCACAGGAGCGGTCCCAAGACCGAACCCTGCGGAACACCGCACGACATGAGGTGCCGACCGGCACCGTCACGTCCCCGATAGGTGACGCATCTATCCTCCAGGTAAGCCCCTACTGTACGGCGGAGGTAGGGAGGCACGCGATGGTATTTCAGTGCCTCCCGAATACAACTCCAGGGTAGGGTGTTGAATGCGTTGGAGATGTCTAAAGACACCGCCAGCACCACCCCACCCCGGGACACCGTCTCCTCCGCCAGGGCCCTCACGCGCATGATGGCGTCTATGGTGGAGCGCCCCCGACGAAAACCAAATTGGTTGTCGTCCAGGTTCGGCCCCTCTCTGCACAAGTGGCCGACGAGGCGATCTGCGATAATTCGCTCAAAAAGTTTGCCCGCCTCGTCGAGCAGCACTATGGGCCGATACGCGGACGGCGAGTCCGCGGGGCGCCCCTCCTTCCTGAGCAGGACCAGCCTCCCCTCCTTCCACACACTGGGAAACTGACCCCGCTCGAGACATGCCGTGAAGAGCCCCCTCAGCTGGGGCTCTAGCTCCTTCAGAGCCAGGACGAGAGCTCGACCAGGAACTCCGTCGGGTCCGGGCGCTGTGTTCTTAGCCCGGAGTCGCGACACGGCCGCTCTCGTCTCTGCTTGCGTCACCTCGGGGACATCGGTGCTCTCCTCTTCTGGAGAGTCTGTGGCTGAGGGCGAAGCCATCGTCGGGGGAACGTGTTCCGCTCGCTCCGGGAAGAGGGCCGACACCACCGCCTCTAGCAACTGGGGTTCCATACTCAGCGCTAGTGGGGGCGCCCAGGGACGCAACTTGCCCCGTACCCAACGGTAGGGGCGCCCCCACGGATCCAGATCTAGGGACCCCAGCAGCTCCTCCCCGGCACGCGACTTTGAGTCGCCGATGGCCAGCCACAGAGTCTCCTTGGACGCGCGGTACACCTCATACAGCGCGTCCTCCTCGGCGGAATCCCGTCGACGCCGTCTCCGGTATCGGGTGTACTGGCGACGAGCCGCAACGCACGCTACGCGCAATTGCGCGATCTCGGCAGTCCACCAGTACACCTGGCGCCTTGCGGACTGTTGGTGGACACGGGGCATGGACGCGTCGCAGATCTGCGCCATCGCCCCGCGAAACCACAGCGCCATCACCTCGACGTCAACGGGGCCGTCCGTCGTCGACTCCCAGATCCAGGACTGGACTAAGGCAGCTTCCTCGAGTAGTTCCCTGTCGATGCGCTTGAGCGCCCAACGCGGGCCGTCGTTAATCGGGGTTGTTGGATGGCGGCCGCTCGCGGTCTGGGCAGAGACGTCGAACCGGATATACCGATGGTCCGACAGCGTCTCCACCTCCACGGCGACACGCCAGTCGCGGACTCGGCTGGCGACAGAGGGGCTAGCGAACGAAACGTCCACTATCGACCCGCCCCGCTGCCGCACGCACGTGTGTTCCGAACCCCGATTCAGGACGACCAGACCGGTCGTCACCGCCCACTCTTCTAGCACCTCGCCCCGAGGGTCAGTGACCGGGGATCCCCACGCCGATGACTTGGCGTTGAGATCCCCGAGCACCAGAACGGGACGAGGGTGATAGCGGCTCACGACGGCGCCCAACTCGACAAGGAAACCCTCAAAGTCGGCGAGACTCTTGTTGGGGGAGAAATACGCCCCCACAATGACAACGCCGCCTGAGACCGCAGCAACCCAGCCGCGGCCCCGAGACGGGTCGATCAGAGTCTCGCCAATAATGGCCACCAAACCGTCAGCGCATCCCAGCCAGTTGTCCCGGGCGGGAACGAAGTACGGTTCGGCGACCACAGCCACGTGAATCGACCACTCTGCCATGCTCTGGAGTAGGAGATCCTGAGCTCTGGCACAGTGGTTGATGTTGCCCTGGAGGAAATGGAGTTGTGCCATTATTGACATTCCATTCCCTCGGCAACGGTCCTGGGCCGGGAGTCGGCCGCGGAGCTACTAGCCTGCGGGGGTGGCGAGGTTTCCCCGGCAGGTTTAGAGCTCCTCTTCTTTTTGGTTCTCCTCCTCTTCTTCTTGGCCTTGCTGGCAGGCGCGCCACAGGCCCCTCCGCCCACTTTGTGTCCCGCTGGCTTCCCCGCAGCCGAACATAAGCTGCAGTTGAGCGCCGCGGAACACTGGGCCGCCTTGTGGCCGGGCTGACCGCAGCGATAGCAGAGATCACTACGGTCAATCTCGGCGGTGCACTTTGCCCGGACGTGCCCCTTCTCCAGGCACCGGAAGCATCGCAAAGCCCGGGGCTGCAGGAGTTTCACCCTCGCTGCAACCCAGCCAACCAGCAATCTGCCGCTGTCGGCGATCTTCTTCGCCGACGCCACAGGGCACTGAACCCAGACTACGCTGAGTCCAGTGGCGTCGGCGCGTATATCGCCGGCCCGCACCTTGTCCGGCGGACACTCTCCGCTTCGGGCAACGGCCGCCACCACCTCCTCAGAGGTCACGGAGTCGTCCAGACCAGCAATCCGCACCTCTGCGGTTTTCGTTGGCCTGGAGACCCGGACGTCCTCAGGGTTGAGGACCTCCCTCATCTTGGCGGCCAGAGCGTCCGCCTTTTCGGCGTTGCCGCTCGCATCGCCAGCCACCTCGAACAGCCGCGCCCCCGTGGCAGCCTGCCTGAGGGTGACGGACTGGAGGCCAAGATCTGATAATTTGATCTTGGCCTTGGCCTCGGCAATGACCGACTGGTACGTTACGCCGCGCTCCGCAGCTCCGGGCTGTAGCGTGAGCGTCACAGCCTCGGAACGCGGGGCACGTATCGCCGGTCCTTTGCGACCGCCTTTGGCAGTCCGTTGCGCAGGCTGCGCAACCGCCTTTGCGGTTCCACCGGGGGCGCTTGCAGCTGCTGCGGCCTTTTTGGTGGCTTTGCGGGCCTTCTTGCGGCCCACGACTTTCGCCCAGGTCTCACCCTCAGACCCGGCAGTCGTGGGCTGGTCGCTCGGAGGAGCTCCCTCCGCGGGCTTTTTATTACCCTCCGCGGGCTTCCCCTCTTGAGGCGCAAGTCTCGGCGGCTCCTCAGTCCTCCGCGTGTCAGCCGCTAGAGGCGGACGGAGGATTTCCACCGGGAGACGCCGAGAAATCGCCTCCAACCGAGCGTTAACCATGCTCCCGCACTGGAGCATGCAGAGCCGGACAATGCGCTCGACCTCTTCGTCGGTACGAGGGCTTGCCGGTCGCGGTGCGGGAGTCGGGGCCACTACGGGTGCGGCATCAGTGGACTTGCGTCGCTGCTGCTGCTCGCTTAGAGCAGCGACTTGCCGCCGGAGGTCCTCCAGGTCACTTCGGAGGCGGCTGTTTTCCTCCTGCAACTTAGAGACCTCGTCAGAGGCCGTCCTGTTGAGGAGGATGCCAACCGCCTCCCTGATATCTGCGGCAGCCTCTTTTAGGCCACGGGTGAAAGTGCCCTTCAGGCTGCCGGACTTGGTAGCAACCTTCAGGACTAAGTCCACCCCATCCAGAGCCAGCTGGCTCAAGGCCACCGCAGATGGCTCTCCGCCTTCCGCCGCCAGGGCAGCTCGTCGCTCGCGAGCGCGTCGGGCCATCTCCGACACTTCGTCGGCCGCGACGGCTTTGCGCTGATCCCTCTTGGCGGCGTTGAGCTCCGCCTTGGAGCTCCCCAGCGAGGCACAGCTTTCACCGCCATCGCCAGGGTCCTCCGTGGTGACCCCCATGTCACTGTCAGCTTCGCTAGCCGCCGAGGTATTGGACCGCACGAATCGTCCGTGCTTATCCCTCCGCGGCTGCGAAGCAGTCACCCCTCTCGATGGTTGCCGACCCCTCCTCGAAGTCGGCAACTTGGGGGCCGGCAGGCCTTCCTCGTCTGAGGACCGGCACACTGGACGTTTCCTGACGGAAGACGTCCCACGCGACCTATTTCCTCCACTTCCAGTATCCATATCCGCTGCAGGGGCCTGGTCGCCTACCCCTGCGCTTCCATCGGTCACCAATGTAACACTCGCAGGCCCGGATACCTGCGAGCGTGAGCCTCCTCGGCTCTCGTTGCCGTTGCCGGCAAGTGGATGGCAATCATTGCCCCCCCCAGAATACGCGGGGCAGACGGAACCGAGAGGTTCCGTGGCGGATTCTCCGACTGCGGCGCAGCCGGTACCGCCCTGGGGTAAACTATCTTTGATGCTTGCCATTATCATTTTTTCCTTTTAAGGGTGAGGTCCCTATCTCCCACATCCTTTTTTTTTTTTTTTTTTTTTTTTTTCTCCCCTTTCAGGGAACCCATCCCCGGAGTACCCTCCGTTAAGAGGCGGGGGCAGCGAGGGATAAATCTCCCGCCACCTACTCCCCTGAGTCCGCCCTTGCTCCTCCACTGTGCCCTCTGCTAAATCAGAGGGACACGCGGAGCAACGCCCCAAGGCCCCCCCACGCCAGACTATCAGCCACGAGCAATAAGATTCCCCAACTGAGGAAAGTTATTACTCGTGCCCAGGGTGCACCGGCTCCATAACGAACGACTGCTGTTCCCCCCGGACGTATCCAAGCGGGACCAGCAGCCGGGAGCACACGAGGAGGTTGTCTGGCCCAGCACCCCAACCTAACCTAACCTAACCTAACCTTTTTTTTTTTTTTTTTTGGTTTCGTGTGGAAAATCCTCATGGACATCCGCCGCCCGGGGAGGCGACGGGGCGTGTCGGACTCCACCCAGAGTGGGTGACCTACCGACTAAAAAAAAAAAAAAAACCACACGGTGTCTCCTCGCACGTGCGCGCGGGGCCGCGGGAATCCAAATTCTTCCGCAGCCCCACACTAGTGCTGGCCGGGTCTGTCCCGGCCTCGTCTCCTGCACGGGGTAGTGAGGTGTTGAGCTACCCCGTGCATCGCCTCAGAGGCGCGCGCCGACACCCGCGCGCGCCTGCTACTCGGGTCCGTCGAATAGGGGGCGGGGACTTCCCCAAGTCCCTCGCCCCTGGACCCATTCATGGGGGCCGGAAAAGGGCGTTGTCCGCCCTTCTCCTGCGCCCGGTGCGCCTTCTGCGGCCGGGGAAGAGAGTCGAGATCTCCCTCTCCCGTTCCGCAGTTTCCTTCTGCGACATCACGTCCTCGCAGAAGGACACCACTGCGTCCCACGACTCTGCGCTACCTACCATCCTCCGCACTACGGCCGGCAGCGACAGATCGTCAACCTAACCTTTTTTTTTTTTTTTTTTTTTTTGTTTTTTTTTTTGTTTTTTTTTTTTTGTTTGCGCTGGGAAAAAATGCATTACGCATGCCCTCCCATCGGGGGATGGGGGGGTTATGTGGGACTCCCCGGTCTGACCCGGTATACCCACTAAAACAACCCAGCGGCACTCCCGCTTCGTCCGAGTGGCGGGGACTGGGAAACCGGCACAGCCTTTACGTCCAGTCCCCGCCGACGATTGCCCTTCATATCGGACCCCTCACACCCTCCCCGTGGGGAGGGGGACGGGCCCGGGAGTGACCGACGAAGGTGGTGACGGCTGCAATGCGGGCGAAGGCACCCCCGCGCCTGTCACCCGCCCATCACCACCAAGAGGAGGGAGAGCACCTGCGCGCCTTCTCCGACCCCTTCTTCGTCTGCGGAGCGGCGCAGCGAGAGGGTCGTCCTCCCGCGCGCGCTCCGCCTCCTCCTTTTGCGAGATAACGTCCTCGCAAAAGGAGGCAACCGCAGCCCAGGCCTCCTCGCTCCCCAGCATGGCGTTGATCACGCTGGGAAGCGAGAGGTCCTGGCCGACCACCGCGGTCAGGCCACGGCGCAGCTCGGACCAAGCCGGGCACACCTCGAGGGTGTGCTGCGCCGTGTCCTCCGGGGCCCCGCATTCGTGGCACGCCGGCGTTTCCTCCCTCCCGATCCGGTGCAGGTGCTTTCCGAAACAGCCATGGCCGGACAACACCTGCACCAGACGGAAAGAGAGAAACCCGTGGGCCCGCTCGAGCCAGCTCCGCAGGACCGGACCGAGCGCGTCCAAGGTCCGGCGGCCAAAGGCGGCGGTGGCGAGGTCCTCCGTCCAGTGAAGGACGATTGCGTCCCTCGCCTCCCGCCGCACGGCCTCCCGCTCCTCGGGGACGGGGCACTCCCCGAGCGCCTTCCGGCGCGCCGTCCACTCGTACACTCTGGCGAGCACCCACGCCTCCAACTCCCAAGGAGGGGTGCCGGCCAGAGCGCACGCCGCCGAGAAGCCCACCGAGCGGTAGGCCCTCGCCACCCGCAGTGCAATAGCCCTTTGGGGCTTGCGGATGGCCGTTGCATTCTCCCTCCTATGGAGGGAGTCCGCCCAGATGGGGGCCCCGTACAGGGCCATACTCCTCAGAATGCCGGCATAGAGGCGCCGGCATTTGGCCTTGGGCCCCCCCAGGTTCGGGAGGAGCCACGAGAGGGCGTCCGCGGCCTTCAACAGGCGCGTCGACAGCCCGCTGAAATGCGGGCCGAAGCGCCACCTGTCGTCCAGCACCAGGCCCAGATACTTCATCTGGGGCTGGACCCCTATCCGGACGCCCTCTACGACGATGTGTGCGTCGGGAGGGCAGCGCTGCCGAGGCCCGCGGAAGAACACGGCCTCGGTCTTTTGCAGCGCCACCCTCAATCCGAGGCGGCGGATCCTCTCTGCAACCAAGGATCCGCCAGCCGAGGCCAGACAGGCCGCCTCCCCGAAGCTCCTCCCCCGGGCAGTGAGGAGAGTGTCATCCGCGTAGCAGATGACACTCGTGCCCTGGAGGAGGGCTCCCCGCAGAAGCCAGTCAAACCCGATGTTCCACAGGGGGGGCCCCAACACGGACCCCTGCGGAACACCGGCCTCTGCGCCGTACATCGTCAACCTAACCTTTTTTTTTTTTTTTTTTTTTTTTTTTTTTTTTTTTTTTTTTTTTTTTTTTTTTTTTTTTGTTTGCGCTGGGAAAAAATGCATTACGCATGCCCCTCCCATCGGGGGATGGGGGGGTTATGTGGGACTCCCCGGTCTGACCCGGTATACCCACTAAAACAACCCAGCGGCACTCCCGCTTCGTCCGAGTGGCGGGGACTGGGAAACCGGCACAGCCTTTACGTCCAGTCCCCGCCGACGATTACCCTTCATAGCGGGCCCCTCACGCCCTCCCCGTGGGGAGGGGCACGGGCCCGGGAGTGACCGACGAAGATGGTGACGGCTGCAATGCGGGCGAAGGCACCCCCGCGCCTGTCGCCCGCCCGTCACCACCGAGAGGAGGGAGAGGACCTACGCGCCCTCTCCGACCCCTCCTTCGTCTGCGGAGCGGCGCAGCGAGAGGGTCGTCCTCCCGCGCGCGCTCCGCCTCCTCCTTTTGCGAGATTACGTCCTCGCAAAAGGAGGCAACCGCTGCCCAGGCCTCCTCGCTCCCCAGCATGGCGTTGATCACGCTAGGAAGCGAGAGGTCCCGGCCAACCACCGCGGTTAGGCCACGGCGCAGCTCGGACCAAGCCGGGCACACCTCGAGGGTGTGCTGCGCCGTGTCCTCTGGGGCCCCGCAATCGTGGCACGCCGACGTTTCCTCCCTCCCGATCCGGTGCAGGTGCTTTCCGAAACAGCCATGGCCGGACAACACCTGCACCAGACGGAACGAGAGGAACCCGTGGGACCGCTCGAGCCAGCTCCGCAGTACCGGACCGAGCGCGTCCAACGTCCGGCGGCCAAAGGCGGCGGTGGCGAGGTCCTCTGTCCAGTGGAGGACGATTGCGTCCCTCGCCTCCCGCCGCACGGCCTCCCGCTCCTCGGGGACGGGGCACTCCCCGAGCGCCTTCCGGCGCGCCGACCACTCGTACACTCTGGCGAGCACCCACGCCTCCAACTCCCAAGGAGGGGTGCCGGCCAGAGCGCACGCCGCCGAAAAGCCCACCGAGCGGTAGGCCCTCGCCACCCGCAGTGCAATAGCCCTTTGGGGCTTGCGGATGGCGGTTGCATTTTCCCTTCGGTGGAGGGAGTCCGCCCAGATGGGGGCCCCATATAGGGCCATACTCCTCAGAATGCCGGCATAGAGGCGCCGGCATTTGGCCTTGGGCCCCCCCAGGTTCGGGAGGAGCCACGAGAGGGCGTCCGCGGCCTTCAACAGGCGCGTCGACAGCCCGCTGAAATGCGGGCCGAAGCGCCACCTGTCGTCCAGCACCAGGCCCAGATACTTCATCTGGGGCTGGACCCCTATCCGGACGCCCTCTACGACGATGTGTGCGTCGGGAGGGCAGCGCTGCCGAGGCCCGCGAAAGAACACAGCCTCGGTCTTTTGCAGCGCCACCCTCAATCCGAGGCGGCGGATCCTCTCCGCAACCAAGGATCCGCCAGCCGAGGCCAGACAGGCCGCCTCCCCGAAGTTCCTCCCCCGGGCAGTGAGGAGAGTGTCATCCGCGTAGCAGATGACACTCGTGCCCTGGAGGAGGGCTCCCCGCAGGAGCCAGTCGAATCCGATGTTCCACAGGGGGGGCCCCAACACGGACCCCTGCGGAACACCGGACTCTGCGCCGTACCGCCTCACCGCGCCCGTCCTGTCCGCGAGGACAACCTCCCGGTCCCCCAGGTAGCTGGCCAGGAGGTTCCGCAGATATTGGGGCACTCCGTGATACCGGAGCGCCTCCAATATCGTCGAGTGGGGGACGGAGTTGAAGGCGTTGGCAATGTCGAATGACACCGCCAGCACTCCGTCCCCCGCCTCCACCGCTTCCCTCACCTGGCCCTTGAGTAGGGCCAGCGCGTCGATCGTCGAACGCCCTCGACGGAAACCGAACTGGGCGTCCGACAGATCCGGCCCCACCCCCCGCAAAAGGCTACCCAGCCGGGAGGCGACAATCCCCTCGAACAATTTACCGACCTCATCGAGCAGGACGATGGGCCGGTATGCCGAGGGGGAGTCCACCGGGCGTCCCTCCTTACGGAGCAGGCATAGCCGCCCCTCCTTCCACGGTTTCGGGAACCTCCCAGCCGTAAAGCACGCGCTGAAGAGGTCCCGAAACCTGTCCTCCATTTCGGGGGCGGCGATCGCCAGCACCCGTGCGGGGACGCCGTCTGGACCGGGGGCCGTCTTCTTCGCGCGGAGGTTGAGAACCCCCGCGCGAAACTCCGCCAACGTCACCGGGGGGACCTCCTCCTCTTCCGGCGGAGCCGCCCCCCGCGGGGGATCCATCGTTGGTGGGGTGAAGTCGGTCCTGCGCGGAAACAGGGACCGGACCACCCCATCCAGCAACGATGGCTCGAGGGTCTCCGTCAGAGGGGGACCATACGGGCGGAGCTGGTTCCGCGCCGCCTTGTATGGTCTCCCATAAGGATCTCTGTCGAGACCCTCCAGCATCTCGGCCCACGCCGAGTCCCTTGCAGCGCCCATTGCAGACTTGAGGACCGTCGTCGCCTCTCGGTAAGAGGCGTATAGGCGGTCCTCCTCTGCCCGGTCTCGGTTTTGGGCGCTGCGCCGTCGGCTCCGCGCGTAGGCCCTTCTGGCCGCCACGCAGGTGGCCCTGAGCTCCGCCAGCTCCTCCGTCCACCAATACACGGCACGATGGGGGGGCGGACGACGAGACCGAGGCATGCTAGAGTTGCACACCTCGGTCAGGGACCCCCTGAGTCGGACCGCTGCGGCGTCCACGTCCAGGACCTCCTCGACAGGGGGGGGCGACAGCCAGTCCTGCAGAAAGGCCGCCTCCTTGGCTGCCTCCCGGTCCAGGCGGGTGAGTGCCCACCGCGGGAAGGGGGATTGCCCAGCGCGGGCCATCCCCCCTCCCCGCTGCTGGGTGGAGATGTCGAACCGCACATATCGGTGGTCCGACAAGGTCTCCACCATCTCCACCCGCCAGTCGACGACGCGGGCGGCCAGCGCGGGGGTGGCAAACGAGACGTCCACCACCGACCCACCCTGCCGCCGCACGCACGTGTGGACCGCCCCCCTGTTTAGGAGGGACACACCGCACGAGGCCGCCCAATACTCGACGGCGCGCCCCCGGACGTTGCAACCGCCGGCCGGATTGCCCCAGGCCGCCGACTTGGCGTTCAGGTCGCCCAACACCACGACCTGGCGTGGCGCCGCCCTCCCTACGACAGCGGTGAGGATCTCCAGGAAATCCTCAAAGTCTGAGAGAGAGCGGTTTGGGGAGAAATAGACCCCCACCAGGGCCATGTCTCCCCACGCGGCGGCCACGTATCCCGGTCCCCTCTCTAAGAGCGAGAGGGGAGGGGAGTCCGTGGAAGGCCGCGACACCAACGCCACCAGTCCGTCCCGGTCGCCCAGCCAACGGCCAGGGACCGAGTAAGGCTCGGCGACCACCGCCAAGTCCACCAACCACTCAGCCATGGTCTGCGTCAGCAGATCCTGGGCTGCCCTGCAGTGGTTGGTGTTCGCCTGAAGGATGCGATGTTCGACCCTATCCATCACTCGGACATCGCACCCCCCTCCGCAGCCGCCGCAGGAACGACGGTGCAGCCAGCGGCAGCAGCAGGCCTGTTCGGCGCCTGTGCTTTGCCCCGCTTAGGGGGAGGATTGCAGTTCCTCCCCCTCATAATGTGGCCCGCCGGGCGGCCACTGGCGGCACACACCGCGCAGTGCGGCGTGGCGGCCTTGCAGGCAGCGGATTTGTGTCCGTCCTTGCCGCAGCGGTAGCACGTGTCCGTCCTGTCCACCGTGGACGGACACAGGGACCGGGTGTGTCCGATGCCTAAGCACCGGAAGCACCGCAGAGGCTGGTCCTCGAGCGCCCGGACTGCAGCCGAGCTGTACCCGACTGTAAGCCGTCCCTTGGCAAGGACGGCTTTAGCAGCGACGACCGGGCACTCGAGGCGGATGGTGCCCATGCCGCCACGGCCGGGCCTTATGTCCCGGCCTTGGACCGCCTTGACGTCACAGCCCCCTATGGCTGCGACCGCCGCCGCCACCTCCTCCTTGGTGACGGAGTCGTCAAGGTCAGTGACCTCTATGGCCGCCGACTTGACGGGTCGGGCCACCTTGGCCGAGTCGGCGATTACCTCCTGCAGCTTGGCTGCAAAGAGGTCCGCATGGGCACTCCCCTCTGCCCCCGGGAACTCGAAGATTCGAGCCCCGGCTTGGGTCCGCCGGCAAGACACGCCGCCGATCCCCAGTTGGGTGGGATCCGCATTGGCACGCGCCCTCAGCAAAATGGACGCGTACGTCTCCCCCCGCTCCGCAGCCTCCGCGGTGAGCGTCACCACGACGGCCGCGGTTTTTGGGGGGACTAGCTGCCCCTTTCCTCTCCCTTTCCTTTTCCGTTTCCCCTTCCCCTTCCGCTTTCCCTTGCCGGACTGCGGTTGGGTAGGGGCGGTGGCGGCGGTGGCGGCGGGGACGACAGGGGCGGCCGTCGCCGACTTTTTGCCTTGGCCCTTCCCCTTGCGTACAACTTCCGTCCACTCGTTGGACGGGGTTGTCGATGGGAGAAGGGCATCCTCCGACTGGGGCTCGGGCGGGGACAAGGACGGCCCCGGCTCGCACTGCCTCTTATCCGCCGCAAGCGGCGGTCGGAGGCGTTTCTCCGGCAGGAGCCGGTCCTCGATGCCTGCAAAGCAGGCTCTCGTGAAGGCCCTCTCCTCCATTACGACCTTGCGGATGATATCCTCAAGGTTGGAGGAGGCGGGGCCCTCTGCCGCAGGGCTCGTCTTGGCCTGTTGTGGCCGGGCCGTGGCTTCGGCCAGCTTCTGATGAAGCTGGCTGACCTCCGACTGCAGGCGATCCACCTTCGCCTGCAGTTGCCGCGTCTCGTCGGTCGCCTTGCGCTGCACCAGCTCCGCGACGACGCCACGCATACTCGCAGCCCGGCATTTCAGGGCCTTCTGCAAGGTCCCCTTGAGGTTTGACGACTTAGAGGCGACCTCCAAAATCTCCTCCTCGTCCTCCTCCGCCATCCTCTCGAGCTCGGCCAATGAGAAGTCCGCGTAAAGAACGCGGGACGCTCCATACCCGGACTTGGCCCGGGCGGCGAGCGCCCGTTTCTCTTTGGCCGCTACCCGCTCCTCCAGCTCTTGCTGGAGCAGGCCCCGCCGAGCCAGATCCAACTTGCGTTGGGCGTCTGCGAGCCCAACTACATGGGTCTCCGCGGCCACCGTCGGCTTTTTAGCCTTCGGCAACCTCGTTGAGGCCGAGGAGCCTTCGGACCCACCGCTCCGGTGTGCTCGCTTTCGCGACCCAGAGTCGGCCACGTCCGACACACTCACCATTGAGTCGTCAGACGACTCGTCCGCCCCTCCAAAGAAGCTAGCCGCAGACGGCGCGCGGCTACCCTCTGACGCCGAAGCGTCGGAGTGGCCCTGAGAAGGGCCTTTTGGTTGGCCCTGAGAAGGGCCTTTGGGTTGGCCCTGAGAAGGGCCTTTGGGTTGGCCCTGAGAAGGGCCTTTTTGTTTAATGAATCGCCCGCAGGCGTCCCGCGAGGGTTTGGACATGGTTCCGCAGGTTCGTAGTCACACGGCAAAGATGGCTACGAAAAGCACAGTGCACTTTGGCCAGACCCAGACTGCCACTCCGTTACGGTGGTCAGTACTGGGCTGTTTCCAGGGGACGCGACGTGGACGCAAGCACTGTGAGGGGGTCCCCCTCGTCAACCTAACCTAACCTAACCTAACCTAACCTGAGCGAACCTTTCTTCTTAACCAGAATAGCCTTGGCAGTGACCTCACTGCTTTTGAATAGTAGACTTATTCTACTATTAGGCCCATCTCATCCGGAGTCCGAACTCCTGGATTCCAGTGCACCACCAGGCACTTGTTCGCGTTTTTCACTTAAAATCTCACTTTTTATACCGGAACCCTTTGCCATATTCCTTATTAACTTCATTCCTATAGTCACCCCCCCCTCACCCCCTCCTTTTTATTTTATTACAGTTTTGTCTTTTAATTCATTTTATCTTAGGAACTGGACTGGCCCTTCCGTGGTCAGTCCCCCCTCCCCCCGTTTTCACAAAAAGACGGCCCCACCTCTTCTATTTGGCCTTTCAATTATTACTTAAGGCCTACAATGGCCTCATCCCAGCCCGTAACCGGGGGCGCTGGCTCTTCGGTTCGGGCTACGGCAACCTCTAAGGCTGCTCCCAAGCAAATCGCCGGGAGCCTTGACTCTCTGATACTGTCAGATGAGGAAGGGCTTCACGGCTTTTTCTATGAGGGACCTACTGAGGAGGCACACCTCCCTTCCCTCCATTGTAACCCCATAATCGACTCCCTTCCATCCTCCCCTAGAACAACAGATGTGTTCTATAGGGGAGCGGTCGGAGTGGTTGGGGAGGCACACCCCAACTTCAACCCCAACAACAACTCATCCGCTCAGAATTCTGACTTTCACTCATTTGTCATGGACAAAATCCTAACCTGCAAAAGGCTTATCACGGAAGGGAAGAGCTTGAAAAGGGAAAATAAAAGTACCATTTTAAGCATCTTTGACGAGATAGTCGCCTTCAAAGTTGCCCCCCCCCGCCCCGGCAGTACCTCTCACCCCTGACACTTCAACCCAGGACAGCCTTAAACAGAGCATCATCTCTGAGGTTACAAAGGCCATGAAGGCTGAAATAGCCGCCCTCAAAAAGACGCTCACCCCCCCTTCCCCCCATACATCTACTCAACCCCCCCGCCAGTCTTATGCCTCTGCTGCAAAAAGTTCAGCCCAAGCTCCAACCACCGCCCCCGTCATTCCCACTTCCAAACCGGCGATCATCGTCTCTTCTAAGAAGGAGGTGACCGCCCCCAAAGAGACTCTCAAACTTTTCCGCTCGGAGGTAACTTTCCGAGACACCAACTTCTGCCCATCAGATGTAAAATTCGTCTCAAATAACAAACTCCGGGTCGAATTCGATACGGAGTCCGAACGGGATATGACCCTTCAAAAGATTCGTGAGGCAGATAGTATATCTGCCGAAAAATCGAAAAAACTCCAACCCATGCTGGTGGTCAAGGGAATCCCCATCGAGATTCCATCTGAGGAACTCTCAACGATCATCATAGAACAAAACGGCCTCATCCTCTCCGCCCGCCCCAATGATTTGGTCTTCCGGTTCAAAAGGGGGAACCGTAATGACCAACTTTATAACGCCGTCTTTCTTGTGTCCCCGCCTCTTTGGAGGAAATTAATCAGCCTGGGGAGAGTCAACTTGGACCACCAGCGGGTCCATGTTGAAGAATACGCCCCCCTCCTCCAATGTTACTCATGCCTGCAGTTCGGCCACACCCGCAAGAACTACACGGCAAACAAAACCATATGTTCCCACTGCTCGTCCCTCACCCACCCTCTACAAAGACTGCCCTGTAAAAAGGGATTCAAAGGCCACGGACTGTTACAATTGCGTACAGTTCGGGAAGAAACACAATAGACCATGCGACTCAAAACACAGTGCCACATCATCTTCTTGCCCACGATTGGTCCATGCGCTTGACAAATTAAAACTAAGAATAGACTATGGACAATAGTTATATAATTCGTACATATAACACACACATAGATACACTCACACAAATTAATCGTGGGCGTGGCCTTAGTGCCACACATAAACATAACAACACATACACTTAACGTATACAAACATCGATCTTGTGTTTCTTTGTCTTACCTTGGGATGGGACGACAGTTCGCGAACTTCCTTTTATTTTAATACAGCCCGATAGTCCCCATTTTCACTACCGCCTCTTATCACTTTGCTTAACCTGTTCCCGGTTACATCACACTCAACGCGCACTCACACCTACCACTCACAGATTTATACCCTCTTACTCTACAGAATAATCACCACCAATTTTGTATATAATGTAAGTTCTAGATATAAGTCATCAATGTACAGGATCATTGTATATAACTCCCACATAATCTTACAAATACTGTACATAGCCTTCTTCTTTTTTATTTTGTATAATCTTCCTCACGATCCTTTACATTTATCTAGACCTAAGTTTACTAGTCGTAAGACCTTTGTACTTAGATTAAGCTTTTCTTTATATGCAAAAACAAAAAAACCAAAAAAAAAAAAAAAACAAAAAATACAAAAACCATACAAAGATATATTTTTACTTCGTCTTTGTTATTTACTCCCACTCTCTACAAATGCCCTCCTCTACGGCACAACTTAGCAGGCTTACCACCTGCTGCTTTGTGCAATAGAGGAGGACATAGTGTTTTATTTATTATTTACATTTATATATATCCTTTTTCCTGCCCATCCACTCACAACTCTTGTCCTACTTCTCTCAACTTCTTGATCCTCTCCCACATAGGAAGGGCGCAGACGTATACTTAGCGTTACCCCTTCCTTCCCATATATTATCCCGGAAAAAAAAAAAAAAAAAACCTGAGCGAACCTAATCTGAGCGAACCTAACCTGAGCGAACCTAACCTGGGCTGTGTCCTTGTTCTGGGTAAGGGCCCATGTTGGGCTGACATGCTCGCGAACATCTGTGTCAACTTTATCGAAATCAATTTGACAATTAGAATCGTTCTTGAGCTTATTTGAAACATCACATAACCTTAATACAACACAAAACAACACTATCAGAGGTCATACTAACGTTAAATCCTTGATCTAAAATCTCACGGCCAATTAAAATATCATTTTTATGACAATTATCCGGCACAACATGAAATAATATCTCTAATCGTAAATCCTCAGATAAAATTTGTAAGGTACTTTGCACATTGCCATGACCGATCCCGGTTAAATTTACAATGTTATTGACACGCTTGCCACTAAACTTTGACGCAACACAATCTTTGATGAGAGAGCATTCGGCACCAGTACCGTAATAAAATGGATATGACTCACCAGATCTCGAAGTTTTCTTGATAAAGGATTGATCACACACATGGTTCGCGCGTACGCTCGTCTGTGCTACTTTATGCTTGAACCAACATTAATCCCAGTTCTGATACCGTCGAGGTGGTCCGGCCAGTGCTCGAGCGCTGGCTCGGGAGGAAGCACGTCTCCCTGACGTTTCGGGCGACGCAGGTGCTCTCGGGGCACGGCTGCTTCGGGAAGTACCTGTATCGCATAGGCAGGGAGCCGGACGCCCGGTGCCATCACTGCGCCCATCAGGAAGACAACACGCGCTGCACATGCTAGTGGAGTATTCTGCTTGGGAGGAGCCGCGCCGTATCCTCGCAATTGCGGTGGGAGACGACCTGTCGCTGCCGGCCGTCGTTCGCTCAATGGTCGGCAGCGCGGCGTCTTGGGACGCAGTGATCGCCTTCTGCGAAACAGTCGTCTCGCAGAAGGAAGCTGCGTAGCGGGAGAGGGAGAGTGCCAGCACTGACCCGACCCGCAGCCGGCGCACTGGGAGACGTCGGCGGAGGGCAGACAACGCCCTCCTCTAGCCTCCCTAATTGGGACCGGGGGTGGCGGGCGCGGGGACGCCCGCCACACCCCCCCTTCTAGGACCCGAGGCGGTGGCGCGTAGTGTTCTACGCGCGCCCCTCAATGGCGATGGGGGGAGTCCAACGCCTCACTCCCCCCCTGGCCAGCACCAGTCGAGGGCCGCGGACGAATTGTCTGTTTCCCGTAGTCCCCGACGCAGCAGGTGCAGGAGGGAACACCGTGTGGTTTTTAGTCGGTAGGTTACCACACGAAACCAAAAAAAAAGGTACTAAGGTACTCTCCACGATACTAAGTTGATGGTTTGTGAAAGTTGGTGTTGTCTTAAATAATATCAGTCTAACTTATAGAAAAAGTAAACTTTAGGTAATCATAATATACAAATACAAATGAGACTTTTATTATTGTGGGGCACCATTATTTAAATTTTATGTCCAAAGTTCCATCAAAAGTCATTGTTGAGTCAACGATGGGTTTAAGTCGGCGGTGATACCTGACTACTTCAGGGTCGATTCGACTCGACTAATGATGCAGACAGTGCTTCTACTAAATTCGTAATCACCACGGTAGTAAACAGTCATTCTTGCACTACTCCCTAATTCCCAGCAGAAAGAGAATTATCAAAGCCTGGATCACGCCTGGGCTATTGAAGTGCATCTGCAACCGAGACAATAGGTATCGCAAAACTAAAAACATCCTGGTAATATTAAATGTTTCTTTCTTTATTTATTACAGAAATTTCTGTAATAACCTTCTAAAGACATCAAAATACCAATATGAATGCACAGAATATCAGAAACATCGTAAAAACCCTAAGGCCACCTGGAAACTCATTAAAACGACTTCTAACCTGCAAAATAGCAAATCCTCTGCTAGTGAGCTTTTGTCTCTAAGAGCTGATCCCTCTCAATCACTTGATAAGGTTAACGACTTCTTTGCTAATAATAGGAATAACTCTAGCATCAAAAATTACAAGTGAACCTGACTTTTCTCCGTATATACTTGACTCTGGGGCCTAAAGTGCCATTCCTAATTCAATGGCTATCTTTAAAACTGACATTGATGAGATCCAACGACATGTCATAGATCTCAAATCGGATAGTGCTGCGGGTTGGGATGGCATTACTGCTCTAGTGAAAACTGCTGGGCCCAATTATCTGTTATGTCTTTAACCTCGTACTGAGTCAAGATGTTTTCAAAAATTGGCATTACAGGGCTATCTCTTCATATTTTCAGAAGTTACCTAAGTAACCGTTCACAAACTGTAAAAATTGGTAACTATACCAGGTTCCACAGGGTGTTCTTGAACCTACCCTGTACATAAACGACCTTTGTAATTTGTCACTAATAAATTCTAAAATGATGAGACGGTAATACTTGTTCATGGCAATGATTGGGCCGATATTCGTACCCATGCATCGTCTGCGCTACAGGTTGTCAAGAAATGGCTTAATAGTAATCTGCTCAGTCTAAATCTGGCGACCCTGTCAGTAGCGCGAGTGCCGCGCGTCAAATATCGGGCGACCGCACGTGTTATACTCGAATAACATTATTTTATGGACGCATGAAGTACGAAGTTACGGGACCAGAGACCACATCCACACGGTGCGGCAGGTTATACAGAAGACCGAGGAGTATAACCAGCCCCTGTGTCTTGCCTTTGTGGACTATGAGAAGGCCTTTGATTCGGTCGAGACCTGGGCTGTTTTGGAGGCCCTGCAGCGATGCCAAGTGGACTGGCGATACATCGAGGTGATGAGATGCTTATATGACGCTGCGACTATGTCCGTTCAAATACAGAACCAGCAGACGAAACATATCCAGCTGCGCCGGGGAGTGAGACAAGGGGATGTTATATCCCCTAAACTATTCACGAACGCCCTGGAAGATATGTTTAAGACGCTGGACTGGAGAGGTATGGGCATAAACGCGAACGGCGAGTACATCTCACACCTGCGATTTGCCGACGATATAGTCGTTATGGCAGAGTCGCTGCAGGATCTCGAACGGATGCTGACCGACTTAGCTGATGCCTCGCGAAGTATCGGTCTCGGGATGAACATAAATAAAACTAAGGTTATGTACAACAAACTTATTACCCCGAAGCCGGTTATCGTAGATGGTCTATCTCTCGAAGTTGTTCAGGAATATGTCTATCTGGGGCAAATTTTGCAATTAGGTAGAAACAACTTCGAGAGGGAAGCCGATAGGAGGATTCAGTTGGGATGGGCAGCATTCGGCAAACTTCGTCGAGTCTTTTCGTCACCCATACCACAGTGCCTTAAGACGAAAGTCTTCAATGCGTGCGTCCTACCAGTCATGACCTACGGAGCCGAAACGTGGACACTCACGGTGAGACTGGTCCACAAATTTAAAGTCGCACAGCGAGCTATGGAGAGAGCTATGCTCGGAGTCTCTCTGAGGGATAAAATCCGAAACGAAGTTATCCGTCAGAGAACTAAGGTTACCGACATAGCTCAAAGGATCAGCAAGCTGAAGTGGCAATGGGCCGGTCACATCTGTCGGAGAACCGACAAACGCTGGACTAAACGAGTTCTCGAGTGGAGACCGCGTCTAGGCAAACGTAGTGTAGGGCGCCCGCCGGCCAGGTGGAGTGACGACTTGCGGAAGGCAGCTGGCAGTGACTGGATGAGAAAAGCCGAAGATTGGGCTCTATGGCGTTCATTAGGAGAGGCCTACGTCCAGCAGTGGACGAACATAGGCTGATGATGATGAAGTAATTTCTTTTTCTTCTTCAAAATGTGCCAATCGTACCAAACAAAAGAAGAGGTTTTCCTGGATTAAAATGCTGCCGGTGCTGGAGGAAATAACGCCAACATGAAAGACATAGATCAACATATGACTATCCAAACTATCATATCGGTGGTAATTATTTTTGCATTTTTGGAGCAACAGTCCTGTTATTTTTTAGTAAAGGAAAAAATTCAATCGCGGGCAGGATTCGAACCTGCGTCTTCTGGTTTGATATACCAGACGCTCTGACCTCTAAGCCACCGCGAACCCTACCCGCATGATTGAAATTTTGCCTTCACATTCTGAATTTACGTCATAAGGTGACGTTTGGTGACATCTATGAGAGGCAAGTTACCTTACTTCTCAACCGACACGACTTACTTTACAGTTAGTTCAGTGTCGTACGATGCCACCTTACCTTTTAACTATCTTTTTGTGATTTTTTTGCATTTTCCATGCTAAGATTATTAAGTTATTTTTTTTAGTACAGTATAAAAAATTAAAATAAATTTGTATATTTTGTGTTCTGCGTGTAATTTATCTCCACCGAGTAGTTCTCGGTCGGCCACGTCTCTGAAATGTGTCCACAACGTTACATCTGGCGCCTACAAATTTTTATTGACAATAAGGTTGATTTTAATACAAACTAAACACGAAGACAAATGCGAGTAGGGTGAGTTAAGCTCAGGGAGGGTTCGGCGAAGGCTTTGAGGCGAGGTCCGACCGGTAGAGGGCGGCACTTAACTTGGGCAGCTGGAGCAGGACGAAGGAGGCCCACGCGTCGTCTGCCGAGCTATTTATAGTGACGCGCGGGGTGAGGCTTGAGGTGTGGGGAAGGAGCGGCGAGCGCGGACCATGTCACACAGTTTCGCACGTAAATGTATTTTTTTTGTGCTATGTATTCTTAACACTAACCGCATGCAAAATTTAAATTTTGTAGGTCTGCTAGAAATACCTTAGAATATTGATGATCGATGAGTGTATCAGTGACAAATGTGGGATTTTAGATTTTAGATATCTCGTAACAAAATATATGTGCAACCTTGTAATTTGGGGATAAAGTTAAATTCAAGGAGCACTCTTGGTTACTAAAATTTTAAACTTCTAGCTTTACCCACAACGGAGATACAGGGGGCTCAAAAGTGCCGCATAGCACTTCGTGTAAAGGTGGTACGGCCGGCCCATGTTTTAGTTCCAATTGGTAAGGGCACTGCCGTGTACACATATTCTTATTTTTGAGTATTTTGAAGTGAATAATAAATTGGTCACAAGACAATATTGTATTTATTTAATAATATTAATCCTGTTACTTATTTTTCTAATATCACAAATTGGTTCGTTTTGTTAGTCATAATATATTTTTTTATCATGATTTCATATTTTTTTAGAAAAGACCATCAACAAGTTTGGCACTTATATAACGTTCGTAAACATAATGAACAGTTACAATAATGCAGCGTCAAAGATAGGTAGGTACTATACAGTGTCAAAAATGTTTGCCACCAACATGTGGTTAGATTACTATGTTCTGAACAAATATTTACACTAGCACTGGCACGCGGCGCGGGCGCGTGTTCGTCGCGCGTGGCCCGTCTCCGCGCTATAAGGGTGCGGCGAGCACGGCGACGGCGGCGGCGGGCAGCGCGCGCGCCTCTGCCGCGGGGAACGCAGGCAAGCCGCCGCGCAGCTCGGAGAGCCGCCGCGCGTCCAACCGTACTCCATTTTCCTCTAATTCTCTTCGCGGTCTATCAGCGATAGCACCCGCCAATCGTGGAAATGACGTGATTTCGTCTGTTTGCACCTGTCTATCTGACGATGACATCCTGTCTGCAGAAGTTGACGTAAATATAAAAATATTATTCTAATTATGTTAAAAATGTATGTTTGTTGAAATGTATTATTATATGTTAAAAAAAACCCTGTCTGGTCAATCATATAGGTATCCCAATCACATAACCAAATAAAAACTCAAAATTAAAAATTTTGTTAAAACCCACGGTGATTGTTATCGTAAAAGGAATAAATCACATTTTCGAAACCCCTAACTAAATGACTTCCTACATATATTTACTTACCTACAAGAAAATCCGTCTCAGAGCGTGGCTAGCCATTATAATGATCTTTATGATAGTTGTACGAGCTACACTGTTGCACTTTACCAATTGTAAATGTTCATGCCATTCTGATTTCTGAGACGTGCCTCTAACCCAGTCTTTTATCTACGACCTATCCTCTTCCTGGCTTTGTTCTTATTCGGAACGATCAGATTGGTAGGAGGCGGGGGGCTCTGGGGGGGGGGGGGTTTAGATGTAGGCATATATCTTCATTGTGACTTTCCTTACAAAGTTCTAGCTTCTTCGTCGTTCTGACTATACACACCACATCATCATGGGTGATTTTAATACAAACTTCCTTGCCTATAACTCTCCTAGATCACGTAAATTCCGATACCTAATTGAGTCAACTAGTTTTCTCTCTTTTTTCTCCCACTTTAATCACGACTCACCACAACACCGCTAGAGATTATACTTGGCTCGATTTAATCCTTGTTTCAAATCCTTCCCTTATTTCATGTCATAGAAAGCATATTGCTCCTACTAGTTTCTCCCATCATAACCTTATTTTATTTTATTCCTTCAGAAAACTTACAGCTAAAAACAGATAGTGAAGAGATTAGAGACAGAAGGCCAATTATTACAAGTTTTCACAGATAAGATTATATAATATTTTCCTTTCCTATATCCTTAAACCTCCCAATCTCAGCCCTAAAGTCTTGTATAGGCGTTGTTTTGCGCGTATGAATATGGAAGCTATGCGTAAGGATGCTTTGGACCGGAGTGGATGATAAAGTTTGTATTTTCAGTAATGCTGTGGTTGTAGTGTAAGTATCATGTCTATGACTATGTATGTCTGTATGTGTAAGTAGCCTAAGAATATATATTGGATCGTAAGCTAATAAACGGGGCATTATGTATCAACTCGTGTGTTTGATTTACTCATATCCCTACATGGCGACCCTGCCAGGATCTGTAAGTCGCGCTCGCGCGTAACAGAAAATGTCCGCGTTGCAATTAAAATAATACACTCAAACAAAATCATTCGGAATGTACAATTAACATATATAAAAATAGCAAGGAGTACCTAACAAGCAAATATGTGTCAATCATATCAAACCAAAGAGGAGGTTTTTCTGGCGCAAAACGCAGCCGGAAGCGCAAGAAATACTGCAAATTTGGAGGATATTGGGGCACATTTGAGCCTCCAGACTATAATGACTGCTGTAGTTATATGCATGATGGGTGCAGTCTTTTTCTACTTCGGATATAGGATGTACAAGAGATGCCATACTCGTTGGATGCGGCAGGAGATAAACCTTCAGTCCTTCAGGGGCGTGAGATTGTCTGGACGAGGTCGAGGACGCGGACAGGATCAGCCTAAAGCACCAGAACATGAGTGTCAGTGTAAGCAGTGAATTAGTGAGTGTCTGAATAGTGAGTGCACGTAGTTACATTCGGGGCATTGATCAATAAAATTGATACGTGTTATTACGTAGGGCCTGTGACATTGACTGAGTTATACGAATTACATTACTAGTGTTTTATATGGTGATTTGTCTACGATTCTTATGATTAAAATTATGTTATATGGCTCAGGAATTTGATAAAATTTATAATGATTTGCGTACAATACGTACATATTTAATTAAAATAGGTCCTAAACGAAGGTTGGAGTCTAAGGTTTGTAGTAAGAAATTAGAAGAATTAGCTTATATATATTCTTCGTTTAAAAAGTTGAGTTGTAAGATTGAAACAAAAATAAAAGAATTTAAATCTGAAGAGGTAATAATAATAAATGATTATCGTGCTAGGATAAATGAGCTGTACTTAGAAATTAAAGAGTTATGTGAAAAAGAAAGTAGTTTTGGTAGCTCTGATTTTGAAAGTTCAAGTGAGGACGAAGGGAAAATAATTAAAATGGCGAAATTTGATCTTAAGGTTGCGTTGAACTTACTGCCTGTTATGACCAACGATGAATTAAATACTAAGCAGTTAATCGATAGTATAGATTACTATGGTTCTATTTTAGATGAGCAGTCCAAAAAGCAATTGATTACATTTGTTTTAAAAAGCCGTTTGTCTCAGGTAGCAAAATTGAAATTAGGTTCATATTATGATTCAATCGAGAATCTGTTACGTGATATGAGGGTTCAACTTTTGCCGACAAAATCTGCGACGGCTATACAGAACAAATTACATTCTTTCCGTCAAAATCAGTTGTCAATTGACGAATATGGGAAGACCATTACTGAAATGTTTGTAGACTTGACGATCGCGCAATCCGAAGGGAAACCCGAAAATCATCAGGTATTAAAGCCGCTTAACGAGAAACAAGCTATTAAGCGATTTGCCGACGGATTGCGAAACCGTCGGTTAAGCACTATCATTGCCGCGAGGAATTTCGAAAACCTTAAGGACGCAATTCAGGCAGCTGTCGATGAGGAGACTTCTATGCCTTCCACTTCAGGTGAGATTATGATGTTTAATCAAAACAACCGGCATAATTACAGGCGTGCTTCGAATAATCATTTTAGAGGTCATCGTGGGCGAGTGTTCAGAGGGAACTCACACCAGGGTCACATGCGCAGCGCTGGCCACAACGCAGCATACCAGGGGGGCGCAGGGCGTGGCCATGCACCGCGAAGTTCGTGGCAGAATACGACGAGGTCAAATCGAGGTAGGTCTAATTTTCATAATAATAGACACAAGTGGACACACAACTCTGAAACTGTGCAAGCTATGACTGAAAATTCTCCTGAAAATGATGAACCCGAAAATAGTTCCCATCAGTTTTTTCGTACCTAAACAGTTTATTTTTTCATGTGATAATAATACGACCATTGAATTTTCTGTAAATGGTAATGCGCTCAGTTGGTTACTTGACTCGGGTGCATCAATTTCAGCCATCAAATATAAATATCTTGTCGAACAAAATATTCCATACCATTTTCAGAGTATTGAGATCAATGGACTCGGGGGCAAAGTGCGATCCTTGGGTTACGTTTATTTAGACTTAGTAACGGATGACGTGACGTTTAATCATAAGTTTATTGTTTTTAATTCCTTGCCATGTAAGGCTCATGGTATCATCGGTGACGACTTCTTACGTAAATATAAAGCATTATTAGATTACGATAATAATAGATTAACTTTGCGTAATGGCAATCTAGTTAACTTGCCTATGAATTTATGTGACAGCATTAATTCATTTATTATCCCAGCCCGGTCAGAATCAATTCATTTTATACAAACTAATATGATAGCAGAATGTGTCGTATGTGCTTCAGAGCTATGCGAGGGTGTGTTTATGGCTAGTGCCTTAGTGAAACCGATTGAAGGTAGGATACCGGTACAAATTCTTAATACACCTGAAAATGAATTGACTTTTCATAAATTAGACCCGGTCATACAGAGCGCTTCAGATTACAATGTATGCAGTTTCGAAAGATGTAACAAAAACGCAGCTCGCGTTAAACAAGTGTTTTCTTCATTGAATTTAAATCATTTGAATACAGAAGAGCAGGTGGCTATTGAGAATATATGCGCAAAGTATTCCGACATATTCTTTTTACCAGGAGATCAGCTGACAACTACGCCTATTTATCAACATACTATTCGTGTAAAACCGAACGCAGAGCCCGTGTTCATTAAGCCGTATAGGTTACCTTATTCGCAGAAGCATGAAGTTGACAAACAGCTAAAAAAAATGTTAGACGACGGTATAATTGAGCCATGCGTGAGCGATTGGTCTAGTCCGGTTCTGTTGGTGCCTAAGAAATTAGACAATAATGGACAGAAAAGGTGGAGATTAGTTATTGATTACCGCAAACTGAATAATAGCATTGAAAATGATAATTTTCCTCTTCCTAATATCACAGAAATCTTAAATTCGTTAGCTGGTTGTATTTATTTCACACATTTGGACCTTCACCAAGCATTCTATAATGTTTCTTTGGACCCTAAGAGTAGAAAGTACACCGCGTTTGGTTCTGGGCAGTATCAAATGACTAGGATGCCCGGGCTTAAAACCAGTCCTAGCTCATTTTCTAGAATGATGACTATGGCAATGGCGGGTCTGAATTTTGAAAAATGCCTGGTCTACCAGGATGATCTGGTCGTTTATGGAAATTGTCTTAATCAGCATAATAAAAATTTGATCGATGTTTTTGAACGACTTCGGAAAGTTAATCTCAAGTTAAACGCATCTAAATGTGAGTTTTTAAAAAAGGACATGTTGTATTTAGGGCATGTAGTTTCAGGTGATGGTGTTTTACCTGACCCTGACAAAATTAGTATAATAAAAAATTACCCTATCCCAAAAACAGTAGATGAGGTCAAACGCTTCGTTGCCTTTGCCAATTATTATCGAAAATTTATTAAAAATTTTGCAAATACAGCCCATCCATTAAATAATTTATGTCGGAAAAATGTTCGTTTTATATGGGATAAGGAATGTCAGGATAGTTTTGATGCATTAAGACAGTGTTTAATATCTGCTCCAGTTTTACAATATCCTAATTTTTCGAATGACAATATGTTCACCTTACAAACAGACGCATCGGGATATGCGTTAGGCGCTGTGTTGTCTAATCAAAACGGCAGACCAATTGCTTACGCCAGCAGAAGTTTGAACAAGGCCGAAAAGAATTACCCCACTATAGAAAAAGAACTATTGGCTATAGTGTGGGGTATTAAACATTTCCGCCCTTATTTATATGGTCGCAAGTTTAAGATTTATACGGACCATAAACCTTTAATTTATTTATTTAACTTAAAAGATCCCTCTAGTAGATTATTAAAATTCAGATTGGTTTTGGATGAGTACGATTTTCACATCGAATATGTGCCAGGTAAAAACAATGCGGCTGCAGACGCATTATCAAGAGTGTGTTTATCATCTAAGGAGTTGAAAGAGATGCATGAGTGTGTTGTAAATGTGATGACTAGAGGACAAAAGAAAAAGTTACAAGGGAGCAGCTCTTCGGTGACTATGGTTGACACTGACGATTGGCCTGATCAACCAAAAGTCTTGGAGACTCATAGTAAGCCGAAAGAGTGTATTGAAATGAGGTTTATAGATAAAATAAATTGGGATAAAATAAAAGACAGTGATAAAGACATTAAGTTAAGTAGTTTAGGTACACTGTGTTATGTGCCTTCTCGGATGACATTGTTTATAAACCCAGCGGCCCGATCGCAATTGACGCCAGCCGCATTTGTGAGGGAGCTCGGGAATTTTTGTAATATGATTAACATAGAAGAGACTTATTTTATTAAAAATAATAAAAATAATATTTTTATCAATAAATTAATATCCGAGATAAAAAATAACAAAGAATGGTCCGGACCTCGAATGTGTGTTTTAAAAGACGTAGAAAGAATTGATGATAAGGATGACAGACGAGTTATAATTAATGACTTTCATCTCTTACCCACAAGTGGCCACGCGGGTATGAGAAGAATGTTAAATAATATCCGTAAATATTATTTCTGGCCCGGCATGGAGCGTGATGTTCATGAGTTTGTGCGGAAATGTCACAAATGCCAGACCCAAAAATATAGTACATATAACAAAGAGCCGATGGTGATCACTACCACTGCTCATACGGCCTTCGAAAAAATATATTTAGATATAGTAGGGCCCTTAGATAAGGATAGGTATAATTTTTCATACATATTAAGTACACAGTGCGAATTGTCTAAGTATATTGTTGCTTGTCCACTTGTCTCAAAATGTTCCGACGAGGTTGCAAAAGCCTTCGTGGAAAATATTATTCTAAAATATGGTGTCCCTAACACTATAGCGACCGATCGAGGAGCAGAATTCATTAGCACAACAATGACAGAGGTATGCAAACTCTTACAAATAAAAAAGCTTAACTCCACAGCATACCATCACGAGAGTATAGGGGCCTTGGAGAATGCTCATAAACATCTAGGAGCGTTCTTGAGAATCCAAACAGAAAATCATCCAGAGTCGTGGAGTACATGGTTATCCTACTGGTGCTTCTCATATAACACGTCGGTGCATAGTGCTACAAATTATACTCCATTTGAATTGGTTTATGGGAAAAAATGTAATCTGCCTAACAACTTGTCAAAATCCGTTGAACCACTCTATAATCACGATAGTTATCCGCTTGAGTTAAAATATAGATTACAGGTAACACAGGCTGAGGCACACAAACATTTAATTAAACAAAAACAATTGCGTAAACAACACTATGATATGAACATGAAACCTGTTATTTATAAACCTAATGATCAAATACTTGTTAAAGTAGAAACCGGTAATAAGTTCAGCCCAATTTTTTCTGGACCTTATGTAGTCGTAAGGGACGTAGCGCCGAATGTAGAAATTATAAGGAAAGGTAAAGTTGACGTAGTGCATAAGAATAGGACTAAGCTATATTGTATCTAGTATATAAAATATTTGTGTATTGTTAAGATGTAAAAAAAAAAATGTATTCAATTTTTTTTTTATTTTGTTATGTGGGAGGTGTAGTGTAAGTATCATGTCTATGACTATGTATGTCTGTATGTGTAAGTAGCCTAAGAATATATATTGGATCGTAAGCTAATAAACGGGGCATTATGTATCAACTCGTGTGTTTGATTTACTCATATCCCTACATGGTCAAACTTTATGATCTACATGTCCCTGTAAAGAAAATAAAATTTAAACGCCCGCCTGTACCGTGGATGACTAGAGGCATTCGTATGGCTATGAGGCGTAGGGACTGTGCCTTCCACAAATTTAAAAGAGATCGGTCAGATGAAAATTGGTCCTTTTTCAAGGCTGCCAAAAACCGGTGTAATCAGATGATACGTAACGCCAAGCGCCGCCACATTCTGGTTTATATCACTATTATCGCCTTCTTCTGCTGATATCTGGAAGTTTCTTGGAACCCAAGGTATCGGTAATGCGACAATTAGACCCGCCAAGCTCAATTGGATTGAACGATCTTAATCGTCATTTCTCCGCCGTAACTGGAATGGATCGTCGAATTCAAGATAAAACTCTTTCGCACATTTCTAGTCTAACATGTCCTGGTATTGACCCTTTTCACTTCTTCCTAGTAGCCCCGGAGTGATCAAAAAGACCATCATGTCAATTAAATCTAATTAAGTGGGTTGTGACTGCATTACACGGCGTATGATAGTAACTATCCTCAATGAACTTTTTCCAATGATATCTCACATCATTAATTTTTCCCTCGACTCAAGAGTATTTTTTTTTAAAAACGTTGCCCCACACTAGTATTTTCTCCTGTATCGTGGGTGCGTTTACAAACACAAATTCTCACAAACACAAACACCCAGACCCGGAATAACTACCTGCAAATCAATAAACAAATATTTGCTCCGTGTGGGGATCGAACCCACAACCCGTTGCGCAGAAGACGATTGCTCAGCCGCTACGCCAAACGTGTCGTAAAGTATTCTCTTCTGTTTGGCGTACAGTTTACGTTCATGCCTTTCCTAAAATTCCTAATCCCATTGTTCCTAGCCACTTCCGTCCAATTTCCATAACCAAAGTCACCGTGTCGGTGTTGGTTGATTTTTCTAATGCTTTTGATACTGTCAGTCACGATATCCTTTTGTCCATTCTTTCCCATCTGATAGTCTCGCATGGGGCGCTGAAGTGGATCTCTTTTTATCTTCGGGAGCATCAGCAAGCTGTTCAAGCCGGTGAGTTCTTATCAAGCTGGCCTGAATTAGAAACTGGCGTTCCACAAGGCGGTATTCTTCCTCCTCTATTATATTCAATATTTATCAACTTCTTAACTTCTGAACCTCAGTGTGCGTATTATCTTTATGCCGATGACTTACAATTATATTGCCAGGCGAAGGTCGAAGCTTTACCCGATGCCATCCTCATGTTAAACGTGACTTATTGGCTATTAATAACTGGTCTGATAGATTCGGAGTAGCGGTAAACCCTACTAAGTGTCAAGCAATACTTGTAGGAAGCCACCACACCATCAAAAACTTGCAAGGCACACGGTTGAAACTGATGGCACGACTATTCCTTTTAGCTCTGATGTTAAAAATCTAGGCTAACACATCGATACCACACTCAACTGGCAAACACAGATCACCAATGTTAGCTAAAAAGTAACTGGAACGTTGCGGTCTCTTTATCGACTAAGAAATTTACTCCCATCAAATGCGAAAACGATGCCTCTACAGACTCTAATTTTCCCAATGATTGATTATGGTGATTTGTGCTACTATGATCTGAATGCCGATCTGGTCAATAAACTTGACCGTCTTCTGAATAGCTGCATCCGATTCATTTTCAAACCTAGGTAAGTATGACCATGTGTCAGAGTACAGAACTCTTATAAAATGGTGGCCTATTTGTGGCGTAGAGCGCTATCTACCTTATACTCCTTACTAGACTCTCCTACTTATCTTACTTCGAAGCTTCAATTTATATGCTCCAATCATGACAGAAATCTTCGGTCTTCGTTTAATCGTCTTTTCCAATGTCTGTCTCATCGTTCTAACTTTATACATTCTTCTTTGTACAGTTCACACTTCTTTCCACAGAAGTGCAGTACCTTTGGAAATCAGAATGGCCACTAGTCGCTATATTTTTAAGAGTAGGTTAAAAAAGCATCTCTTCAATTCTTTGGAAAAATTATCTCAACGATGATCCTTCCTTGTATTTGTTAATATTTATAGTAGGTATCTATTTTATTATATTAAGTAAGTATTTTATTATTTTATTATTACGAGTAATATATTTCGTACGTATCTAGCAGTATATTATTAATTATATATCACTACGTAACAAGATATTAATATTACCTATGTTATAGGTATTTATCATTATACTTTGTTTACATTATTAGTGCACCTACCACCAAGTATTGCCTCAGCATCACCCTAAGGTTGACTGGGAGAGAATGCCCAATGGTATTAAGTCCGCCTTTGTACAACGTTTTATTGTTTGTGCATGAAGTATTACAATACAATACAATACAATACAAATATCGTTTATTTTCTCCACAAACATTTTTATACAGTAAAGTAGGTACATGGATGTTAAATACCATTTGGTAGCAAATTACATGTTGTGGAGACTGGAGCCGGTACTAGGTTACCCTGTGTTACAAGTCTCCAGGCCTCCTACTCAGACAGGTGAAAATATTTTAGATAAAGTCCGTTTTTGTAGATAAAACAAACAATTCAGGAAGGGACTTATTTTAGAACAATTGGACATATATTTCGAATTTTTAAACAGCCACAAGTTTGTGTGTGTGTGTGTGTGTTGTGTGTGTGTGTATGTGTGTGTGTTTTGAAATGGGTGCGCGTGTGTAAAAGAAAGCAATCACTTAAATTAGGAGACAATATTTATTAATTTTTCTGTGGATTCGTAATCCAAGGTTTTTAGCCAAGTATTAACTTTGTGTTTGCATTGGAGTTTTGTTAGAGGGTATATGTTTAGGGATTTATTGGCTTTATTATAAAGATATCCTCCCAGAAAATGAAAAAACCTTTGGGCAGAGCTTGTATTCATTCTCTGGGATGAACATACAACTTGTTTGCGTCTTTTATTGACGAACTCTTTGGGATTATAATTCATTTGCTTGTGTTTACGAATGATAGTGTCACGAATAAATAGTTGGCGGACGGTTAATACTTCGCACTGGTGGTACAAGTCCTTTGTTGGAAAGCGGAAGGGGAGGTGCCGAATGACTTTCAGGATGGCTCTCTGGGCTCTTTCCAACTTGAGTAAGGACGTTTTAGGGGCACCGCCCCAACATGTTATACAGTAAGATATTATCGACTGCACCAGTGCGAAGTACACCGTGTTGATGACACTTATATCCGCAACATGTCGAAGATTCTTGAAGATGTAGATCATTTTTCGGACTCTCGATGTTAGTGCATTGATGTGTGGCTGAAAACTAAGTTTATTATCGATTTGAACGCCCAAATATTTTACTAATCTTGTTTTCGTGAGTGTTGGACATGTGCAATGACTTTGAGTCGGGTCGGAGCAGTTGTGGTATTTTATGTGTAGGGTTGGATCTAGATCCGCATTAGGTTTTATTGAGAAGGGTATGAACATGGTTTTGTTCACATTAAGGGTAAGTTTATTAGCTGTTAGCCATTCAGAAACCATGTCAAAGCCCTTTTGAGCATAAGAAAATACTTGATCCCATGTATCCGCGTGAAATAGCAAGGCAGTGTCGTCGGCGAAAGTAATGATCCTACCATTACACAATTCGAGGTTGCAGAGGCTATTGATGTAGGTCAAGAAAAGCGTAGGACCACAAATACTGCCCTGTGGAACCCCGTGTGTAATGGCAAGGTCATCACTAAGTCCGTCACCGACTTTCACTCTTTGAAAGCGGTTATTGAGATAATCCCTGAACAATTTCAGTTGGTGGTCTCTTAAACCAAGCTTTTCGAGCTTTTCCAGAAGGATTGGAGCAGAGACTGTGTCGAAGGCCTTCGCCAGATCTAGGAAAATCACCAACACTTTTTTTTTGTTATCCAGATTGGTTGATATATAATTGACCAGTTCATGCACGGCATCGATAGTCGATAGGCCGGCTCGAAAGCCGTATTGTGATGGTGAAATTAGTTTGTTAGATTCGAGGTATGAGACTAGTCGTTTATTTAGAATCTTTTCCAATATTTTTGAAAGAGTTGGTAGTATTGATATAGGCCTGTAATTATCAACACAGCCTCTGTCCCCCCCCTTGTGAATTGGATGGACCTCCGCAAGTTTAAGGGCATTAGGGAAAATACCTGTAGAAAATGCTAAGTTGCAGATGTGCGTTATTGATGGGATTAGAAGCTCTCTATATCGTTTTAAGAAAATAGCAGGAATTTTATCACGACCGACTGTACAATTATTTTTAAGGGCAAGTATGGTATGTTCAACTTCTACGTTATCAACTGGCAATAAAACAAAAGATTTGGGATAAGGGTTATGCCTATGTATTTCAGGAAATTTATATCTACACGGAGGTATTTTTTCGGAAAGGGATTGCCCAACGTTTATAAAAAAATGGTTTATTTTATTTAGATCTTCAAATGAGTTAGTTTTAGTCAATAATTCCGTTGGCGTATTTTTGTGTTTTGTTGTGTTGGTAACTAGTTTAATTGTCTCCCAAAGTTTTTTATTACCTACAGAAACTGCTTTCTTTATTTCTGCTTTTTCAAATTCTCGTTTTAACTTCTTTAATAGGTCGTTGCAGAAATTCCTATATCTCTTATACGTTATTTTTAGGATTTCACTACCTGGATTTTTTCTTAATTTCTGATGAAGTCTGTCACGATTCCGCATGCATTTTAACAGCCCTTTGGTAATCCAAGGTTTGGAAATTTTTTTCTTATTAGAGGTTTTAATAACAGAAGTATTAGTTTTTATTACTTGACTTAGCGCGGATATTAGATAGTTTGTGGCTATGTTAACATCTAAACTATGGTAAATTGGAGTTAAATCTATGTTTACAATGTCAGTATCTATGTTTTCGTAATTTATTTTATTTATATATTTTACGTGGCTCCCGATAGGTCTAGAGTTTAGGTCAATAGTTAAAATTATACTATCATGATCTGTGATAGAAGTTTCTGATACGTAACATTCTGCTAACAGTCGCGTTTTGAGAATTATGTGATCCAGGCAGGTCGTGTTATGAGTAGGTATATTATGAGCTGGTAACATACCATGTGACGCTAGCAGGTTTAAGTAAACAGTGGAATTGGTGTCAGTATGGTTCACCGATATGTCCACATTAATATCTCCAATCAGGATAATGTTCATATAATTTGAACACTCTGTAAGAAGTTTATCCAATGATTCAATAAACCTAGATGTATTTTTAAATCCAGCCGGCCGGTAGATAGCCAACACTAATGTATTACTATTAATTTTAAGCATCAAACAATTAGCATCTATTAAAGTGGGTTCTGTTACTGTAATTTGAATTGATTTCTTATGATATACAACCACGCCTTCATTCTGTGTATGGTTGTTAATTGTACTAAAAGATTTATAGTCTGGTAAGTGGGGGATGAAATGTGTACACGGAAGCCAACATTCTGTTAAAATTATGAGATCCCACTCAGTGTGGGACTAGTTGTCACTATTAAAAAAACTGTGACGGTTATTATATCACAACACAAAATGTCCTGTCGTAAGTAAAATACAACACACACCGCAGAGCGGCGTTGGAAGTATGTTTATTTTTAGTGCGTTAGCAGCAGTAACAGTGGAACTCGACGCAAAACATACCAAATCCAGCACAAACAACATGGGTAATTGGTTTAGGTTGACAATGGTCAATATTATCAAATAACCGGTTGTACCCATACTGATAAATAAAAATAAAGCTAATAACCCTATCATTGTCTCGTCACATTTTCAATGAAAATAAGATAAATGTATTTCTACCTAATATCTAACATAACAGTTATTTAACTTGATTCGCAATAATAAATCGAACAATCACACCAACAATAGTGAATCGATATAATTATATTTTATGGCAGTAGGTAGTAGAAAAATGGCGTACTGTATGGTAGGAAACTAAAAGTACTAATTAATATATCAAAAACTATCCCATTATAAATAGTAATTAAGTCGCATTTAAAAAATATATTTTTAATTTAGATATTTCATGCTATTTAACTTTTCGACACATAGGCTATTTATCAAGAGTACTGTTCGTGGGCATTCTCCTTTAAATTTTTTCGATTGTCGTGCCCAAATTACCACAATTACCCCAAAATCTTGCAAGTTTTTAAAATGTTATGAAACCATTGTTGGCCTTTGTATGTTTGGCATCCAAAGATGATCTCGCTGCCGTCGTCAGTAGTTATTGATATTTCAGATCCTTCGTTTTATAAAAAAAAAACGGGGATTTATTTTTGTTAAAGTGAAAATGATTATATAAATAGAATCAGATCTCGGTACCTAACAATACCTTCAAGGGTGGGACCGGGTTTTCTTAACACATTGTATAATGGACTTGAGTGGATAGGTATAGTTAATACGGGCCTGTGTCATTGAGCGTGGAGAGGTCGGTGGAAGGCGTGAGGTCGTGCGCGCGCGGCAGCGGTGCCGTGCCCACGAGCGCCGCGCACACGGCGCCGTGCCGCGCGCCTCCCGCGCCGCCCGCGCCGCCCACCACCGAGCGCCAGCGCGGCGGCATCAGGCTCGCGCGCACGTTGCGCTCCGGGTGCACGATGATTATGTATAACTGAAACCAGTTTACCGTTTACCAACATTCACCGTAACGGCGAGTCTACCAAATGTGCGGGAGCTTAAACCTTCGGTGAGAACAGGCAGACGAGCGTGACACTGGCACTCAGTGAGATGGTGACGGCCATGCTGGTGACGCGCAGCGGCACGTGGCTCGCCGTTCCGAAGTACAGCGGCACGAACGCCAGCCAGATGACGCACGTCGTGTACATCGTGAACCCTGCACAGTAAACACAGCGGCAGTAGTACGGCAGGGGCGCGAGCGCGTGTGTATCGCGCACAGTTGGAACGCGCGCGGACCGATGTGTTTGCTCTCGTTGAAGGCCTCGGGTATCTTCCGGGTGAGCACGGCGTACACGGTGCATACGACGATAAGCACCACGGGGTAAAAGAAGGCGATGGTGTAGGAGGCGTCCACGTACGAGTCGCACACGAGCATGTTGTCCTCGCGCGTCGGGTAGTGGTGGATGGCCCGCGCCGGCGAGATGATCTGCCACACCACCACGATCACCACCTGCCATAAGCCCCATATACACACATACACATTGTAATTACTTTTAGTATTTGACTATTTTGATTCATAGTCATAGCCATATTAAAGTTGATTACCTGAATTGATACTAGTACGGAACAAATGAACAGTTGCGACTTAGGAGATATGAGCGAGGGTCTTCGAGCCGAGTGCTTGCTAGCGTCGAAGATGCGCGCAATCCGGTTCGTCTTAGTGAGGAGGGCAGCGTACACCACAGTGAAACAAAACCCGGTGCCGAAGCTGAAAAAACAAGGGGTAGTAAACCGCACACAATCCCCCAAGCAACACCATACAATATTCAGTATATCAGAGTATGAGTGTTACCGTTGCAGCGAGCAGAGCGTGTCGGTCGGTCTGAAGACGAGTGCGAAGGTGACGAGGTAGCACATCATGATGCCGGCCAGCAGCACCAGCGACAGCTCGCGGCCGCTGGCGCGCACCACCGGCGTGGTGCCGCGCAGCGCCCACACCGCCACCACGAACCTGCGTACGTACACATGCACACACATACACACACAGAGCACGCACACACGTACATGCGCACGCTCGCACACACTCACGTGGTGAGCAGCATGCCTAGCGAGGAGAAGGCCATGGCGCCGATGGCGGCGGGCGAGTCGGGCCGCAGGTACAGCTCGGGGACGGGCGCGCAGTGCGTGCGCGCGCCGCCCGGCAGCGTGCCCAGCGGACACTCCTCGCACGCTGTCTCCTTCTCCGGCGAACGGATCTGACCATCACCACTTTATATAAGAAGTACCTTGCTCGCGTGCTAGTTAGGGCTGATCGTTCACCTGAGCCCGCCAAATTCAAATTTCAAGTGATTTTTTGTCTATAACAAGCTCTAGATTCATAGCAATAGTAATCGCGAAATTAACTATACATCCTTCACAAGTGAGAACTAAAATCTTTGCTTAAAAATCCTTATCAAGTCAAAACCTTGCCAAAAACTGTGCTAATGGTCAAAATTGATACTACACTATTTTTAGCTACAATAACGGTCTTATCCAGACTAGGTACACCATGCAACTTAGACGAGATGTTCGCAGTGATAGTTGGGTGATAAAAAGCAAATTTAAAGCAACTAATAAATTATAGACACAATAGAAAATAATTGTTATATGTGCGTACCTCGTACTGCGTGCAGTTGAAGCAGTGCCAGCAGCAGCTCTCGCCCTCCACGTACTGCTTGGCCTGCCCCAGCTCGCACTCCGCACTGCACACCGACTCGGGCGGGCGACGCTCGTTCCACTTGAACTGTATTTCTGTAGAGATTCACATAAATTCACATTTCGAGTGAGGAGCGTATTGAAATGAAAGCACAGTGCGTTGTGTGCAGTGATGTGGCGCCTGCGCCCCTGTGCCCGTACCGTCCATGTCCAGCTCGAGCTCGCCGTCGAGGTAGCGGCCCACCTTCAGCCAGCGGTACACGCCAGCCGACACTTGCTTGAAGTGTAGTATGTTGTAGCGCGCCGGACCGTCGCCGTTGCTATCAAAATGGAACTCGTCTCCACTGAGTCCTGAGTCCATAACATCAAATTATTGTTGTTCTTAATATAATTAATTCGTAGCTAAGAACAATATTCCGGACATTATCATTATAAATAATTATGATCATAAATTATAAAAACATTAAAGTAAAAACCTCCACTACACTACTCGCGAAGTTGCTTCGACGAAGTAATGGTCGAAATTGACCATGGACATGTATGTTCGTTTACATTTATACACCGATCCCAAATAACTGTTCATAACGTATGCAAACTAAAATGGACGATAAATATCGTCCACGCCGGCGCCAGATTTAATGGAAGCTTCTATTTTCCTGCTGCCCCTCTATGTTGCAATAAGAGAATCTTAATCCGACGGAACGACGCATTCATGCACCTGCGCTTAAGACGATGTCTTGACACAAACTAAAGTGAGCCGAGTAGTGTAGTGTAGTCAGACGCTTCTTGTTGCAACTACGGGACGCTTCGAGTCCTTTGCCTCGGGCGCAAAAATTGACAACAATCACAATCGGAAGTTGCCCAGGGCGAGCCGAGATAGCACGGATTGAACCGAAGTGCCCTTCTAATCTATCGTTTTCGCTTAACTTCGCGCGATCAACGCGATCAACTTCGCGAGTAGTGTAGTGCCGGCATTTCAATGTGAAATCCAGGTACACGAGTATGATTATGTCGCGAGACCTATGAAGCGCACTTGTCGCAGGTAGCGCAGCAGCGTGGCGCCGCTGGCCGGGCGCATGGCGTCGCACAGGCCCGGCTTGCCGCCGCACAGCTCCCGGTGCATGTCCCTGCACACACACACAAATACACAGTCAGCGGGACGCGGACCGGCCCGGGTGGCCTGCGTGCAGCGCGGCCTCGCGTCACCTGATGGCGTATGCAAACGCGAGTACAGCGTCCGTCACGAACTGCAACTGCGCCTCGAACTCGATGTTGTCGGCGGAGAGGCGCTCATTGCCAGTGCACTTGCGCGCGTATTGCACGTTGTACGGCGTGCGCGCGCTGCCCGGGTACCGACACTTGAATTGATCCTCCCAAAACTCTAAAACAAATATTGTGCGTTAAGGTGACAGTTAAAGCTGGACATCACAGCCAGTAGGAAATGAAACAAAAATTACCGACAAACCAGGGATTTCTAGTGTTGTTTTCGACGGTGAGGTTGAGGAAGTACTCCCGGAAGCCGCGCACGGGGTTGGCCTGCGGCTGCACACTGATGGTACCCTCGACGGCAGCCTCGTTGCCCTCGGAGACGAGCGCGCGGGCGCTCCAGCCATCCGAGCCCACCCAGCCGAACGCGTCCGTGGCGCGCAGCCGGCGCACTGCCGCCATCACGCCCGCCACCTCCTGGTCGGAGCCGAACACGATGACACCTGCACACACACGCGAGTCGGTCAGGCGCGCGCACCACGGCCGCTGGCAGCTCGACCGAGGCGGTGGCTTACCTCGCGCACGCGGCCGGCTCAGCAGCCTCGCCACGATGGCGTCGTAGGCGCGCTCGTCCGCCTCGCCCGAGTCCTTAACCAGGCGCTCCTTCACGGCAATGCAGATGTCATTCCGAGCTAGAAGAGTTTCTAGTTCTTCAAAAGCCTAAAATTTTAATTTTATTATTAGGGATTCACGGTTACTTTTACAATTAAATAAATGCATTTACCCGACCACATATACAATGCAACTAGCATTGTAAAGTTAAATAATAAATCGGTACCGATGTTTATTCAACAAAAGAATCTATGACAATAACAGCTATGTATGTGTGAACGTGTAAAGATATACGCTGTCCGTATACACTAAAAACATACTTTGATACCGTAGTTAGACTCCTCGTAGATGATGGAAACATAGCGCCAACCAAGTTTCTTAACGATCTCGACCATTGCGCGCACCTGGTGCAGATCGGAGGGGATCGTGCGCGTGAAGTACTCGAAACGCGCCTTGTTGGACAGCTCCGGTGACGTCGAGAAGAACGACACCTGGCGAGGACACGTGGTAAGAAGCAACATACGCTGGGCGCAGCGGGTGGGTGACTGAGCACGTGCGCTAGGTACCTGCGGGATCTTGAAGAGGCGCAGCAGGTTGGCTACCTGCACGGACGTGACGCTGCTGGCGGCGCCCACCACGCCGCTGATGACCTTGCGCACGGCCGACGCGTTGCACGCGTACTCCTCGTCGTCTATGTTACTTATCGAACCTGTAACAAAACGTGCTGTAACGCTGTTTAGATTTAGTTTAGATTGGATATCTGAACGGGGCGGACCTTTGATGAAGTCGAGCGCCATCTCGAGGCCGTAGGTGTCGTTGTCGCAGTCGTCGAGCACATGCGCACCGAGGCGCACGGCGGGCGGCGCCAGGCCGGCGCGCGCGGCCGCGTCCAGCGCGAACAGCATCGCCTCGAGCGCCTGCACGCCGCCCTGCGCCATCACGGGCCCGCACGTCGCCACCTCCGACCGGCTGTGCACCTGCCACGCGCCAAACAACGCCGCACTCACTCTCACTACCTGCCGCACTCACTCTCACTACCTACCTCACACACACGCGTCACGCATCACGCATGCGTACCCGATCTGATCACACCTTCTCACTATCGGGTACATTGATAGTTAAGACCGTTTATTATAATGACTCCCCGTAGCTATCTAGATACTGTTAAAGGAATTTGCGTTACTAAAGGTCAATACCTGGAACAGACTTCCATATGGCAATATCATTTTCTGAAAATAATAACTAAGTAGGCAGTAGATTATAATCAACCAATAAATTTCAATCAACTATTTTAACGATCTATTTTTAGCCTATGAAATACCCTCAAACTGTCTCATTAGTCTAGTGCTTGCAAGCACAACCGCTATGCTAGACGTAGGTACGATTCCCAGGTCGAGTAAAATGTTATTAGGTGTTTCTATGAAATTTTCAGTAGCAGCAAGAATTTGAATTTGTACCCGGTTGGTGGCTAATGGGCTCGCCCCCTATTTATTACATGAGACGAACTGTGGGAGTACATAAGTAAACCTCTGACTAACCCTTCTGGGAATACAGGCGTGATGATATGTTTGAAAACTATTGACCTGGTCCTTGCCTAAACTAAAAAGTGTGTGGAGCGTTGGAAGGGTTACGCGGTGGGTGAGTGTCGGTTACCATCATGAGTCCGCCGAGCACGATGTCGCCCTCGACGACGGCGGCGTGCTTGACGGGCCACACGGTGTCGTTGTGCGTCGCCTTCTTCTTGGGCACGAGCCGCGCCTCGCGCCGCGCGCCGCTGGCCGGGCTCGGCACGTGTGACGGCTTTGCTACACTCACTGGCTTCCGACTTGTCTTTGCCTTCAAATCGGGTTCAACTGTATCGGTTGGAAATTTCGTAGTACTCGTATAATAGTGTTCCGTGGGTATGATCCGCGCTGGTATAGTAAACATTTTGGTTTCTAGAGCCGTGACCGGTTGATTTGTGCCGTAAGTAAAATGACCGCGTGAGGTGTGGTGGTCGGCGAGGCCGGCGCCGGGTGCCGTGCGCGGCTGTGCTCCCTGCAGTGAGGATGCACTAGGTCTCGGTTCTACGTCTTGCCTGATCTTGAACTTTCTGTTTTTAAACATCTTGGATATGTCGAAAGGGCCTATAAGAGTGCTAGACTCTCTCCTATATCTGTGAAATCTCTTCGGCGCAGCATTCTCAGTGTACATTTCCGACAAATTGTGCAATTCATACTCATATACGTCGAAAACTAAATTTGAATGTAATGATGCGTGTAGCGTGTGCTGGTGCTGTAGCTGGCGGAGCAGGTGATGTACGTCGTCGAGCGCGTCGGAGCGGTTACCGGCGGCGTGCGCGGCGTGCGCGGCGTGCGCGGCGTGCAGCAGGCACAGCGCGAGCGCGAGGCGGCGCAGCATGTTCAGGCGCGGCGCGGTCGCCGGCGCGGCCCACACGCGGCCTGCTCGCACACCTCTAACATTGGAGACGCGCGACGCCGACGACTCGCTCACACCGTGACACTGACGACACTAGCATACCGATCACACAACACATGTTATCCTCAACATAAGACTACATCTATATCGACAGCATAATATACTATATTTTAAATTCATTTTATTCATTCATTTCCTTACTATGAAACTGAAAAGAATGTCGTGTCACTCGTTCTAACCATACGACTCGAAGCGATCGTAAAATAAAGTTATAATAATACTTATTTATTAGTTAATCTATGTTATTTTGATACAAATATTATTTACGCAAAAGTTTGTCGACGCGAGTCGTTATTGTAACTTTGAAGTGTGAAAGTTGAGGGCACGCTACGAGTATGTTGTAGTGTCGGTGGTGAACTTATACGTGGAGTAGAGACGCGGGTGGGGGCGAGGGGGCGCGGTGGGCGGAGCGGGGCGCGCGTGTGCTCGGCGCGGAGTGCGGCCGCGGAGTGCCGGCGCGGCGCCCTCCTGCCGCGGTCACACGGAGACACGTTCAAGTCTGCGTATCTTAAATAACATTATATGCGTCCTATCCCACTATGAACATGAATCGTGAATGGAAATAAATATAAATATAAATCAAATTAACATAATAGTGACGCTCAATATTTTACATCTCGTCGCGAGTCGCGACAGTGTTGTGTTGGCTCGCTACAGTCCATACGAATAGGAAAAGAATCGTGCAAAATTTCCACCGTGGGAACAACAATTAAAAATAATTTGTGTTTGTGATCGTATTTTAGCTACATACCTATTATAAACTAATATTTATACTTATACCATTATTACTAATCACTCTTATGTGTCGGGCAATACCTCCGCTAAGTCGAGTAAAACATGAGTCAGCCGTACTAGCCTTGTCTCGAAGTTATTCGCGAAACTTTTGAGCCCTCTGTATCTTCGTTGTGGGTAAAGCTAGAAGTCTGAAATTTTTGTTACCATACCAAGCCATATGACCATGTTTCGGTTTATACAGTCAGGACTTGTAAAGTTAGAGGCTTGGCTCTACACGAGATCTCACAACTTTTAGGTAGAAGAATCGTGTTGCGAGAATTAACATTTCTTACATTTTATGGTTTGATAGGATTCATATTTTGTTACGAGATATTTTAAGTCAAAGTTCCTTATTTTGTCGCCGACACTCCCACCGATTATCAATATTCTAAGGTACTTCTAAGAGACCTACAAACGCATGCGGTTAGGGTTAAGTATATAATAGTATAGTATACATAGTAAGTACACATAGTATATAAAAACGTTGTTTGCGGTAAATTAACATTTCCATACAAAGTCTATACAAGAATGTTATTTTCAGCTGCACCCAAAAATAAATTTGTAATTTTAAATTAACAGTGAACACTCGATAACAAGTGCAAACTGCAAAAGTAACAATTGAAGTAAATTTCTTATTGTGGTACTTTGGTACTAGACTAGCGCGGGTCTAGTACAGACAAGCATTACATACTCAAATATTTAAATTAAATTAATTAAAAAATATAGTTACAGGTGCTAGTAATAAGATAAAGTAACAAAATCGTATTATTATTTATAAACCTGAAAATTTGTGAGGATGTATGGATGTTTGTTACTCTTTCACGCCAGAAAGGTTGAACAAATTTTGATATAATTTGGCAGATAGATGGAAAAACACATAGGCTTCTTTTTATCCAAGTCTGACCGAATTCTGAAGTCCACGCAAACACGGTCGCGGGCAAAAGCTAGTAAAACTTATATATCAGAAAACATTTTTTTATGGGATAGTAGGACAAACGTGCAGACGCATCGCCTGATGGTAAGCGATTACCGCCGCCCATGGACACCCGCAATACCAGAAGAGTCACAAGTGCGTTGCCGATCTTTTAAAAGGGGATTGGGCCTCCGGTAACCTCATTCACTCGCCGAAACACGACGTAAGCGTAAAAAACATTATTATGACAAGGAAATGATAACTTAGTTCTTAAATAGTTATTTAACTCTACGTTAACGTATCCTCACGGAAAGTACACAGGACTCATACAGCGGGCCCGTTCGGTATCTTAAAAACTAAATTTTAGAAAAATTAAAAATCTAAATCAGTTATGTAAGTTTTTTTCATAATCATCTTCATCATATCAGCCTATAGTCGTCCACTACTGAACGTGGGCCGTACTATTTTTTATCTAGAGACTAATACAACATCGTTATATTGTAACTCCAATAAAATTGTTAATCTAAAGTAGGTACAGCTAAGTGTTGGGCGCTAAGCAATTAAAATTCAAATTAAACTGACGTACATAATTAAATATAATTAATGAAATTTTCATCTTTTCGGTCATTCAGGTTTTTTATGATTCGTATCAAATCACAGGTGTAATTATTGTTGTTCCAAATTATCCGAAAATATGTAGGTACATAAAAATACAATGATGTGGATAAGGTATAATGATCGTCTTTTGGGTTGTATTTTTAATTACAAAATCGGAACCGCTTGCGAATACTTTTTGCATTCACTAATAAACCAATTTAAATAAGTCGAGGGACAGCTTCAATATACAATGTATGAAGAAAACCCTGTCCGACTTGTAAAGGTATTGTTAGGTATTCAGATTCAGTCTATTTATATAATCCTTTTCACTTTACAAGAAAAAAGACCCTGAAAAATATAGAAAATGAGGAAACCTGAAATCGTAATACTTACGGAGGCAGCGACATCGTCCTTGGGTGCCAATAGTGCTCGTAGCACATTCGTAGACTACTCATAGTACATTCGTAGACTACTCGTAGCACATGCGTAGACTGCTCGTAGTACATTCGTAGACTGCTCGTAGCACATGCGTAGACTGCTCGTAGTACATTCGTAGACTGCTCGTAGCACATGCGTAGACTGCTCGTAGTACATTCGTAGACTACTCGTAGCACATGCGTAGACTGCTCGTAGTACATTCGTAGACTACTCGTAGCACATGCGTAGACTGCTCGTAGTACATTCGTAGACTGCTCGTAGCACATGCGTAGACTGCTCGTAGTACATTCGTAGACTGCTCGTAGCACATGCGTAGACTGCTCGTAGTACATTCGTAGACTGCTCGTAGTACATTCGTAGACTACTCGTAGCACATGCGTAGACTGCTCGTAGTACATTCGTAGACTACTCGTAGCACATGCGTAGACTGCTCGTAGTACATTCGTAGTCTTCCATAAATCTATTTTCCCAGTTAATTACTGGATATACTTCATCTTTTGAAACATTTTTGGTAGATCTCTGTTATAGTCAGCAGGTTTAACTTTTCTCCTTTTTGGTTTTGAATCTAAAGATAAAAGCTCGCACCGTATCATCATGTGATCCGTATTAAAATTCAGGTTTTTGATTGTATATGTTTTTTTTATATAAGTTTGTAGATAATGTAAGTATGGTAAGTAGTCGATCTTATTAAGTTGTTTGCCATTTGGGGATCGCCATGTCCATTTTTTGAGTGGAATGTAAGAAAACATGCTTTTTATAGTGTAATAATAATCTCAAATCTCAATTGCAAATTGAACTAATTTGTGACCATGTGGGCTTCTGTTTCCGTGCGCGTATTTACCTAGGTTTTTTCTTCACTCTTTTGAGCTTTTCTTATTCTTAAGTTAAAATCGCCCAGTAAGATTGTTTTATTTGTATTCGTATTCTAGGGCAGATTGTAGGTAAGTACTGTTTGACAGAAAATGTCTACATCTTCATTTGTGTATGCTTGGCTTTGGCTTGCACAATTTGATTAAATTTTGTTTGAATTACGATTTATTTTGGTATTACGTTTGTACGGGCACATTGGTCCGCCGCGCGCCGGAACCTTAAGGTCTTGGTGTAAGTCTTTTAATTTTTTTTAACACTCTAGGTGGAAAGATTTTTTCAGTTGTGTATGTATTATGAACCAATTTCTTCTTTTTCAGTGTTTTTATTTTCCTCCTGATAGTTTTTATTATTACAATTACTGATCTCATCGAACTGACTCAATAGTCTAGTGATCCTGAGCGCGACTGCTACGCTTGAGGGCCTAGGTTCGAATCCCAAGTCGAGCAGTGTTATTGGGATTTTCTATTAAATTCTCAGTAGCAGCTCGGAGTTTGGAATTTGTGCCCGTTTAATGTGTTCTAAACATATCGGCGAACTGTTTAATTGAACATTCCAATCAATTTCATTATTTTGTTTCGGTTTTGCTTGAATTTGAATTAAATCTCAATGGGATTAATTCTAATTAAGTAAAAAGGCTTAGATAAGCTCCGGGCACACGCACATTCAATTTGTCGTTGTAATTCTGTGCGAGCATTTCCACGACAATGAGGGCACTTGGCACCGCGCGCACGCAACAGCCGCCTCCGAGCGCTATCTGTTCCATGATGACTAGTTAATGGAAACCCGTTATCTTGAATTTTCATTTACTGTTAATGAAACTTGAAGCATTTTAGTAGAATTTTAGATCTTCGACCGAATCCTAATAAGTGTTACATAACCTTAGATTTTCTTAATATTAGTCAACGGACGGCAGTTCTTTCGCAAAATGATTCATTTGCAGCACCAATATATAATTATACAGGAATATTTTTTAAGCAGTGCGCATGAAAATTTTGGTGGTTCATTATCATCAGTAATAGAACACATTTCCATTATTTTTTCAAATCTTTTTTATTTTTTTATCCGGCTCTAAATCAGCAAAATATGGACACTATCTATTCGTAATAATAACAAGAGGTGCGCGCATCGGTTACCGCACGTGGCGGTGTTACAGCGGGGGTGAAACCGGGGGACGAGGCGCCTGCGCACGTCACGGGACTTACGGGCGGGCTCCGCTGGAGAGTTGCCATAAAATAAGTTTCAATGTAGACATGTTTCGTCAACGATAACTTTATTTTTTTGTACTAAGACATATCAGAATAAAAAATAGGTGTTTAATAAAACTCGTTAAGTTTAATTTGTCAAAGTTTACGCACTGAATAAAAATATTCCTGTATTATATACATACGTATATCACTATATGTATATATTCTGATAAAATGTGGCTTTACTACAAAAATCAGCCGCCTATATGTTCTGACTGTGATCGTTTTGACAAAACAGCTACGTTTCATATCTCGTGTCTGCGAGTCAAAACACATGAATGCCAAAGTACTCGGTATGCTCTTTAGGTATGTTCACAATAGCTAAATTTTTATTCCTTCCATACTTGTGATCCGGCGGTCGGAGTCGGTTTCATCGACTTCGAACGTATATCCATTCGAACAGTTTGAGGACTATTTATAGCTATCTCGACGACGAGCTTGGAAGAGGTCTGGACACACCTAACACCTTATGCATTGTATTTATGTAGATTAAGATTAATCCAAAATAATGAAAATATACGATTTTAATTAAATATGTAATATTATTAGTTGTATTACGTCAAAATTATGAAAAATGAATATAGAGGTACATAAGTATATTTTATATTTTACAAAACGCATGTGGGAAACAATCAATAGATAAATATTAATAGCGACTGTACAACTTTAAAAACTCATCTCTATACATGATATAACATTGTCGTGTAAAATCACTTGGATTTTAACGGTGTTGGCAAGGGTAGGTTCGCTTTAACGGTGTTGGAAGGTTCGAATAGTTTGGGCGGCAGCAGGTGTGGGTCGTCGGTGCGGTCGTGCCGCGTGATGTGGAACTTGTGGTCGCGGGAGGGCGCGGCGCGCACTGCCACGGCGGCGCGGCACCAGGCGGCGCCCGCGTCCGCAGCCGCGCCCGCGCCGCAGCACACGATCACGCGCGCGCAGCCCTCCGCCGGCCCGCTCTGCCAACTGTGCACATGACTTCCACATTTCTGATCATTGCAAACCACTTTTCAAAGCACTTTTTAGAAAAAGGCTAGCGATAATGATTTGTTAGAGTAATTACATTTGAAGTAAATATTACTAGCTTTTGCCGTCGACTTTGTCTGCAGGATTGGGTTCGACCTGTATAAAAAGTAGCCTATGTGTTATTCCAGACTATAAGCTATCTGTGTGCCAAATTAATTCAGATCAGTTCAGCCGTTCTGGCGTGAAAGAGTAACAAACATCCATACATACAAACTTTCGCGTTTATAATATTGGCAAGGAAGTAAGAATGTTAATGTAAAAAATAAATATATTATCTCACATGGCTGTATACTGCAGGTATACATTTGCGCTTCCTCCAGGCGGTATCCGTAGGTATGGTGGCCAGATCTGGAACTCTTTTCCGCCTATCCATTGTGTTGCGATATCCAGAGTCATGTTGCCTGCGATGCAATTAATTCATAAAATCAACTTGTTTGTAAAAAGCAGGTTTCTGCCGCAATCATCATCAACCCGTTAATATTGTCCCCTTGCTGGGCACGGGTCTCCTCTTACAATGAGAGGGATTAGGCTACGATGTCTACAACACAGAAATCCAGCAAGCATGCAGGTTTCCTTACGATTTAACTATTAATAAGCAAATGACTTCGAAAAGTCACGAGGTGCGTGCCTTAATTTAATAATAAAAATAATATATTTTATTTCAAACAAAACAAAAACCTATTAGTAATAACATACAAAACTATGGCTATACAATTTAGCAGGTTTCAAATTCCGCTGACTCTCAAACTAGGTGAGTTCCTGTGTTTTGAGTCATCAGTGGTGTCTGACTCTGACTACGTTAGGTAGCACGTCTTACAATTAACATTGTCTATGAGTACATTAAAAAGTAAAAAGTGACAGCTTACAGGTATACTTAGTGATTTGTATGTGTGCGTGTGTGTATGTATGTGAATGTGAAATTAGTGTAAACTGTGTAGTTGTGTTATATAAACCGCGTTTGTGTGAGGGGCCATGGTAGTAAGTAGTGTGTGGAATGTGGGTGAGGGATGTGGAAGGGACTATAGTGAGAAAGCGAATTTTGTTTTAAGTACTAAAGAGAGTTTCTGTAGCTACATAGCTTAAGGGGTGTAGCCATTCCAAGTTGAAATTTTGTAAGTGGATATATGTTAAGTGTTCTGTTTGCATTATTGTATAAAAAACCACCAAGAAACACCACAAGAACCAGAAACACGCACATTTGTGTTTCTTGGCCAGAGTGGTTCTACATCGTTCGATACGGCACACTCTATCGGATCGATACCTGGGATACGAACTCAAGACCTTTGACTCGGCAGTCCAAAGGTCATCACTAGGATATTATTGCACTTGCCATGATAATATAGTTAACCTTGAGCAACTTCAATGGGTATCTTAAATATAGTTTCTCTCCACAAAATATACTAATTGATTAAATTTAGATTTGGAGTGAGTGCAAGACATCTTACGGCTGGTATGCGAGACGCTGAAGTACGATTTTCTTGTCTCTCCATCGGTGACAAAACCAAAGTCTATGATGGGTGGCACCACACGCAGAATCGGGTACTCGAGGTCCAGTATCAACTGCACCGTCTGTCGTACGACAATAATACATTTTAAGGGTTATTGAGAATCTAATTGTAAGTATTAGTAGATCATGCATATGCCGACAGAACAGTATAGTTACGTGGAGAATGTTGTCGTCGTCGAACAGGTGCAGCGACGTGGTGGTCACGCGGCGTCTGGGGTACGCGGGCGTGTGGCACGCGCTGGCCATCGGCACCGCGCCGCTTGCGCACGCACCGCCCCCGCCCCGCGACGCCCCCTCGGCCCCCGCCGCCCCCGTAACCACCGGCCACGCCTCTGTCGTGCTCACTGCCACCTCTACGCACATCTGTGGGACAAAAATCGGGCAGAACATGGGATCTATATAGACTATTAGTTTATAAAAGCGTAAATTATTAATTGTCCTGAATTGTGGAATGTAGCAATAGCTTTGATACACACACTTAGTTTGTACTTTATTCGAGTTGTGGTGATGCGTCAGTGTATGAATGTGGTGGCAGTACCTCGACGCAACTCCTGGGCTCTAGCCGCAGCGGCATGGAGTGGTGGCGCATGGAGATGCGCTGGTGGCACCAGCAGCCGGAGCCGCAGGCGGCGCCTCCCTCGCGGCGCCCCCCCTCCGCCTCGGCCGCGGCGGCCGCGGGGCCCACGTGCTCCTCTACCACGCACCACGGCGTCTCCGTCTCCACGCCTAGCTCTAGTGGTCCATTACCAACGTTCATCGCGTAGAATCGCTTACGAACCCTAGAGGTATCATTCAAGTTTTATAGTCGCAAGTATATCCACTGCTTCAATATAATGTTATTGTTATTGTAGTATGAGCTGTGCGGTGTGCACAGCTGTGCTACCCGCATTAAGCTCGTTATCCCCAATTGTGTGGTTTTTATATAAATATTTTCTTTAAAAAAATCTTGCAATTTATAGGTAATGTACGTTTTCATACGACCGTTGCTGTTAAGAACCTGTCCATTCTGACAAGGTAATCGCTCTTTACAGGGAAGAGAGACAGATATACTATTCTACACCTATTCACTCAACGCAATCACAACTTACTCACGTGTTAGTGGTGCCATAGATTATTATGAACGTACAAATTTCTCTTTCTGGAAGTGGCTTTAGTAGATCGGAAGCATATTTGCTGAGCGGTGAACCACTTTCAGAATCTCAAACAGTTCTAAGGTTACGTACCACAACAAGCGAATGCTAACTGACGATGATAATAGTGATTTCTGAGACTTACGCGAATACCAGACATATTGAAATAAAACTAGTTTCAGATACACAAACCTAATGCTCCACTGACACCAATAGTTAGGCAAATCGTCTCACCAACCTATAGATTGACTAAACATTAAGCTAAAGTACTTATCCTCACTAAGAGGAAACATGGCAGTATATGTAAAAGACTCATGATCGGACTCAATAGGATTCAAGATCCTAAAATTCAATTTACAGTGGAGTCGGAGGCCAATAATTCTTTACTACTTACTTTACTTTACTACTTTTTAGAGTTTTAGTCATTCGTAATAGTAATAATACCCTGAGTCATATTTTGTATCGAAAGAAAACCTATACAAATAGATATTTAGTTAAATGGCGAATCACATCACCACCCAACACTTTTATCTACTGTCGGTAAATCATTGTTCCAGAGAGCGCATGGGATCTGTGATGAGCAACACATGGCTGCAGAGCTTCAGCATGTAGCTAGCAAGTAGTGCACGACAACCAGCTCCAAATACCGCAACCCTTGCACAGAATCCGTGTGACACGTGCTGTAGTATAGCGTCTACCTGCCATACCACCTGCCATATGTAAGAAGAATCACCGACAAAATTGACTACATCTCGAAGTCCTTCAATCAAAACCTATTTCAAGCCGCTTAAAAAGATCAGTCAGTTGTTGCCGCCTGTAAAGTGCCAATACCTCTACAAGATGCAGACGAAGAAGAAGCATTGGCACCTGTGTAAAAATCACATTGCTGATATCAAACACGGCCGTTTCAAGAATTCAGCCGTTTGTGAACACACTTGTTCCCCATGTGGAGACAGGTTAGAATACTGGACCTCATTGCCTTTCAGATAGGTATCCCGTAACATAACATAATATAATACATAAGAGCTCGTCAGGTCATTTGCCGACTTAATCTGTAAAAATAACTTGAAAAGGCCCAGAAATATATTATATCAGATTAGATAATCCGCAAGTTCTTGCAAAAGAAAACCTATTCCTACCCAGGATGATACGCGAGGCCTTTAAAATTAAATAATACCCAGATTTCAATAGAGAAGATGGCTGGGTATTGCCACCTGCTTGGAATTCTATTATAGATTCTATTAAGTCTTCTTCTCATCCAATCATCTTCCTCGAAATAAAGATATCTCTAACCTCATTTTGTATCGAGAACGGATTGACTGATTTCACAGAAACAAAACACGGACAAAAATGAACATGGCGTTTTATGCTGGCTCCTGTAATGCCAGTGGATAGCGTTATCCTTTAATAGCTGTTTTTTTTTTCTAGGCTGGACAATGTGTCCTGGTCTCGCTAGTACATAAATATAACTACATTATATAACACTGGCTTCTACCCTGGTCCGACCTGGATAAAAAGTAGCCTATGTGTTATTGCCCAGGCTATAATCTCTGTGCCAAATTTTATCCAGGTCCGTACAGTCTTTCTGGCGTGAAAGAGTAACAAACATCCATATTCACAAACTTTCACGTTTATAATATTAGTAAGGAAGTACTGAACAAGATTTTGGATTATCAAGTAATTGCAGAGGTGATATTTTTTTCGGAACAGTCTAAATAAAGGAATGTTATACAGGAAAGTTCAAAATAATGAATAGATGTAAAGTTATTGTAGTTTGATACCTCAACGTGTCTCCATAGGGCAGGTCGAGCGCGCACAGCGTGACGCGCAGCTCCCGGCACGACAGCTTGAGGCAGCCGAGCCGCGTGCTCGGCAGCAGCCGCACCACGAGCGGCGGCGGCTCCGGACGGCGCCAGCACGGACTGCCCCACAGAGGATCACTCACACCACTTGTCAATGTCCTATCGATATAGTCTCGACAACAAATCATGCTTGTATGTCGTCGTCATGGTTTTATCATTAAACGGGCATAAATCTAAACTCCGAGCTGCTATTAAGAATTTCAAAGTAAAATACAATAACACTTCCTTATCAAGGAGTGATAGCTCAGTGGTATGACCGTTGGACTGCCAAGTCAAAGGCCTCGAGTTCGAATCAAGGGTGGACAATGGACCTCTAACTTTTCGGAATCATGTGCGTATTAATGATTAACTCGCTTAACTGGTGTAGGAAAACATCGTGAGGAAACCTACATGCCTGAGACACTTTCTCAAAGGCGTATGAAGTTTGTCAATCCGCAGTAGGCTAGCGTGGTGGACTATAGCCTAATCCCTCTCAATCTGAGAGGGATTAGGCTATAGTGAAAGTCAAAGTCAAAGTCAAAATTATTTATTTCAATTAGACCATTAAAAAGGTACTTTTGAAAAGTCAAACTAATTGCACGGTTCCAAAAAGTGGGTCTTATGGAGAAGAGCCGGCAAGAAACTCCATAGATACTCTTTTAAAAAAAACATGATTACAATATTAATCTTTACAACTTTGTTTTAAATAGTTTAACAATTATGCAGTTTGATGTGTATGTTGATTTATTCAGTATAAGTAGGTGTTATATTTAGTAGTTATATAGAAAGAAATGGATTGCCACAGCAAGTAAGAGCTGACCAGTCCCGACAGACAGCACCCGTTCACGAGCATGACGTGTGTATCGGCGCGGTTCGACTCAACCATATTGTAGGGAATAAAACGACCCGACACACAACGCCACCATCAGCAGGACATTTAAGTGAGCATGACAAGCTCAGACCGTGGGCACAATATTCCTATAGATAAATATACTAACACAATTGTTACATCAATATCTGCACGATCCCCACACTTTACAGTAGGTATACTAATTAGGAAATTATGCCATACTAGTTCAATCAATATGTACATCAAATTGTTATCATAATGTATACTCGTATATTGTATGGTATATTCAATTAAATAGGGACAGTATAAGGGTCGATGATGATAAATAGAAACCCCTAATATTGGTTGAACTACACTCTAACTTATGTATGTTTGCCGTCAGTTAGGTTGAAATGATCCTCTGACAGCTGCTATGGCAAGGGCCATCTTCAAAAGATCACTTCAGATTTTTTTTAATGTAGTACAATATCTTAGATCACATATCGAAAATACTACAACAGTCTGGACTTCAGAAAATTCATTTCGGAGTTTCATCTCAGAGATTGTCAGCTAGATAATTTGTATTTAATTCTAGTATTATGAAAATTTGTATGTATATAATTCTAGGAATTCTAAAAATTATAATGATTTATTTAATAGTAAAGGAAAAAATTCAATCGCGGGCAGGATTCGAACCTTGAGAGGTAAGGTAACTTGCCTCTCATAGATGTCACCAAACGTCACCTTATGACGTAAATTCAGAATGTGAAGGCAAAATTTCAATCATGCGGGTAGGGTTCGCGGTGGCTTAGAGGTCAGAGCGTCTGGTATATCAAACCAGAAGACGCAGGTTCGAATCCTGCCCGCGATTGAATTTTTTCCTTTACTATTAAATAACTTAATAATCTTAGCATGGAAAATGCAAAAAAATCACAAAAAGATAATTATAATGATTTTTAAATTTTCAATTGTGAAAGTATTTATAAACATATATTTACAGTAATAAATAGAATTTACCATTTATGCGCGTAGGTCGCTATGGCGTCACGTTGATAACAGTGTAGGAAGCTATAACGGTATCATTACCCCGAGTAGTCAAGTGGTTGGAGCCTGAGCAGCAGGTTGACGTCGGGCGTGGGCTCTCCGTCGTGCAGCGGCGGGAGCAGCGTCACCTGCCAGTCCACGCTCTCGCCCACCGCCACCGAGCGCACCTCGGGGAACACCTGCATGCCAGCCGTCGGGCTCAAACTCAATCAATAGGTACACCACCACCAATAATCCGGATTACATCTATATACCTATATGGTCTATATATAGATGTAATTTTTAATTAGGATCATTACCAACTAAATAACTTAAAATTCATCCATATCTAAACCGCTGGTCGTCGACTTCAAATTTAGAGGGCATAATTGTCTTGAAGGGTAAAGGTATATCAAGATAGAACTTTTTGAAATTCCACCCCTAAGGGCATAGAAATGGGTGAATCCTTTTGAAAGATATAAGTTTCGCGTATCTGCAACACGCATCAAATCATAACTACTAAATTGATTTAGAGGAACTGCAAAAAAAATATAGCTAATACCCTGAGGTGACGTTTGAGCTTTATTTTATTAAAATCGGTTCCCTCTAGCAAATTTATTACAATTTTAATTTTAATTTTAACCATTAAATTTGAAAAGTAACCATGAAAGGAAATGTTTTATTTAATTATATTTGCACTAGCTAGACTGTAACAACCAACCAACACATAAAACATAAACATAACAAGATCTGAGGCCAAACCCTAACGTGTTGATGCGATTCTTTTTAGGTTACAGAAATGAACAGCAGTATTTAATGTATAGATCACCATCTCTTCCTCAATCATAAAACGATCCCATTAGGCAGAGATGTACTAATGTATACTAGTAAAATTAGGTGCCATTTACTATTCGGCGAGCCTATTGCCATTAATCGGGCACAATCCAAACTCCGAGTTGCTATTGACAATTTAATAGAAAAACCCAATAATGTTTGCTCGACCTGGGAATGAAACCCAGAATCTCTATCGAAGCAGTCGCGCTTAGGACAAATAGACTGAAGAGGTAGTTATAAAAACTATTTTTATTAATTATTTTAAAAAACACTCACCGCTTAGGAAGTAAGATGTGATAAGATAGGTATATCTATCAGGAAAAATGGTTCAAAAAGCGTTAAGTGCCTGTACATAAACACAGCGGTGCGTACCATATAGTGCATGTTGTCCTGGGGTCCGTAGTCGGGCGCCAAGTACAATTCAAATCCCGTGTCCATCTCTTCCTCCAACGAGGAAGCATCTGACTCTTCATCGAGCAAGTGGTCCGCTACATAACAGCAACACTTGTATTACACCGCACGCGCGAGTAGCTGTGCTTCACCAGCCGACACAAACGTATTCCGGTGAGTCAGCATTGTTAGACCTCTATGCATAGCAACAACTATCACGTGCAATGCTGCACCACACTTTGGCCAATATACCTCCATATCTTAGTCAGATCAATACCTTAATGCACAGATTAACGTAATATTAACAAAGATATTAATGCTGGTATGGGGCCGGCCTGAAATAATTTCAAGTGCTTAATTTTTTTAAATTAAACAATATTATTTAAACAGAAAGCAATACATATGTACAATATTTATGACAGATTATATTATTATGTGCATAGATTATGAATTTTTAAGTGTTGTACTTTTATTGTTACATAATAAGATAATTTCAACCCGGCCCCCTACAATCGACAATATCTCATAATATTGCGTCTTAGAATATAATTAAGTGGTAAATATACGTAATTGATGGAATACATTCCATCTATAGCAACACTGTTAGCGACGCGTATACGTAAAAATATAAATACGTAAAAATCTGTATTGTATTTATCCTTAGGTAGTCAATAAGTTAAATAAGTAAATACATACATACTTATTACTTTTGTGGAACTTTTCGGCGCAACTTGCAACATTGTGTGTTTAGATCGGAATCTCAATATTTTAGAGGAATTTTCCGATGTAGGATGTTACAAGCTTAATTTGTATGACGAAATATTGATATCTTTTGGGTATTTTCCGCCGTCGGCTTTGTTAGTTACAATGTAAGTTTAGAATTGAATAAAGTATTTTTGGGGAATTTTTCATAGTGGCCTATAAAAGGGGATGTAGCACAGAAATCAGGACAGTATTTTTTAATAATTCGGTAGAATAACACCAGCGAACAGTGCAGTAAAGTCAGTGTGCTATCTCTCAATCTAGGTCTTTGTCGTAAAAGTGAAGCTGCGGCTAGGAAATAGGGATAAGTATAATTTGTTATCAAGTATACGTTGTATTTAGCGCAGGTTGCTGTGTTAGGTCTAAAGAAACCTATACGGTCATAGGGTGCCCACGACCGCCTAAGTGAAGCGGGGGTGAGGCAACTAGGCTAGATTAGTCAGTGCGTCTTAGACCAAAAGACAACTAGTGATTAGGCACTGTGGAGCAGATAGATTGAATAACAATTGTACGTATAAGTGAGTAGTTGAAACGAGCCTGTTGCACCTGAACGCTAAGGAACACGAGGTTTAGGTCACTGGGCGAAGTAGTCGTATTCTTTTACTACTTCGAGTATACCTAACATTTTTTTGGTTGGTTCTCCGAACCGGATCGCAACATTTTTCCGGTCCGCCGAGCCGGATTGTGTAACAAACACAGTGTTGGCACTATTGTAGAAGTCGTAGTATGGACGGGGCCGGGCTGAAAGTATCAGGCGGTCCCCGCTACCAGTACGTATTAACTTTTATATAAAACAGGTACATTGAAAATGAAGGCAGTACATACGCTTGTAATAAGTAGTAGGTACTTTCGATTGATACATATCTGGTTATTAAATTCCACGGGGCCGGGCCAGTCTGACGTACACATTTTAAAGGGGCTACGTGTTGGTGTTGGTAACAAGCAGCACGTACAGGTACAGTCGAAGGCGGTGACGCAGGGGCAGGTCCGCGGGCGCACGTCGTACAAGCGCAGGTACAGCCGCAGCGGCAGCGCGTCCTGCGGGTACTCTGCAACACGTGCCTCATACTTTATATACTATACGTATTTCCTTATATTGCTTTATACACAGCTTATTTTTCGCTTTTTTGCTATGATTACTTCATGCAGTTGGGTTTTTTTGTTTGAAAAAGGGTTTTATCTTGCGTTTTATAGAACTAATACCGCACCGCCGAACGGGGCTTGGCTACAATAGCTACCTGGCTCGAATGTAATTTTTTAACTTTAAATGTCTCAAAGACAAACTACATTTGTTTTTCGATTTACAATCATACTCAGCCATCACAAGACCTCCAAATTAAAATACACACCTGCTCTGACTTTCCTAACACCAACTGCTCTTGTTTACAAATCAGTAAAGTAAGTAGCACTAAATACCTAGGCGTTATGCTCGGCCAAAGGCTATCGTGCACACTTGCATCTAGAACTGATAATGAACAGAGTCAGGAAATTAATTTGGACCTTCAAATCTCTTCGCCACGTATCTACTAAAGATCTTATCCAACAAATTTATGTGTCTCTGGGTCAATCCATATTGACGTACTGTTTACTGATTTGGGGTGGAGCATCAAAAACAAAATTTTTAGAACTAGAGAGGGCGCAGAGGGCTTTACTAAAAGTCATGTATTTCAAACCACGAATATTCCCCACTGAAACCTTATATTTAACTTTAAACCTGTTATCAGTTAGAAAGCTATATGTCCTGCTGATTACTCTGAAAAAGTATAAATCCCTTCCCCTCGTCACTCCCACGACGCAAACTAGAAGGATGTATGCAGTAGCTCCAGAAGCACCAGTCAAAACTACATTTGCCACTAGACAATACACAAAACAATCTTCTCGCTGATACAACTCACTAAACGAAATACCTACTCACCATATACCCTATGACATACCACGACTGCAAAAAGACACTCACTCAATGGTTGAAGACCAAAAGTTACGAAGAAATCGAGGCTATGTTCCACACAATCACATAATAAATTATTTATTTACACTTGGTGCTAGACAAAATAAAAAGTACACAAACCAACACCACACCAATACCTTCCAACCAAATAACATACATACCCCCTACATTACACACACAACCACCTCACACATACTCCCACCACACACACACACACACACACACACGCGCACGCACGCACGCACGCATGCACGCACGCACGCAGACACACACACACACACACAAAACACTGTGCGTATTCCTTGTTCCTCCTATGTACATATATAACTTATTGTAAACTATTACCTTCTTTACATTTGGTTTATTTTCAAAATTATTTATTGTTTATGTTCATGTTTATTCTCTCACATTATATGTTTTCTCGATGAAAAACTGGATGAGCGGAACCACCTAATACAAGCAAATCTTTGCTTAAAAGGTGACTCCAATCAAATGTATACATAACATAATAAGTTGATGAAATAAACATTTTTATTATTTATTATTATAGGGCAAAGCCTTATAATGTTGCCTTGCACTGAGCGCTAACAACTAACAGTAACTGTCATTGGTTTGGATCTACAGGTAAACTTAGGTTACTTAAGACAAACTCTTTATTTTGCCTGAAAAAGTTCAAATGATGCAACATCTCCAGTTTCCAGCGTTAATCCAAAATAAAATATCGCTTTAGAACTCATTCTGGCTCAGAACATAACGATTAGAGGAGAGTAGGAAGTCAGTGTGTTGATTATGTTTGACACAATCAGCATGGTGGTGGCGGCGGACGTTTGTAATGATAAAGCGCCGCGTGACGCGTCGCGCTTGATGAATCATTTCATATTATTTCCTTTCTCTTTGAGTTGTCTCTACGCATTTTGCTCGTGATTTCGCTTGTTATAATGTGTGATTACTATTTTATTCAATGGAATGAAGTGTCATTTGCTTTTCATCTTTGTAAATACAAAGGTATTTTAATTAAAACCGTATCCCGCGGTCAATATTCTATGTCATAAATTTGAAGAATAAACGAATAGATATCGGTGCTCTACTAAGAAATTGTTTATAATATTATCTACTAAGATCTATGACGACATTTATTTGTCGGTTTGGCTTTGTTACATAGAAATTAAGGTAACTTATAGAACGTTTAAAAAAAAATTAAATCATTATTGATGCTATACTCTGATGATTACTATTGAGTTTTAGAAAAGTAAGTGAGTACATTCGCTTCTTGTATCTGTTGTGCCAGGCGCCAGCGACGTCGCGACATTTATCGACTATTAGAAGTATTTTCTGTGCACATTATTTTATATCTAAATGGTTCTATTCATGTATGTCGAAACACGCGAACTTTTTATGGAACACTTATAATATGTTTGATTTTGACTGACACACGTTTTTCTCTTCTGCCACATTAACGAAATGCATCTTTCATAAATTTATATTTTTGACAGTTATTCATTCTTGTAAAACAACATACATATACCTAAATGCGTTGAACGTTATGTACATGATCGCAACATTGTAGCTGTTTCCCCCGGTTTCGTAGACTCGCGACTTTTTTAAATAATACAATTGCTGATAATACTAATACTGTCAAAACTCCGGCACTCCCATACAAACTTTCCCCCTCAATCCCTCCTTAAAACTCCAAAAACCCTGAAACATGTTATGATTTATTTATGGTGATTAGCTACAATTGCAATTATCTACCCCTGGAAAAACCGATACTCCGCAGATTTAATACGTAGTTATAGACATAGTTACAATTATAATTTCTCTTGATGTTCTTCAAGTTCAAATCAAATCAATTTATATTATTTTTGTATGACGGATAATTTAGTCAGTGCATGCGGTTAAAGCAGCTCGGTAGCACTTTTTCTTAAGGCTTGTTTTACATATATTATTATTTCAGGCTGAAATTCTACTCGTACTGAAATAAAACATAGCCTATAATATATATAATAAATTGGTTCAGTAGTTTCAGAGTTTATCCCTTACAAACAAATAAACTAAAAATCTTTCCTCTTTATAATCTTAGTTATATTTATGTAGTTATGTGTTTTATTAATCTCTGCTGTATATATCGCAGTTTAATTGTATAATACGATGTTTTACGGAGCTGCCAACTATTTTACAAAACAGCTCCGTTATGTAAACTAGCTGTACAACCCCCAACTGCATTGTCATTGCTGTACATATTACAAAACCGCTACACATTGTTTTGTAGAATTACTTATGCAGTTACAATAATCGTTTTGTGTAAAAATTCGATGACATTAAGTTATATTTGTTACAGTAAAAACTAATTTTGATTAATTTATGTAGTCCAAATTAGTTTTGCCCGGTTAAATTCGGGATAAAATAAAATAAATATTGGTGAGGTTAAGTAAAAAAAATCTCAAAGAGGCCCTTCAGTGTATGTCGTACGAATAAACGGAGAACTTACTAACTGTACAAAAATAACATTAATTACTGTTTTGATGTTTGTTATGTGTTACTTTTGATTAATTTATCGTTTATTTTTTGTTGTGTATTTTGTTTGTAATTATTTTAGATTTTATTAGCTCGTTTAGCCTGAGACACAGGATTACCTAGTTCAGGCATATGTATTTTAAGGTAACTATTTTATACTTTTTATTACCTAATTTATACTTACCTTAAGCAAATGTTTTCTGAACAAATTATTTGTATTTGTATAAGTAAGAACTGTGATCATAATGGCAGAACCAAATTGTAGCCATTGTGCATACTTATACAGAAGAAATTGGGGTTATTTTGACGAGCTTTTACCGTTGCTATGCCATACAGCGCCACAAGCGCCAAATTTTTTACGCTGTTTGACTAAACCTCTAATCTTTACGCCACTGTATTCATGAATGCAAAACGTTCATGTAATTCCGCGTGTTGAAGGTCAGCAATTATTAAAAACTGCTAGACGTCGTTCAGCCCCCGCTACCCGCTAGCTGTTTTACAAAACAGCTCTGTTATATAAAACACCTAGTGGGAATGTAAAACACCGAATTATACAATTCAACTGTGAAATTTTGAGAATTTGGAGATATGCAGTTTTTTGTCATTTTTGAAGAAGTAATTAGTTATAAGAACTTTATTGTAGACTTGCTTTTGCCAGCGACTTCGTCCGCGTGGAATAGTTACTTTGTTCCCTAGTTCTTCGCCCGCGGTTTCACCTGCGTTGCCCCGTTCCTAAGGGTTGTAGCGTGATGTTTTATAGCTTGAAACCTTTCTCATGAATCACTCATTTTCCCAACATTTCCCTTCACTGCTCTGCTCCTATTGATCGTAGCGTGATGAAAAGTATACTATAACCTGCCTAGGAGTATGAAGAACTATTGTACCAAGTTTCGTTGAAATCCGTCGAGTGGTTTTTGTTTCTATAACGAAGATACAGACAGACAGACAGACAAAAATTTTACTGATTGCATTTTTGGCGTCAGTATCGATCACTAATCACCCGCTGATAGTTATTTTGGAAATATATTTCATGTACAGAATTGACCTCTCTACAGATTTATTATAAGTATAGATTAGATTATATTTTTGTACTTAACTGTAGGGGATGACTACTACGAGTATGATCAATTCTGTGCTAGCATTGTGAATGTGTATCATTATAATCACCGTAGTTGCGCGCCACGTACGCGTGCACGGTGAGCTCCGAGCGCGACACGTTCTTGGCGCGCAGTGCACGCACCGGATCCGAAGCTGACATCCTGAAACAATACACAATTATACAGACGTGCATGTGCGCACACTAACATACACAAACTCATTCACGTACACACACATTCAGACACACACAAATAAACGCACAGATGCACACACCTATGCAATAAGTTTTTTTTGTTATTATTTTTCTTTTCATTATATATATTTTTCTTTTTAGTGTTCCGTACCTCAAAAGGAAAAAGCGGAACCCTTATACTCGTAGGGTACCCTTATCACTTTGTTGTCCGTATGTCTGTCTGTCAAGACCCTTTATCTCGGGAACACGTGGAGTTATCGAGTTAAAACCTTATACTCAGGTCTACAGTCCGTTGAAGTTGTGAAAAAATCCAACTTCTAAGTTAACGTAAAAAAGATACCATTTATGCCGCAAAAAACGTATATTTCGTTCGACACTCTCAAGGTAATTAAAATTTATAGGGTATTTTCCGTTGACCTAGAAATATGAAATTTGGCAAGTAATACCGTCTTATACTACAAGTATAGGGAAAAACCTGAAAATTTAACATTTATAAGTAATTATAATATGTACCTACGAATTTGTACGGAACCCGTGGTGGGGGAGTCCGATTCGCACTTGTCCGGTTTTTATTTCTATATCAGTGGTTGTAAACAGGGAGAACGGGATTCCCACGACACAGGGTGACCTAATGTGGGATCACTGCTAATCATATATTTTCTCACAGTATAAATATATTTAATATATATTATTATTACTAGCGGGCCCGGCAAACATTGTCTAGCCCTGTATCATCTTCCTGCTCTTTTCCGAATTTATTTGTGGTCGGCGCAACATGTCCTTTTCTTCCATTCATCCCTATCAGCCGTCATCTCAATCATTCACACCCTTTTCCATGTCTTGCCTGTATATAAAAAAATACACCCGTGCCACCTACCGGCTCAAATTGTGAATATATACCATCCAGGGACCCATTTAAACATACACAAAAAAAATCATTAAAATCACACCAGCAACTTATGATGAGTTTGGACAATTCACATAACGCCTTCTACTGGCCTTACCGAAACAGAAAATCTCACAGCAGAAAACAACGCCATGTTCATTTGTGACCGTGTTTTATTTCTGTCAAATCTGTCAATCCATTCCCGATACAAAAACTGCAAAATGTATGAGAAAATAATTTATCTTCATAATGTTCTTCTTTGTGAATTTTTTCGATGTTTTAATAGTTATTCTGCTATTCGGGGAGGAGACAAATCCAACAAACCAAAGATCATAAAAATAGGTCCAGCCTTTATAAATATAGATTGTCTATTTTTTGGCTGTAAGTTTCTTTGCACGATTGCGATTGATTGACAAATCAATTGATAATTCATTAAAATTTCTACAAGTTGACCTGCGATCAGTGCAAATAATATCACTTTACTCAGATAGAAAAGAGATAGCTTTTAAAAATCTACAAAGACTAACAAAAAGATTAAATTGCAAAAGTTTTAACACAGATAAGAAATGATAACATCATCTTTACTTACTCATCGACTGCCTTGTTTGATTTGCGTTTCCTCTTTCACTGTGAAATGTATTAATTAAAAAGTTTTATTTCGAAAAAAAAAACTCGTAACTTTAAGTAGAAATTAATGAAGATTGGCAGTCGACGTGGATACTCGATAAACGCACCAATTAAGAGAATGAAGGCGCGAGGAGGCCGCGCGGGGCGGCGGGGAGGCGGAGAGGTGGGGACGCCGCCAGGGGGAGGGCTGCTTGTCTGATAAATTAATGATATAATATACCATCACGCCTGTATTCCCCGAAGGGTTAGGCAGAGGAGTACTAATGTACCGGCGAACTGTGGCCGGTATGTTTACATTCCATGTAATAGGGGGCGAACTTATTGCCGGGCACAAATCCATTCTCCGAGCCGCTACTGAGAATTTCACAGAAAAACTCAATAACACTTTGCTCGATCTAGGGATTGAACCCAGGACCTCAAGCATAGCAGTCGCGCTTGGGACCACTAAACTAATGAAGAAGTCAATTATGATTATAATTATAAAATAAATTAATGATATACATAATATTTAAATTAGTCAGAAGCGACACCGTTAATGTGTTGGAATCGATCAGAGCATGACAATGTATGATACTGTTGTGAGGGACGCGACGCAACGTTTCGTCGGTCGTATCGTTCACTCGGTACGCAACAACACGCAGACAGATGGAAATGTAAGCTGTCAATACCCACGGCAACAACAACAAACACTTCAACGCACAATAAATTGTACCGTGGACGTCCGCGACGCAATACAATTTGACTTAGTCATTTCCTTGTAGCCCCATTATGATGGCATCGCCGAAACTACGAGTATAAGCAGTTTGCGTGCTATAGATGATTTATGTATTTACCAACTAGCTGATGCCCCCGACTTCGTTCGCGTGGACTTTATGACTTCGGATTAATAATATAATTATAAATACGTAAATAATGATACAGTTTTTTTTTAATACTTACTACCTACCTACTAACTTATTACAATGTCTGCAACGCCCAAATTTGTTTTTTGTAAATATAGTCAATGTACAGACCTATTTTTTACTGTTTTATTATATGTATAGATATTTGTAAATTCATGTTTATGCAAATAAATTTAACTTTATCTTTATACCTCAAGCATCAAGCAGTGATAGCCTAGTGGTATGACCGTTGGACTGCCAAGTCAAAGGTCTCGAGTTCGAACCCAAGGCACGCACCTCTGACTTTTCGTAGTCATGTGCGTATTAAATAGTTAATTATCACGCGCTTAAACGGTGAAGGAAAACATCGTGAGGAAACCTGCATGCCTGAGAGCTTTTCTCGATGGCGTGTGAAGTCTGCCAACCCGCACTAGGCCAGCGTGGTGGACTTATAGCCTAATCCCTCTCATTCTGAGAGGAGACCCGTGCCCAGCAGTGGGACAGTATAATGGGTTGATTATGTTTATACCTCAACAGAAACTGCTCATCAGACCGAACAACTTTTGCTAAGGCGTCATTTTTACATTTATTATAGTTTAGCTGGACTATTATGGTTCTGAATCAGGTGTTCCAGATCTTCGATTTTTGTTGTTATATTTTTTATAGATTAGCGATATGAAAGCCATACGTGGCCACGGAGACGAGAGCACTCGCGCGTGTTTATAAGCGACCACAGCCCGACCACAACACGTCTATTAATAACATCTGTTTTCAACGGGGAAATACTATGCAATGAAAACTACAGTTTTCGTCTTTAATCAATAAATCGTTTGGAATCCATTTTCAGGTTCATTAATGGAAAAAAAAACAACTCAAATAGTACTCTTATTTCTTAGATGGAATTTATTGATTATAGTCATATGGTGAGGTACTGTAGACCGTTTATATCTTGAACCGTCTACGTAATGTGCAGTATAGGGTACAAACAAAAATTTCTTAAAATGTGGCGTAGGCGCTAGTCTCTTAAGCGTGTGTGCACGTCTCACATATACTCTATTTATTAGCATTGACCAATAAATACGTATACACAAATTAGAGTTATATACTTATTAAACAGACGAATAACGGCAATTTACTAGTATTCTTGTTAACCCCTTGTGCTAAGCATTTAGCTTATGTTACGAGTGGGTTCACGTCGGTAGTGCAATGGGTGGGGTTTGAACCGGCAACCACATGATCGCAAGTCCGACGCCCTAGCCATTAGGCTACCGCCGCTTCCAATCTCTATTGTATTTAAATAGTATAAGCCCACGTTTAAAATGATCAATACAATTTGATAAATGATCAAACAGAAATAGTTTTGGAAGTCGATGCCTTCGATTTGGTCAGCCCCTTTTTCACTTTTCGTTCGTTTTCGACTTCCGAAACTGTTTTGCGGATAACATTATTTTTTACATTGTTGAAGACGGTTTTAATTTTTTTATTTTTTTATGGGATTTTTTTTTTATGGTTTTACTTTTTTTTTATTGTCTCGGTAGCGTAGTTGTCTAAAGCGTCCGGTGGATTTGATTAGTTTTAATATTAGTTTTTGTTATTACTAGTTTTTCTATTTTCCTTTTACGTAACGGAAAAAATAATATGTATCTCGCATGGGAAAAGTGAATGGTACGTATTTACCACATGGCAGGGGTGAGGTCGAGCCACTCGTGTGTGGGCTTGATGGCCATCTGCAGCGGCGGGCCCACCGCCTCCATCCACACGTCTAGCACTATCGGCTCCACGTTCTCGATCTATGGTCATTTCACTATTATTATTACACAGATATTAATATTATAATGTAATTAAAGTCTAATGTTTTATTTGACTCGGTACTTTTGAAAAGTCAAAAAAAGTTGTACGTTTCAAAAAAGTTGATTACCTGTATTAGTTTAAGTTTACAATTTTGTTCTGGACAATTTGATATTAAATTTATTTTATTTTAAAAGGCTTATCAACAACTACTTATACTATCTTAATAATAAAATACAGAAACATACTGATACGTTAGGTATATATTTACGGGCGAGCACAACGTGCGCTTAGAATAGGTGAAGTTGACAATCATCGAGTTGAAATTTTAACAAATAAAATGTATCAAAAAGCATCAAGCAGCAAAGCATATTAATGCAGTTTGATGTGTAAAATAATTTTATATTAAATTATTTTACACATCAAACTGCCATAACAGATAAAAGAAGAAGAGATAAAAAAGATTGCCATAACAGACAGCTGCCAGACAGCACTCGTGCAAGAGCATGACACATACATGTGCGTATCGGCGCCGTTTGACTCGGCCGAGTGAGCCAAGTAGTACGGAATAAAACGAGCCGACGTACAACAACACCAACAGCAGGACAATCATGAAATCACAGAATTAAGCTTGATGTAAAGAGGAGCTATGGACCAGCACTTACTCACTCAGCAGCGATATTATATAGAAGGCCAATATGTATGCTGCATGTTAATTTGACCTGTTCGTAACTCGGGGAACGCAGTTGTGATATTTTGTAATAATAACTTATCGAAAAGTAAAACCGCCTTCAAAAACATAAAAAGAATGTCAGGTGCATAACAGTTTCGGGTGTCGGTGCCATCGATTTGATTTGAACTTTTGTTTTCGCTACCGACTTCCGAAACTGTTGTGCACCTAACATATTTTTGTTTTTGTCTCCTTCTTTTTTGAAGCGGTCAAGTCCCGATGCAAATTTAATAACAACTCGAAAGTGTTATGGAGATTTTAAGGTCTTAAAAATGCAAAATAAATTAGAAATCTGAAAATAGTTTCGTAAGCAAAGTAAAACAAAACTGCCAAAAACCAATCATATCTTTTTCTCTTTCTATTTGATTAAATGACAAGTATGTGCCCAGCCACTTAAATAGGATTTCAAATCCATCCCATTTTTATCTGTTAAATGCTGCTCGATCCTTTTTCTATACCTTATTGTCACTGGCAACTTTATTAATATTTATATTGACGTAGTTATCCAGAAACGTTCCAACCCACAAGTCACCCGAAATCGAGATAATGTGATCATACTACCTTTTATGACACTTAGCGTCAGATTAGCAAAAAGGTTTTAAGTCTTAAGTATATCAGAAAATATTTTTTTCACTTACGTTCCAACCCACAACCTTTATCAAAATAATAACTTGTGTAAAATAACTAGAAAATACTATGAGGACAGGAACATTTAATGTTTTACGAAACAGTATATTTATTTTGTTAAAACGCCACAACAATCTTGTAGCGTTTTAGCAAAACCATGTTAAACCATTTTATTTTGTAACAAATGTTCCATTTATATTTGGAACGTTTTTGCAAAATTACAATAGCGAGGCATAAACGATCCAAAATTTGTGGTACGTTATGTTTCAGACCTAAATAACATAATTTGAAAACTTAAAAGGTTTCATGAATTTTGTACTATTAAATACCTAAATAAAAAACCTGTTTCGAAAAAAAATATAAGTTTCATTTCTCTACGGCAAGTAGCCAGCCCTGATCTCTTAGTAAATATACAGAAAGCAGTGTATTTTTTGTAATATCGCTTGTCTTAAGATGGCGAATTCTCTGTAGACGGAAAAGTCTGTAGTTAATAGAGTTATAGGTTTATAGTCGTGTCGGTGAAACATTCTGTAGTTGAAAGTGACGTAGATGAAGGTTTCTGTCGTCGAAATCTCCGTAGGTGAAAGAGTCTGCTGGGGAAACGGAAATAAATGAATCGTCCTGTCGACGAACAGTCCAGTGGCGAATCGGTAATAGGAGAACGGTTGCGGAATCTTAAAATACCTACTGAACAATATCCGATACGTGATGATATATCTATGTACTATGTACACCAATGCACTATGTACCTATGTACACGAATATAAAAATGTTATCTCCGTTACATAAACCAAAAAATATAATGTGTACCTCTCAAGCGCGTGGGTTTGTGTGCTAAATGTCAGCTATGGGTTTTTTTTATGGTATAGGGGGACAAACGAGCAGACGGATCGCCTGATGGTAAGCGATTACCACCGCCCATGGACACCCGCAACACCAGAGGAGTCACAAGTGCGTTGCCGCCTTTTAAAAGGGGATTGGGCCTCTGGCTAATCGTTGTTTAACGCCGGTTTTCTGAGAGGGTACCTATTTTTTTTTTTTTATTTGTGATAGGCTAACGCTTGATTACCAGTTTGCCTGATGTTAAGCGATACTGCGATCTATGATGGAGCGCGCTTGCCTAGAAGAAATCGATTCTTTCGTGATTTAAAGACACCCAGATTATACCTATCGGGGAAGACCCACTCGGGGAGCGCATTCCACATTTCAGCAGTACGCATGATAAAAGTGGACTTAAAGCGTTTCGTTCGGGTTTTCGGAATGTCCACCATGAATCGATGTCGCTTTTTCGTGCTTCTGGTCGTCCGATAGTAGAAAGGGCTAAGGGGAATAAGATCGCGATTAGTCGTTGCCAATGAGCTTTTTGGCTCGTTTCTAACGCCTTAAACTGGTACTGAGCCGATCCATCCCAAAGGTGAGAACAGTACTCCATCCACAACCGAACTTGTGCTTTATACAATGTGAGCAATTGTTCCGGCGTGAGATACCGACGCACCTTCGAGAGAATACCCAGCTTTTTGGCCTTGGATTCTATAGAAAGTGGAGGGTTGACGTCTGAGTAACGCCCGAGAGTTCAAGGTGGTAGTTATCGGCACAGATACATCTCGGAAAGTAGGAGCCAATTGGAATTAGCTCTTTTTAGCGGAAAACAGACACGCCACGTCTTGACAGTATTGAATTTGTACAGGTTGGAATCGCCCCATTCGGAGACTGCTTGGAGGTATAAACTCAGGGGCTCGACCATGGTCTCTCATAGTGACTGGATTTCTGGTCTGGCTGTGTAACTCTCTACAAGGATGCTGTCGTCTGCATACATATAGATACCGGGCTTTAGCAGACCATCGATGTGCAGCAGGAAGAGTGTCGCAGAGAATACCGACCCCTGGGGAACGCCGGTATTAATACCCATTCGATCCAATAAGCAGCCATCAATTGATCGACTCGTATTGATATCAATGAAAGTCTTCGAGTACCTGTACAAATAAACATATGGACATTGCAAAACTTTAAGGGTCATATTAATTTTAGTTTCACTACGGAAACCAAAAAAGGCATAAGGAATCTTGTTTGAAGCGGTTTTATTCTTGAGGGGTTATTGTCTTTCTATTGAAAGATAATTCTGATGTTTAGATTAGAGTCCTGGAATTTAAAATTGTCAAATCCTAGGGGTGACAAATACATATTTTTGATCTTTTTGTGTATTGTAATACCTACACAATGTATGTTTTTTAAAGTCTGTCGGAGGAGGCTCTACAGTACAGCGAGGTGCGACGTGAGGTCCGCGTGAGTAGCGGCTGACGGTTGGCGCTCGCCATGCGTGTTTTGTGTGTGTTCGTGTGTGACCGCACGTGATCGCTACTTTCCCACACTGTGAGTGCCGACTGCGCCACTGGGGCCTTCTTGTTACAGCTCCATACTAGTGTAACGCGTTCATATCACTCACTAACCCAACATAACTAATGACGAGCCCTTCAATGTGGCACACACCAAACATACTCTCTTTAACGACTCTTTACTCGAAAAGTTAAAGAATTTATCCAGTGATTCGGTGCGTTCAAGACCATCGATTCGATGGTCTCGCCTGTATTAAGATTTAATTCGCACACAATGGCGGCGCTCTCACGCAAGTACAGTCGTTTACACAAGTGTTTAACGCGGCGCTCGCACTGAGCGGGGCGGCGGCTGCGGTGGCGTCTCCCTCGCGTGCTCTGCTGTCATTGACAGCCACACAACTGTGATCTCGCTTCTAATTTAATTTACATCAAGCGGTTATAACTCTCCAGTTAAGCCTATCGAGAGTTTATAAGTTCAAGACACACGTCTTTACAACTTTCTGTATAGGCACAAAGTAGCTAATTAAGAAATATTTTCCTAAACAGTTATCGGAGGTTAAACAGTTTAACTATGCGTACTTTATCAGCGCTTGTTATAAACGACGACAGGATACATCGTAGTACCCGCAAACTGGAACTCAGTCCTCGCCACTTCGTTTGCGGGTACTACGATGTATCCTGTATGTGTAGTACATGACTATAGCCACTTTTGTGTAGTGCAACAATGTAGATATTATTGTGACTTGTGAAAAGAGTACCTAGAATGATTTGCCTTGCAGGCTTTACTCAACAGTGGGACAGTAACCGCTTATTATAAAATAAGTTGTGACTGACCTGACTGATCACTAACTAAGAGCTGAATAAGAAGCTACAAAGTGTTTTTGTTTAACGGTGATTCACGGAAAGTACCCAAGTTTAGAGTCAGACAGACAAACATTAATATGATAAAGCACTAGGATGGAGTCGTATAGCGAAATAAAAGTATTGGAGTGTAGGCGAGTGCGTGTGTGGACTGCGTTTGCGCGGTGCACCCACTTGTTATACTCTGCTATTACTGTAATGTGAATGAAATAATTGAGAAGTGGTTATTTATTTATTTGATGGAAAACCAACAGCATTAACAATGTATTAAGCAACTTACATATGTTACAGATAGCCAATTACAGGTCTTCACTCTTAAGTGACACTACAAATACATTTGTGTATTTTGTTACCTTCTTTTTTGCCAAATAACAACAACAATTCACTTTAACCAAAATTGGGTTCAGTTCAGTGTTTATTCCAAAACATTCTATTGATGATATTTTAAGTTGTGTATAGTTACATAGTGTTGTGTGTAGTTTGGTAGTTGGCAGTTGTCTGCCGTCGCGTCGGTTACCTCTGTTGAGCAAATTGTTCACGGACCGTGAAGCACGTTTTTTTTTTTGGTAGGAATGGGAAATCATCATGGACGAACAGGTTGGCTCGCGATGCTAAGCAACCTGAACAGTGCTGGACTCCTACCGGCTAAAACCCCCTCCTGCCTAGACACGCACCACTCCCTACCATGAGCAGGGCCGTTTTTTTATCTTGTGACAGTCTTTTATTAGTTGATGTTTTCTAAGTTGGGTTGTTATGTTGTTTAGAATATGTTATTTTGTACTGGTTCTTATCTTATAGTAGCCATAGTTGCATCCGCCAAGTTGAACTTTTGTTTTATTTGTTTACTTTTATTTAGTAACAATCCGAATTACAGTCGCATAAAAGCCGATTTATCGTAACATAACTCGCCACAGACGCTACCGCAGGTGAGGTGTTTCGCGTTTCAGTCGGTCGTACCTTTGTATATCCCTATTTAATTTTCTAATCTTTCTACAGGCGTTACATAAACTTATTTATGTAAGCCTGCAGCCGTCTCGTCTTATCTCCGTCTTCTTTTCTTATACAAGTGCACAGCTTTGCTTCGGTTAGTTACTGTTTGCGGGTTCCTGCAGGCTTTGACCGCCAGGAGGCGCAATGAGCCATTTTCCCTCCGCATACTCTAATAGAAATTGTATGTTTATTTAATAAATATAGGAATAAACTGTAAAGAAGAAGTAATATAATAGTGTATGGGAATAACGCTAAGTAATGTAAATAAGATAGAAGGAAGAATGTTTCGTGAAGCACGTTTACAAGTCAAAGTCTATTTTTATATAGGTTCACACAAACGATAATTTTTGTATACAAAACAGAGTCGGGTTAGCTACACCATCTATAAATTATAATTCATGAACGGCTGGAGCGATTTTTATTAAGGGTCCGGCGGAGCTTGAATTGCTTACAAAAACGTAATACCGAAATAAATCGTAATCCAGACAATATTCTATCAAAATTGTGTCATTATTCAGATTTGGATACCGTTAATCTACGTTCCTACGGTACTATTTCGTCTACTATTACTTCACTGGAAACAAAAAATTGGAAAATCATTCCAAACTTGGTAATTTTATCAAAAATTGCATTTGATTAAATTTATTTCCGTAACCTAAGAACCTAGATTAACGGTATCGGAATCCGAACAATAACACAATTTGATTAAATTGTGTTTGAATTGCGAATTATTTCGGTATTACGTTTGTAAGAGAAATTCGGTCCGCCAGACTCTTAACTTCGATTGGTTGGATTTGTCTCCACCCTCAATAGCAGAATTAGTTATTCTGTTTTTATATATATATATATGTCGGCTTCGTCAATGCAAGCAGATGGCGATGCGTGCATTATAGTTTGACAGCTGATTCTTTTTTTAATGTCAGTGATTACTTAAGTATGCATAGTCATTGTTCTAGTTATGCTACCGTAGAGCTGTGCAGACGCGCGCTGAAATGTATCAGTATTTTTCTAGTTTTTACCAGTGAGTTCAGTTCAGCCTAGAAGCAGAGTTAGAGCGAATCTTTTTGGAATGCGACTAAAACTGCGGGCAACAGCTAGTAACGAAATAAAAATGTGGCTGTCGCTTATCATTCATTTGTCAATTATAGCCCTTTACAAAATATCATTATAATAAGTAGCTGCTTCGAAGCAATTCCTTGTATATAATAGGCGGAAAACTTGTTCCGCGTGCGACTGTCACTCGCCGCCTCGTACCTACCCGGGCCGCGACACATGGCCACAACTGTCGAGTTAGGCTTGTCCGCTAATTTATATTCACTCACCGAATTATGTCCGCGTCGTATTCGAGGCCATTTTGAATCATAATGAATTAAATTAATCAGAAAAACTACATAAAATATCATGGAAATTGAGATCGTGAAGAGGGCTCGAGCACGTTGGATCTATTGGAGGACCTCTCCAACACGCCTTGAAAGGAGATCGTTAAGCGCAGGGGTTGACCTTTTTAACCCTTTCAAATATTCAGTTCAGCGTAAAACAATTCATGAGTGCAACCTCTTATATTATCCCACCACCGCGGATGAGTCATGAATTAACAGTAGGTATGTTAGAATTAATAAAATTCAAAATTAAAAGTTTTGACGAAAAACCCACGACGAATGTAGTCGCGTGTCTCGAGTTCGAATCCAAGGCACGCACCTCTGACTTTTCGAAGTCATATGCATATTATTTGTTAATTAACACGTGCTTAAACGGTGACGGAAAACATCGTGAGGAGACCTGCATGTTTCAGAATGGGGCTATACATAATATAATATATGATATATAAGTTATAACTATATGACCAAGTTAGTGCTAATCTGCTAATAAAATAATTACTGAGAATATTTGCTATGGATAATTATAAGGGATGAAACAAATGAATAAATTAATTAAAAAGTAATAAATTTCAATCAGTAGCCTTAGCACGAATAACTTGCGAAAAAGTATTCGTATCGTCACGATAGAGGCGCTGGTCCATATCTCATACAAATTGGTCTCCATGACGATACGAATACTTTTTCGCAAGTTGTTCGTGCTAAGGCTACTGAACAGTAGCCTTAGCATCGTCATGGAGACCAATTTGTATGAGATTTGGACCAGCGCCTCTATCGTGACGATACGAATACTTTTTCGCAAGTTGTTCGTGCTAAGGCTACTGATCATTAGTGCTCGGTTCCAAATAGTGTACTATCGAGAAGCACCGGCGAGAAACTCCAGAGCCATATTTATTTGATATTTAAAGTACAGATCCACGTGAAACAACTATCACATGATTTATACCAAACAGTTACATAACACAGCATAGTAACAGTGGCATAATAACACAGTATTAAAAAATAGTAGCATAACAACACAGCATAGTAACAATCAGAGTAGCTACTTAACTTTAACATCCAGCAGCCAATACTTGACTAACTATCTGATTTTGAGGAATACCTCCCTTTTTATACTTTATCCAAACAATGGCAATATGGCGCCATTTTCTACCAATCACAGATCGTCATACATTTTAGTCAAATATCTATTGTAGGGATACTGCTGACGCATTAGAATTGGATTGTGTTAACTTGGTAACTTAGTGCGGCGCGGCAGTCGTCTCCCCACATAGCAAGCAGTTCGGTCGTTCCATTATAATATATAATGGAACGACCTTCATTTAGTATCCACATAGTTATGTGGATAGCAAACTGAAGCAAACCCCACATTGGTGACCTTCCGACATTGAACACGCAACTTTCGGCGACGATACCGGACATCGGAGTACGAGCACGCGGACAACGAGGCGTCGACACACGTGCGCATGGACAGCGTGGCAAGAACGCGCATGGGCAGCGTTGTAACAGAAGACGCTATATGAGGTAACCAGAACAGGCAATATGGGAGACGACTCGCTCTTTTCGCACGGGGGCCAAAAGAGTGGAAGACCTAACTGCATCATCAAACATCCAAGGTGAACACAGGCACGGGTACAGTTTGTTATAGTCATCAATGTATCAGGAGGATGCTCTGCAGGAGTTGGCATACGTTATGGAGGTGTACGCGGTCATGCGCGGCACATTGCGGTGATGGTGGAGGACAAGGGACACGGCGGCGACACTCTACAGGACAGTGTGCGCGTCGTATGCGTCATAACGCATCACGCTTGGGAGGGCCGACAGAACTACGCTCCAAGTGGTGGATGGCGCAACCTGTCATATCACGGACACGGCCAACGAAGAGCATATCTATGGATGATGATGGACAGCGCTTATTTGCTTCTTCGTACGAGCAGCTTACCTAATTAGCGTCATACGGAGAGCACTTGCGCTACATAGTGAAACATTGATTTTTGTTTTCATAAGTGTCAGTTTTAAAAATAGAACAGTACCTTCTTTATTTGTTATTTTGTCAATCACAAATTATTGTAACTAGTCCAAATAGCAACCCACTGTATTTTTATTAGATTTGCATTTTGAGAATTGCGCTCAGGTAATGTGACACCTGTTTATGAGTAATACTTACTGTTGAATTTTTACATAAGGAGTCAGATAAAAACCGGGTATTTTGTTAATGATTAAAAAAATATTATTAAATTGTCAAAATTAAAAAATGAAACATTTTGTTGTAAACAGGGGGAATATTTTAGCGACACTGCTGACGCATTAGAATATTGTAGGAACACTGCTGACGCATTAGAATTGGATTGTAATGTTGTTAATTGTTAACTTAGTAACTTAGCGAGGCGCGGCAGTCGTCTCCCCACACCCAAGCAGTTCGGTCGCACGTAGTTTAATTAAGTATAATATGTATTTGTATCTGGTACAAGTAAATTATATATTATAATGGAACGACCTTAATTTAGTACCCACTTAACTAAGCAAACCCCACGTATGTATAAACATTAGCAATATTACCTAACTGTCTTAAGACATGATAGGATAATTAAGCAAGTCTGAAGACCAACAATGTATTAACTTTAGCTTTAACTCGGTAAACATTGCATCAAATGACTGTCTTATATAAATTAAATTAACAAAATAAAACCCGAGGATCATAAATATCATTAAGTAATTTAGAGTCATTAAACATATTAATGATAATAAATATGTACTTCATATTATATAAATAGTTATGAGTAATGGGTTGGTTATATATTGACTAAACCTGTCTCCCAAAAAAGAAATACAGATTTGATTACAGAGATAACTATCAAAATATTATAGTCATGAATAAATGCCCAATAAATTTTAGGACAAATCCAATTTCCAGTTATTGCAATCGAGTGACGCGGTCAGAGAGTTCCACGCTGAGTGTGGTCCGCTGATGAAAGCCGCGTGGCGATTGAGTGACCGCGAGTGACCGCCTGCGGCCGCAGAATTCACTCGTGCGAACATACTAATTCATTTGCTGTACCTTCGTATTAACGTAAATAAGCTATTATATACTACTAAGGATATATGACTTAGAAATATATTTTATGTATTTATTAATAGTTTGTTTAAATCTGAAAGTGCTACATAAAAAGTAGATAAGGATGTGCTTAAAAATGTTATATTAATATCGAACCGAACTCGCTCGGTATTAGATTAGCTACCCGCCGTGCGTCTTGATGAGTATTACATTAAATATGCAGAAAGCATCGCGATTATAGCTACCTATAATAAATCGCATTTATTATTTTCCTCCCAAAATAAACGTTTTAACGTTTCAGTTACGAGTACAAGTACTTTCAAATTATCTCTATAAGAATACAAAAAAGTATTCGAAATATAAAAATGAAATCTATGAATAGTTGACAGTATTAGTTACCTGTACGAGTAGCTGGTCGTAGTAGAGCCCCCAGCAGTCGGCGTACACGCGCACGTGCACGTACACGTCAGCGTGCGCGGCCAGCACGCCGCGCGCGGGCGCGCACTGCACGGCCACGCCCGGCGCGCGCACCTCGCCAGCCCACTGGTCTGCAACAACAACACAATGCTGACTCACCAAAAATGCGATCTATACTTAAAAAATTATGTAGGGACAGCTCAGATCTGACCACATCTGGTGGATTTCTTATGATTTTTGTAGAGTGGTTACCTAAAAGCCACATTAACGCTGAAAGTTAAAAAAAATTAAAGAAAAACCTTCTTTAAAAACAAGCTTCTATTTCAGTGCGCTAAAAAGAATAAAACAAACTGTTCCTTTATAACTTTTCCTATCAACTTATCATTACACAATTTATATGATATACAAGCTCGTCGCAAGATTTACCTGTATAGGTATGTAGATAAACAAGTAAATTAAATAACGTTAAAAAAAGTAAATAATAACTTATTAGGAAAATTATAATAAGAGAAGGTCACTCACAACTAGAATTCAACAAAAGATCTCACACTTATAACACAAGACGGCGTAATAAATGACAACTACCGACATCCAGAACTGATTATGGAAAGAGACAAAACTTCTGCCGGATTCTATTACACATAGTAAAACATTAGCTGTCTTTAAAAACAAGTTACTCATATACGTTAGAAATAATGACTAAGTGTTCCTAACTCTATTTATATGTACAATATGTTAACACCCCGTGTTCAGATCGTATAGAATAGGTATATCATGTATACTAGATACTTAAGGAATGTTATGTACTTTCTCAAGTGCAAGTAAGTGAACTGTTTTGTTCTTTTTGAGAAATTTTCTATAAAACGAAACTTCGACGAACTTGATCTGATTGATTTTAATCATAGAAATGTTTAAGCTAAGCTTTCCAATCTTCGTTGTACATACTTGCAACTCAGTAGAATAACGTAAATAATTAATTACGTCCTGTAAACAGAAACGTCTCTCGGATATTCCGCCAGCTTTGTAACTAACTGGCTACTGAGCTACGCGACATCGTTTCTTTATTCTAAATATCTTTGTTATATTAGGACATTTATTATATAAATGGAGCTTCGTAATAATAGAAACAATATTATTTCCTATTTATTACAATATTAGGTCGTAAGCGTTGCTATTGCTACACTAGGGGTCATGGGTTCGACTTTTCGATTCGTTGGGTTTTTTATATGATATTCTCAGTAGCAGCTCGGTGTTTGAAATTGGTGCCCGGTTAATGGCGATAGGTTCACCCCTATTACATGGGACCTAAACATACCAGCGAACTGTGAGTGTACATTAGTACACGTCTGCCTAACCCTTCGGGGAATACAGGGGTGATGGTATGTTATTATTTAAACATAATTTTATTGCAGAATATCTGAAAAATAAACTGTTATTTTTTTATTGATTATGTAGGGTAGGTATATCGGGTTTACAATTCACAATCCATCTAAAGTTAAACGTTTAACTAAGCTTTGCCCAAACGCGAGATTTTAAATGTCCAGAAGAGTTAATGCATAAGTGTGACAGATGACGTGCAAAAACGCGGCCTACTATTACAGTATACGACGAGAATAAATTACCATTGAGTTATATTTTGGGGGTGATAGCAAAAGGGGCCATCATTACGAGAAAAATGTGTGGTTATATGATATTATTAAATAGTCAGAAATAATACTGTCTACAGAGGAGATTTAAGCCAAATATGATAATTATAATAATATTATAGTCTGTGTTGGTACGACACCGCGTTGGTGTGCACATGTTTCCAAAAAGTTTATGAGACATCTGTAGTCTTACATATAATATAATATTGTTAGTTGTGTTGATACCCGGGTTGCGTCTCCTGCAACGTCACAATAGTAACGAAGCCATTCACGCGCCGGACAAGAGCCGTATTAAATGAATGTAGCAATCATGCAGATCATCTCAAGTTTAATATCCTATCAACAAAATGGAGAAGCGACGTGACAAGGTTTCACGAAAACGCAAAAGCTGCTTACAGCTCATTTTGCACATCGTGAGCATTTGATTACATCGGCATGTGAATGTGCGTACATAGCGGAGTTAAATCTAGTTCACCGCGCGGCGACGGCGCGCGGCGGCAGAACTATGCAATAATAATGTGTGGAGTAGTGTGAAATTCGATAAAGCGTAGTCACAGCGCGCCACACGAGGTCGCTCAGCTGACGTGTGAAGCGACACACCAGTTACACCATCGAGAGCAAATGAACCATAAAATACCCTAATCATAAAGGGAATGTTGTGTAACCGTTTGTTGTGCGTACTCTTAAATATGTATAGATTTTATTTGTACGTAGCAGACAATAGTGTATCCTTAAATAAATATAATGCAATGAAGCGTTTAACGCATTATATAAGATTTCTATATTTTACCATACCACTTTTATCAAAAAGAAGTATGATAAGCTGAAAAGGCTGTAGACATGGCGATGTTTTAAAGAATTACAATTTTAACACCACCCTGTTTTATTTATGGGATAGTGGTATTGATTAAATCGAATCTTTTTTTATTTAAGCATCGCACAAGAGAGCGATATTTAGATAAACTATACATCCGACCCTCCAAGACTTATATTATAAAAGTATTTTTTGCACGGACCCAAAAAATATACAAGCTACCAGCACATTAGAGAAATAAAAATAACATAAAATTATTAAAGAAGAGGTTGCACTCTACTTGTAGAAAAGCTTATTATTGTGTTATAGAATGTATGCAGGACCCGACTATGAAATAATTGACAGTTACATTGAAGTTACAATATACAATTACATTCTATTAAAATTTAATTTTCATGACAATCATTATTATTTTTCTCACCCTTATATCTTGTGACATTATTTTGGTTTATTTAGCTTTAGCTATTTAGCTCGGAGTCTGGATTTGTGCCCGGTTAAATGGCTATAGGCTCGCTCCCTATAACATGGGACCTAAACATACCAGGCGAACTGTGGGTGTACATTAAGTACGCCTCTGCCTTACCCTTCGGGGAATACAGGCGTGATGGTATGTTATGTTATAATATTAATACTATGTAGATGGAGCAGGTTTTTTTTTAAATCTAGCAATGTGGGTCGCACATTACTAGTATTCTTGTCAATCCCTCGTGCTGAGCTAAACGAATGGGCTTACGTTGGTATTGCAAAGGCTGGGTTTGGAACCGGGAACCACACGCTTATTTGACGACCTGTGTACGTTGTGTGCCTTGTCATTGTGTTTTTTTTTTGTGTATTTATACGGGTAAATTAATATAAACAAGTTAACTATGTCTATGTCATACGGGAACTGGTTCGGAACTGAGTCGTAATGTTGTCTCAATGTATTTATCTGCTTGATTATACCCCTGACTGGAATAGTGTGTGCGACAATAATTCATCACAGCAGATTGGAATAAATTAATTCCGCACATTTAATTAAGATGTCTTTAAATGCCTTTGTATTTGTAATTTGTTCATATATTTGTATACTGAAATTTGTATCCCTTTTTTCTTAATTCCTTTAATTTTATTTTAAAAAATTTACTTGAATATCAAAATGTTACTCTAAAGAAGAAGAAGATACACACGTTTCTGACAAGCATCGTTTAAGTTAAATGGTTAAACAATATTGTAACTGAACGTTGTGTTTCCTTGACCAAATTGTACAAGCTGGTTTGTATAATGTTTTAGTTTGTATATTTGTGTGAATCGTATGTAACAATTGTTGGTGAACCTAATAAATAAATAAATAAAATAAATAATCTGATTACAACTCGGGCTCATCATTTGTAGCTTCAAATATATTCCTTTAAATTTGTTCTCATTGAATTGATTCGTAGTTGTTGTTCGAACCAATCGGCAACACTGTCGAAAGAAGGTCTCATGGACATGCGACGACGCGTCGCCGCGTCGATAATATTGGCGGAAGACGGTATTTCTTAAAATGTAGGTACTGATAATAATAAAACATTGATTTATGTTCGTATCATCGAGCTATAAAGGATTGCATCAAAATTGAAGCTTGTAGCGAGCATGCTATAACTACATGCCAAACAAATAAAAATGTGTAACATTTTCTTTTATGTAATAGCATTATGTTGTTTCGTTTCAGTGCACTCTCTCTCAGAGTGAACCTCCTAAGAGTCCTGGTATGTTTTCTTTCTCGGAGTAGATACCAGCGTACGTGTCTTATGAGCATGTTTACATTATTATTCATTCTGTTTGCGTGTCACCCGCGGGAAATGACGGGATAATCACAACTATGCACTTAACTTAGATTTATGCTCAAAATGAACGACAGCGTAATCTCTTGTTAACTACCGCCAGTTATTAATGATCGTGCATTAGTACGTGCATTTATTAAGTGATTCTATTAATTTATGACGCCGTTGTTTGTGCACATAGCATAAAATAATATCAGTTGAGTACTGTCCAACAGAGAATGTTTCATAGTAATTGAATGGGTACACGCCAGGATATTGGCGCGCCAGTTAATTACACCGACTTCGCGACTGTACGCAGAAGTTGATGTCCTTTGATCTCGTAAAGGGCTTGTTATAATTATTACTTTTGACGCACACTACAAAAAACAACGTATACTTACAGAAACGCGGCCCACAGACTACTAATTCATTTAATTATCTCGCCGAGACTCTGCTTTAATTAAACGAAAATTGTTATAAAATGTTTAGTGTAACATTAATGTCCATTTAGATTATTTAGTGAGCAAACATTTAAATATAAAGTGCTTTGTTTGCATCACTACTAAAACTTCAGCAAGTAAATGATAATGTTGCGAAAAATATAAAATTAAAATCCCAAAACTAGCATTTATTTATTCCCTGTGCATAGGTATCAATAGTCTACGTGTATCGACGAAATCTGAGGAAAACAAGCAAAGTTTTGAACTATACGAGTCGAGAGTTACGAGCGAGCCCCTGGTCTGAACTATTAAATAGAATGGACTGGTTATAAAATATAGGCTAGGCTACTTCGGGTATACGTCTACACAAATCTTTTCCGCTCACAATACATTGCGGGATAGAATATAATAGAATTTTATTCGTTTCCGAGTGCGACGGTTTATTTGAGTTCCTATTATGACTGCCGCATGTTGGAGGCAATAGTAAAGCAGCCATTGTTGTAAATTGAGATGCTGAAATGGAAATTTGTAGACCTTTTTTAAATCTTCAAGAGTCAATAATTATCCTCTTTCATAACTGCAATACAATTTGTGTAGCTCATATTATAAGGAAACTTTGTTGTTATAATAACAAGTAAGATAATAGTTGATTGTTCACCAACAACACAGAAAGGGGAGAAAGTGATACATTACTAACGAGTGTACATTTGTGCAAACCACACGAGTTTGTTATGTCGACTTTGCCCTGAGTGAAGCATAGAACATTATACGTCACCTACGAGGAAAATAAAAATAAGTTTATTTAAACATATCTGAAAATAATTAGAGCTGCCTCTGTGAGACTCATTGCATGGGCCTACCTAGTCATTCTTACTTTTTTAATTAAATAAATAGGATTAAAAACAGGATACTCATGTATTTGGATTTAGCAGTCATGAAGGTATTATTTTTGAAGATGTTATGCGATACCCTTAATTATTACTAATTACCTAATTTCGGAACACAAGAAAAATTATATCAACAAAAACCCGCGACATCACGCTCACAGCGCGCAAATCAACACTCATTCTAATTTTGAATTATTTAATTCCCTTCTGCTTCAGCAAACCATAGTGACTTAGCCGTGGTTTGTTACCATAATCTAAACAAAAATGTATGTATCCAGTAAAAAATTTTTCGAAATTCAAATTCAGGAGCCATCTGCAAATTAAATCAAAATCCAATGCTATTTTCTACCTCAGTATGAGGTAGAAAATAGCATACCTCAGTACCTACTAATGGGTCACTTTCGGAGTAGGTAAGTGAAGTATTATAATTTTTGTGGGCATTGCCTTTTAAAACAGCGGTCAGGTTTCATGGACAATTATAATAATAAATACCTATGCCATGTTGCGCGGCAGGAGCAGTGCGCGGCAGGAGCAGTGCGCGGTGGGGTGCTCGTAAACAACATCATTTTCACGTATTTCTCCACGACGCGGACGGCGGCTGTTAGGACGCGGACAGACACCAACAGCGTCTTAATAGCATTAAGTTTGACGAAGGTAGACAGGAGCTGTTCTTATTTTATACTTTATTGTAGTGATGTATTTAATAATATGATTTACTTACTTGTGCCCTCGAGCTCTGCCTCGTCCGCGTAGGTTTGGAACAATAATTATTATTATCCCAACATTCCGTCGCAGCGTAATTAAAACTTCTACGTCCACCGAAATGTTAAGATATCATTCTTAAACGAATAAACCATTATATTTTTGGAGTTGGTGACGATTAGACGTGGTTCACCTGCGTTTTTGTTTGCAATAGCTTTACTGTCAGACTACGCTAAAAGTTACATCAGTAACAATATTGTTATTTCTTTCAGACAAGCAATGAACATTTTCATTTTCCCCTTTGGTGTCAAAAGCCGGGAGCTACTTCAAATCGTCGAGTAGGGTTAGGTTTTGTTAGGTCAACATATTCTATCTACTGCTTATGAAATAATTTTGCGAGCTTAAGTTAGGAGTGATATTTTAATTATTGAGGTTCGATAATGGATTACGATTAATTCAGAAATGTATGTTCTGTAAATAAATACAAACAATATATATGATGGAACTCGGGAATCGTGTATTTACTTCCGATGCTAAATGCAATAAACTTCCCTAGTTTTACTGTCAACTCTATTTCAGACTCTATACAGATCAATATTATAAAATAGCGAGTGTTATTGGAATTATTTAATGGGATTAGTAGTAAACACGGTGCGGTGGTGATCAAACAATGAGATTTGGTTACAAATACCTGTCTGTGGTTACATTTTGCCACGGGGTTGGTACTGTAGGTACACCTTACTTATATTATATAACGCCACGTTTGTGTTTTACTTACAGATTAACTGACAGTTTGTGAAGGAATACCAAGACCTTTCTTACACGTGGGAGAGCCATGCTTCGCGCTCATTACAAATAATGTAATCACTTGCTCCTGACATTACGTTGTCATGACCACTACTCTGGTCATATGCCTGCTCGCTCAGCCAGTCAACTGTTCTATAAAATGGTTGGCAAAGTGACAAGAGGTTCATAATAAGTGCCGCTAATAAAGTTTAATGCTTGCATAATTCCCAGCAATCCGACTTGTGGAGCGGCCCACTCATAAATTGACAATTTATTTGCATAATTGCCCCCCGCGAATGCCCTAGCCCTCTATCCCACCCTTTCCCATATATTTGGCGTGCCCCCTAACTCCCACCATCCGATGATGATCTTGAAACTCTAAGTTACAATGTTTTAGTGACGAGTCTCCAAGATTCTGATTTGTTTTTGAGTTCTGTGTATAATAATAAGGAAATCCCGTTTTCGGCTTTTCCTTTTGTACAATAAATGTTTTATGTTGAGACAATTTAATGAATATTTATATCACTAGACATGTTTTGAATAGTACACACTCTGCAAATATGTTGCTTTATTAATTTTGAATCGGGCTGATATCAAAAATACTTTGTTGAGCAATAATAAAATTCTAAATTGTTTTTACATACATAGGTATTGCATGATTCATTTTATGTTTGTATGTGAATTATTTGATGCAAGATTTTTTTTTTTATGATTTCTAGAATATATTATTTGGTGACAAGAAAGCTGTCCGCACTATGAATGTTACTATGATCTCACCTGTGGCTAGCGCCCTGGTGCGCATGCGCGGCCAGCGGCGCACGGCGGTGCTCCAGCGTGCTGTCACCACCGACTCGTTGCGCAAGTGCAGCGTGCGCGTGCGCACTGGCAACACAACCACACAGTCACATTATAAACAGTATCTACAATAATTGTTACAACAGTGAGCGAGGTATATGATCGTATGTGCAATTGTTGTGAATATAGTTTGATAATGAAATATTTATTTATTTATAAAGGTGAAAGCAGTACTCTCTCTCTTAAACGGCCGCTCGACACGGTACAAGGTGTCTAGAACCTTAAGGGTCCGGTGGAGCTTGAATTGCCCACAAAAAAGTAATACCGAAATAAATCGTAATCCAGACAATGTTCTATCATATTAGGTTATTATTCGGATTTCGATACTGTTAATCTAGGCTCCTACGGTCCTATCTCGTCTGCTACTACTTCACTGAAAATAAAAGACCGGAAAATCGTTCCAAACTTTTTGTGGGCAATTCAAGCTCCGCCGGACCCTTAATGTGGTTTGTTAGATTTTGTTTGTCGCAATAGTAAACTGCGCACACCGTTTCTATTCTTAAAGTATAATATAGTCACTGAAACAAAACAATTTATTTACTGAGAATGTCTATTCTCGGCTCTGTTCAAAGTTTAGTGCAAACGTACTTATCATTGTGTACCTACCAATGTATATTCATGATATTATTTATTTTACATTCAGTTACAACACAGCCAAAGTGTACTTAGCAAGACTTAATGATGATAACTATAGTGTACCCACTTGTACGCGTTTCTATATAAGTTTAGGAAAACCATGTGGTGTGTATTGCGATATGAAGTATAACATAATCAACTGATTATACTGTCCCACCGCTGGGCACGGGTCTCCTCTCAGAATGAGAGGGATTAGGCTATAGTCCACCACACTGGCCTAGTGCGGGTTGGGAGACTTCACACGCCATCGAGAAAATCTCTTAGGCATGCATGTTTCCTCACGACGTTTTCCTTCAGCGTTTAAGCGCGTGGTAATTAACTATTTAATACGCATATGACATCGAAAAGTCAGATACGCACCTCTAACTTTTCGAGCCTTGGGTTCGAACTCGAGACCTTTGACTTGGCAGTCCAACGGTCATATCACTAGGCTATCACTGCTTCCATATGAAGTATAGAATGTTTGTTGTAAGGTTTCATTATACATAGCGGGCTCAGATGCGTAGTTATGAACCCAGGACCTCTACCGTAGCAGTCGCGCGGGAACACCAGACTAATGAGGATTTTTCTTTTCTTTAAAAAAACTTACTAGCAATGTGGGTCACACATTACTAGTATTCTTGTTAACCCCTCGTGCTAAGCTAAATGCTAGTGTTACGAGTGGGTTCACGTCGGTAGTGCAATGGGTGGGTTTCGACCCGGCCACCACATGATCGCAAGTCCGACCCCCTAGCCAAGAGTGTAGAGTGTTGAGTGTAGACGTGTGTATGTGTATGTGTATGTGTATGTGTGTGTGTGTGTGTGTGTGTGTGTGTGTGTGTGTGTGTGTGTGTGTGTGTGTGTGTGTGTGTGTGTGTGTGTGTGTGTGTGTGTGTGTGTGTGTGTGCGTGTGTGTGTGTGTGTGTGGTGTGTGTGTGTGTACCTGTGCGGAGCGGCATGGCGGTGTACTGCAGGCAGACGGGCGCGTCGAGCTCGGGCATGTCGGGCTTGGTGCAGCGCGCGCACGCGCACACGCGCGTCAGCTCGGGGGCACTCGTCACTGTCGCGCAACGTAATGACACAAGTTACCCTCTTTATACATCTACCACGCTCATGAATATTTGTACATATCAGTAGCCTTAGCACGAACAACTTGCGAAAAAGTATTCGTATCGTCACGATAGAGGCGCTGGTCCAAATCTCATACAAATTGGTCTCCATGACGATGCTAAGGCTACTGTTCAGTAGCCTTAGCACGAACAACTTGCGAAAAAGTATTCGTATCGTCATGGAGACCAATTTGTATGAGATATGGACCAGCGCCTCTATCGTGACGATACGAATACTTTTTCGCAAGTTGTTCGTGCTAAGGCTACTGTACAGCCACTTACATTAACATATCCATCACACCTGTATTCACCAAAGCGATAGACAGAGGTGAACTGCTGTAGATCTACATTTCGTCGATATGTTTAGCACCCATGTAACAGGGTGCGACCCTACTATCATTATCTGGGTATTCAACCAAACTCCGAGTTCCTACTGGGATTTTCATGGATAAACTCAATAACACTTCCCTCGACCAGGGAATTGAACGCAGGATGAACCTATGTAGGTCAGTAGTCCCGCTTACGACCACTACACTGACGAGACAGTCGTCAATTTAGATACTAGGTACTAGTAATATTTTATAAATGTCATATTATATCATGTACATTGATGAAACAAAGTTTAATAACGAGATTAAGTGCTTGAGAGCAGTGTGACTCGACGGGCACAATTTTAATATAATTATAATATAGAGAACTAGAATATAACATAATATTATTTTGGAGACAATATCTTTTTTATAGCCTAATGCCAAAACCTTTTATCCGCGTGGTTGCGAAATTATTGTGTCAAAATGTAATGTAATCACGTAAAACACACGTAGCTTAACTAAGTAATAATGCTTCTTTATGTTGATCTCGTAAATCAGTAATGAAATAACTTTAATATTCTACGCAGCCCCGAATTAGTAATGGAATAAAATAATTCTTCAATCGAGGGTTGATCTGAGCCCGTCGTGGCGTTCTCGCCGACAACAGTCTTAAGGTTAATGGCTCTCTGACTAGTTTAGCTTATGTATTGTGGCCCACAAACGCCATAATAATTATTTATAATGATTTATTCTTTTGGCAGTTTCGACATAAAAGTAGGGGAAAGTGGGGAGGCACCGAGCGATGTGTTTGTGATCTGCGACACGTAACATTGTGAAACAAAGGATGATACTCCGTTCACAGAGACGAGTGATTAAAGGAGAAGTGTCTGTAGTTGAGACGAGCCAAAGGTTTAGCCTCAAAGGGCGGCTCGGCCTAGATAGCGCGACGAGCGCCGCCCACTACGCGCCAGATAGACTCTGGTCTTTTTATGTTTTCACTATAAAACGTTACAAACATTCATGACACATTCTATAATATATTATTATGTTAAATCTATTGACAGGTATGTTATGTGACAATATTTCTCTATTTACAAACAACTTGATCGTGATTTACTTAAAGGTCACATAAAATCGGTCATAATGAATAACACTATAATGGACGTTAACTCCAGATCACAACTATATTCCAGTTAAAATCAAGCTAAATTGATATTCTTTAAACTTTATTTCTTTAGATAGGCCAAGAAATTAAGTTTATTAGATTGTTTGATAACATTTTTGATTACATTATAACTTTCACTGAGTTTCACATAACTTTTTCTATTAATTGTCTATAATACTTTTTATAATAGGTAGATACTTTCTGTAGTGACTATTAAATAAGATAAGGTCCAAATTTTGCAACGCATTAATATTACCATATCTCAGGTAGACAGTTCAATTAACATATCTATTCAATGTAATTTAAAAGTAACTGATTCCTACGACTTTGATGTACATACGTTATAATGTAGTTTGTAACTTCGTTTGGCGTTAAGGCAACATGGCGACGCTTACTTAAGGGTCCGGCGGAGCTTGAATTGCCCACAAAAACGTAATACCGAAATATTTTTTTTATACCACTAAGGGTGCAAACAAGCATATGACCCGCCTGATGGTTTGCGGTTACCGTAGCCTATGGACGCTTGCAACACCAGGGGTATCATTCGCACGTTGCCGAACCTGTAAATCGTAATCCAGCCAATATTCTATCAAATTATGTTATTATTCGGATTTGGATACCGTTAATATAGGTTCCAACGGTACCGGAATCCAAATAATAACATAATTTGATTAAATTGTGTGTCGGTCGGTCCGCCGGACTCTTCATTATATAACAAATTATTTAGTAAATATCGGTAGCGAAGCGGTTTATGTGAGTCCCACATAATTATTTCTTTCAAATGAATGCAAGTGCTTTTGAGCAGTCAGAGCAATAATAAATTTTAATAAATAAATACAAACTAGATTCAAACACAGTCAGTGTCATCAACTCTGAATGAACCTAATTAAGTTTTAGGTAACAGTGAACTTAATACCCATAATACCAACTAAGCTTTGGTTTTTGGTGGATTACTTGCCTTATAAGTTATAACATTGTTCCAACCAGAACAGTGCGCGATATTACCAGTCACCGAATACGGACAACGACATAATACATACTGCTGACCTGTGTAATTAAAGCTAATGGAATCTACATAACATTATATACAAGTTTGTATTTTTATGTGAGCCACAGAGATGTTTGTTGAGATAATTATATTTTTGTGACAAGACGAGATTACTTAGGTAAAATGTAATATAATTAGAAACAAAAAGTTCTAAATAAATTCGTAAAGATATAAAAAAGCCTAATTTGTTCGCTAGAATCTAACCTGAATCTAAAAATAGGACAGCAAGTACCTTAATATTATGTTTTGAAAATAACTTGAGTGTTTCCAAATATCAACGCAAGTTATGCTAAATGGTAGTGTAGATGACCGACTGATTCATGCTTGTCGTCTGAATAGGTCATGTCAAATCAGTAGAGAGATCGCAGTATCGCTTAACATCAGGCAAACTAGCGGTCAAGCGTAAGCCTATCACGAATAAAAAAAAATCTTCTTTGGCAGATCTCATAAAGCTATATAATCCGTAAAAAGTAGTTTTATTTCAATGTCTAATATTCGCGTAAGTGTCAGAAACCAGTATTCATATAATTATTTTATTATCTGTACCACAAAAGAGGCCATACTGCTCTGAACTCCTTTTTATCTTTTCTTCTCAGAGAATGTGAAATGTTGACGTCATTTAATGCTTTAAAATAGAATGTGTAGTGAGTTGTGGCGGAGGGTCAAAAAAAGTAATTAAAGATTAGTTACCTATCTGGATGGGCGACTGATCCTCAGACGCTTTGGGTGGTCGCGGCGGCTTCACCGGCGGTATGTACGTCATCTCGAACGGGCACCGGCACTGCTTCTCCACTATAACAAAGTAAACACAAAGGTGCATCATTACGCACGCGTCTACACAAAATCATGTGTTTTCGGGTACACGCACACACGCTGCTTGATCGCAGATATTACAAAAAGAAGTACTTTAACTTTTAAATTGGTGGATGCGCTTGTGCTGCAAGTTAAGGCTCCGGCGGAGCTTGAATTGCACACAAAAACGTAATACTGAAATAAATCGTAATCCAGACAATATTCTATCAAATTATGTTATTATTCGGATTTTGATACCGTTAATCTAGGTTTCTACGATTCTATTTCGTCCACTACTACTTCACTGGAAATAAAAGACTGAAAAATCGTTTCAAACTTGGTAAAGTTACAAAAATTGCATTCGCTTACATTTATTTCCAGTGAAGTATTTTGGATAAAATGGTAACGTAGGAACCTAGATAAAATTTTGTTTAAATTACGATTTATTTCGGTATTACGTTTGTAAGATAAATTCGGTCCACCGGACTCTTAAAGCATACGGATTTTAAAAAGCAATACATCAAATTGTCATCTTATGTCTCAGCCCGTCAAGAGTTTATTACAAATATGATAGGTCACCACCACGCGCTGCGCCGGCAAGCACACGAACACAATAGGAAATAAGCAAATAATTGTGTTATGTTAGTGTTATACTAGTACCTATAGTTTATTTATACGTCGAATGATGATGATAATTATGATGTGACAGATCTATTGTAACAAAAATACACAAATGTTTGGTTGATACGTTTTTCGAAAACATTAACCACGACAGTAACAAAATTAGTTCGTCAATCATTATTTTTACAAAGGGTAGACGATACTTAGACCGTTGTTCACATTATATCACAATATTTGCCATACGACAATGATTTTAATAAATCACCTACACGTTGGAGCTTGAGACTGCGTGCTAAATAAAAGTTCTGTGAAGTGCCGATATGTAGAAAAAAACTGTAATAACTTTGCAGTAAGTAATGGATATTATTACTATATTTTACAACTCAGATTAGATTGGACTTGAATTCAATTAAGTCGAGAATCTAAGTTACAAAAAGAATATTACAGAATGTTACTTTTACGAATAAAGTAATTTCTTGGCTGTAAACTTGTTATATATGATATGAACAATGCTTATTTTTTATTTCAAACATTAATCTGACAGTATTCTACTAGTACTCTACAAAATATGACGTCTTGAGTATTTTAATGTCGAGTCATTTCAGCTGCAAATAGCAAATAATAATCAGTTCATGTGAATCGTTAGACATTCATATGAAACACGTCCTCTCTGCGTTCAACGATTAATGCAGTTAGCTTTGATTCCATTCAACCGCTCTGACATGAGACGGATATCCTCTGTGAGAGCAGTAAGAGCCGCTTGTGGAATGAGTCCATTCAATAATTATATTGAGCGTAAGTGTGTGACGAAGTCTATCTCCAGCAGTGAACTGAGATTAATTTTGTATATGAAAAATAAATATGGTTGGCATAAAATATTAAGTAGCTGTGAATGTCGATGACGTGTATGAGTTCAGATAAAATGTGTACGTAAAGATATGACAACTTAGATTAAACAGAAGTTGTATAAAAGGAAAGCAAAATGTAATTATATTGTGGCGCGTCATTGATAACTCCTTGGTAAAAGTTCACGAACGTGTTATTAAATAAGACAGTTTGTCGTGTCGGCACGACTCACGTGCAGCAGTTAGCGACACTTGCCATCAAACTGTACAACACACGAACTCTATTATAGTAAAGGAGCTAAAATGTTAGACTGATGAAGTGACAGAGCGTGTGCAAATGTATGTCAGATCTTATTGGGGCTTGTTATTACAAGTGAATAGGTCGGCAAAATAAAAAGTTCTTGATATAATTGTGTAAGTAAAATTATTGGTGATATAAAACTACACAACTAAGGTCTGAAGATGATAATGCACGAGTGATACTACGGGTGTTATAGGTTATTTATCATATTAAAAGAATAACAAAAATTGGTAGTGTTAAGATATCTGAAGATAATTATAATATATGACTATTTATCAGGTTGTGTTCCTGGAATAGCTACATACTTGTCAAACAGAAATGGTAACGAAATAATTAATGTATGAAACGAACTCGTCTACAGTTCGTATTCAGTAAGCGTTCAACGCAACAATGTAGGACCCATCGAGTGTGTCGGAGTGATGACGGAGTGATGACGTCACAACGTGCACACTCCCCACGCGCCGGCGCCTGAATACAGGCTGCTGCGGACCTGCGAGTGTGAGTGCATCATTATGAACATTTGTACTTTTGTGTTTTTTCGAAACCATTTAAAGAAAATATATTTTTTTAACATAACATAACATCACGCCTGTATTCCCCGAAGGGTTAGGCAGAGGTGTACTAATGTACACCCACAGTTCGCTGGTACATATGTAATAGGGGGCGAGATAATAATTTTTTTTAGTCCTAAAATTCCTTTCCAATAATAACGTATAAAAATGCGAGTATTTTGATATAGATCTTTAATTGATTAAACAAATCTAGCTATATCTTCCTACTCGTATGTGCAGAACCTAGAAGAGAAATTATGCTAGCAGCAAAACACGTCACTAAAAATTATAAGTATTGCGTCATTTAATGTTCCTATAACGGTTGTCTCCGCCTCGAGTAGCAGAATAACTATTAAAACATCGAAAAAATCATGAAGAAAATTTATTTCGTCATACATTTTGTATCGAGAACGGATGGACTGATTTTACAGAAACAAAACAGGGGACGCGAGTGAAACTGCGGGCAAAAGCTAGTATGATCATAAATAGAAAATACTTTTGTATCTGGACGGAACTGCTGGTATTTGACAAGTGGCTCAGCTATTTTATATAGCATTGCGAGGGACGCAAAGTAATAAATGCTACAACATTAGTATGATGGTCAAACAACCTAAATCTGAAAGCAGCTTCAAAGCAATCTTCAGCATTGAATAAGTTGTAGTTATGCGGTATAATATTATCCATTTTTCGTAAATACCTCAGTTGAAGGCGAAGATAACTGTACTGTCACAACTCAAAAAGTTACTAGTAGTAGCGGTATTTTAGCAAGTTGCTACGACGTAGCAATTCATAGCTACGATACTACGCCGTAGCAATTCATAGCTACGACACTACGCCGTTGCAATTCATAGCTACGACGCTACGCTGTAGTGATTCGTAGCTGCCCTGAGTGACGACTGAACATAGTTGCGAATTGTGTTTAGTTAGGGATTTTATTAATGGTAATTTATTTTTAGTACATGTAAAATAATGTACTCTACGTCTCATGGGTACAATAATTGTTAATTAAAAAAAAAAACAAATATCTCCCCTGAAACGGTCTTTAATTAAATTTATCTAATTTCAAGCACTCTTATTAAATGTAACATAACATCACGCCTCTATTCTCCGAACAGTTGGGCAGAGGTGTACTAATGTTTACCCACAGTTCGCTGGTATGTTTAAGTGCAATATAATAGAGGGAGAGCTTATTGCCTTATACCGGGCACAATCCAAACTCCGAGTTATTATTGCTAAATTTCATAGAAAGGCCCAACAACACTTTGCTCGATCTGGAAATCGAACCCAAGACCTGTAACACGCTTAGAAGAACCACTAGACTAATGTGTCAGTTTTCATTTAACTCATATTACATGTGTGCAATAATACCGGTGGACAGCGGTGACATCAAACATCATAAATGTTATAAATGCTGTAAAGTAACCCGACTTTGTGTTTTATATAAAGAAGATAATTATATTAAAAGTAATTTATTTGTTTTTATTCAATCAAATTATATTATAAACATGTTGATATGTTATGTGTGTAGTTATGTTTGTTTGAATAAGTGTTATTTCAAACAAACATAACGTTGATCGCTGCTCTGAACAAACTTTACAATAATTTGCTGCACTAAGTAAACTTGACGTGTTCCATAGTAACATGTAATGGTCCAACTTTAAGATTACTGTCTACTCACTTATGTACATTTACACATTCAAATTTTCATAAAAATTAAAGATAAAAAATGTGTCGAACGACACACGACATCACCTACAAATCACTCGTGGGTTTGTACAATGAATACAAGTTTGTACGAATAAAATGCTATTCATAAAAACTTTGCAAGATCACTGCGACGCAATCAAACAGATGACCAAACGTTTTTTTATTATGAAGAGATTCGCATCAGTTATTTGGAGAAAAACCGAAACATATTTCGATCTGACCGAAATACCGAAACATATATATTTTGTGGTTATAGGTACGTAAAATCAATCCGTATTTCAATGTGTATTGATGTTTGGGCTCACGAGTACATTATAAACTTGTAATGTGTGGAGAGCGCACTCAACAGCTTTTTCGTACATTTTAAATTACATGACATAATGTCATAAAGAGGTGCGAGCTTGTTTTCCCGAAGCGTAACAGAGTTATAGCTATCGTACGTATACTCATAGTTTGTGCATATAATTTTAATTGGGCACAAATACAAACTCCAAGCTAGTACTGAGAATAGCACTCACTTAAGAGTCCGGCGGACCGAATTTCTCTTACAAACCTAATACCGAAATAAATTGTAATTCAAACACAATTTAATCAAATTGTGTTATTATTCCGATTCCGATATCGTTAATCTAGATTCCTACGTTGCCAATGGTAGTGTAGGAACCTAGATTAACGGTATCCAAGTCCGAATAATAATACAAATTGATATAATATTGTCTGGATTACGATTTATTTCGGTATTACGTTTTTGTGGGCAATTTAAGCTCCGCCGGACCCTTAATATTGGCATGATGGTATGTTTTGTCAATCGATATGAGTCAACTTTTGCCTGTATTTAGCAGGCAGAGTAACTCGTAGTAGCTATAATAGCTTATAGTTCACGTCTAGGAAGCTAATGATAGGTTTGACCGCCAGTTCACCTGTTGGTAATCGACAACTGTTTATTAAGTACACAACGGCACACACAATTATTACGCGTTGCTCACTCGGTACTCAGTGCTCGTAGCTCGAAGCTCGTCTTATCGTCACTCAATTCATTGCGCAGTTCGACACGCGTTACTGCTGAGTCAACCGTCAATATTTACCGACGAGCTGCCGATATGCGGCAAATTAAAAATTGTTTGTTTTACATCAGAGATTCCCGCGCGTACTCCGTGATGAACAAAATGAATAAAAATTATTTTCACACAGTTCTAAATAACATAAAACTTGGCAGCAGTGTATATAATCCTGTTTTGTTAATTCGCAAGAACATTCCCGACTCGTTCTAAGAATAAAATGCAAATTAGGAGCTCATTTTAAAACAGTTTTCACTTCCTTGACAATTCTTCAGCCATAAAAGATGGTCATAAGTCAAATTAATGTACCGTTTATAGAGCGAGTACTGAGCGCGAGTGCGGTCGACGAGCGGTGCGATTGCGGCTGCGTTGCGGCTCCGGAAACGCTGCGGCAGGAAACAATTTTGCCGCAAGCGGTTCGACTACGCAGCACGTAACTGATTTATCGGAAGATATATACCCGCACTTACTCTGACAAATGTTATGAAAAAAGTCGCGGCATGCTTCTTGTCTTACTAACAAATTAATATTAGGCTGCACCAGACAGATAAATAATGAACGCTTTAGCCTGGTTGGTAGATTAATCACTGCCTTATTTAACATTATTTTTAAGTCTTAATAACGTACTTTAAACATTATTTTAAAGTATGTCAGAAAAATGCACGAGTAATATTTGTGTGCGCGGTAAGAAACGTTTGGATTATGAGAATAGAATATGTTAATACGTCCCACACAGCAAGGAGCCAGCATATTTATTTGATTTATAATTATAGTTGAATCTACATTAATCCAAAAGTTTTAGTAAGTTTATTACAAAAAAAACCTTATATTTCTTATCAAACAAAAAATACAAAATATTTGTACACACTATCTACTAATGTATAGCTATAAAAAAAAATTTTTAGCTACGATAGTAAGAGCCCCTCGTTGTCGAAGGTGAAGGCCTCCTCTAAAGATTTAGCTTAGCACGAAGGGTTACACAGTACAAGAATACTAGTAATATGCGACCAACATTACTTGTAAGCTTCTTAAGAAAAATCCTACAACAATTTTCGTACCAAGTTTGTCCCCCTGTGCTTCGACTTATCGATTGTTAATATTACAAAATTGAGGTAAGACCGCAACGAATTAAACTAAAATCTGCAAATCGAAACAGAATCGAAACTGTTCTAGTGTCCCTAATGGTAGCGGTATCTGTAGTAGCTGTGCTGAGCCCGGACTGGGAGTGCGTCGCTAAAGTAATGAAACTTACGTAACTGTAGAGTTCATTTTCTCAGAGCGTTTCATGTTTATTCCTTTACATTTTATTTCGGTACTTTTTAGTAATAAAACGCGACAGTTTTGTTGGGACTTTCGATGTCTCCTAACGTAATTAGTTTATATGCAAAAGTATAAACAAGGAGAAAACTTCGGGACGAAGAGTTCTTCTATTAGCATTTCTTTCTTACGCATTTTATAGCGAGAAAGTGAAAGCTGGAAGAAGTTGGCAACAAGATGGTTATGGGCACGTGACCACTGCTCATTCTTTAATTCAAACATTATCAAATAAAGCAACAATTTGTCAATATTTTGCGATTGACGAACCGACAATACGTGGTGCAGAAGCCGATCGCTCAACCGCTACGCCAATCGTGTCGTTACAGTAGGTATCAGAGTATTTACACAGTAGCTGCAGAGAGCTAAAGCCAGGCTAAAACCCCAGTATTGCATGCAATCCTACTGATTGCGTCACGGGCCACGGCGCGGCGGCGGTGTGGCGGCGGTGCGGTGCTCGCATCCCCACGACGTACGTACGAGCAGATCTAGTTTGTGCAAATCCAATAAAATGATTGCTCGGCGCAGCACCGCTCGGGGATTAAATGCACTTCACATATGTAGATAACGCTGTTTTACTTAGAGCTAGAGCACACGGAGTACTGCTCACACCGCATGCCTCGGGCGGCCCACTGACATGTAACCATTTCTTGTTTGGTTTGCTACGTACTGACGACATAACTGTGCCTCTCCGAATTGAGCCTTTCCAAACGGCCGCCCAGGTACAAATCGCATAATATATAAGTGTTATTGTACTAAAATATCAAAATTTGTAAGGAAAATAACCATGAATACGAATTATTTACGAACACAGCTGACTTTACACCGAGTTCTTATGGTAAAATTGACCAGTGCTCAGCCAATTGCGTACAACTTCAGAGAGGCAGAGTTATATCTTCAGAGCTGTAAGTACCTCGTATGTGCCGCACCTAGAAGAGAATTGATGATGAGCGCTGACATGCCACTAGAAATTGTATTGCGTTATTCAGACTTCCTACAAAATGTGCGTGTTTACTATTCTTAATGGGACGGCCTCAATTTGCGAGTTGCCCCAACTTTTCTGAAACCATAAAACTCTCATCACGACTTTTTCTTAGTGAAAACGTTAGAATTTTGTTTAAAGTTAGTGCTTAAATGACGCAAAAGTTAGGTCGTCTTTCCTGAATTCAGTTAATTCTTGGAACTAAATGATCAACATCAAAGACAGTAATGCTTGGTGATTTGCGAAAACTTTGTACATACATCTACAAAGAAAATGAAGGGACTACTTAGTTAGCAAAAATGTTACAACAAATTTACTTTCCATCTTGAATAGCTTTCTTCCAAAGTATGTCACCAGTAAACGAAAAGACGTGTCTGAGATATTGTGTGCTTTGTGGATTTGTGCAAACTTAACAAAGGAGGTATATATAGGTATATAGAGTATAAATTATAATTAGGCCCAGCGCTCAGACACAGTTTGCACTTACTTAGCTAACAATTGCATTAAGTGGCGGGTGGTCGCACAGGTAGCCCCCGGGGCCCGCTACAGTCACTGATTAGCTGAAGCTACTGAAGTTTTCTTTGAAAACATTTAAAACACATTGCAGTTACAAACTAAAAATCTAATTAACATACCGTAAGCGGAGAGTTTGCCTAATGGAAAGCACAAACAGGGTTTAAGGGCATTACATCGCACAAATCCAAAAAACACTCTAGCTTTAAAGAAGTTTCTAGTGAAATCCATAAGTGCATTTGCCATATAAAAAATATATGTTATACTTAAGCTCATAATAAAAAAAAAATGTTTAAAATTTTTATAAATCTGCCCCAATTTTGGATAATAATTGAAGCAAATAGGCCTTTTTTAACCTAATTTGTATTTTTTCTCTTTAACGGCTTATTAATTAGTCAGGAATTTTATATAAAAAATTTGTATTGACTTATTTAACAATTTGTATTGTTTTGATTTTCTTATTTCTTTGAATATTTTGAAATAATCAAGAAATACCCGAAATCTCACTAGCACCCCACGTGAAGCACCCCCGCAATGCCTGTGACACAACAAATACTAGCACAACGACTAAATCCTCAAGGTCATTGGGCAATGTAATACCCTTAAGACGTAGCACACAGTTAAATGAGATAATACTCATTCGAGCTACGGGTTACACACTATACGGAATACAGTAAAACTGTTCGGCGCCGGTCTTATATGTTAAGGTGGATATAGATAGTTCGTCAGGTAGATCTTACCACAAACTGTGGCCACTTTTACAACACGCATTTTTTCACAGCGTGCGGAGAGGGAATGAGCCGGGCACCCACCCTTAAATCAGTACCTATGGATAGCATAAAGCGTGGTAAAATATATTTTCATTTCTGTAGTCGGGGAGTAATGCGCTCGCAAACCTCATACAGTGGGCCATCTTTCATACATCGAGTGCGCGTGAGGACGCGTCATGCGATAGCGCCGCGCTCCACTTTTACTTTATTGTCCACATTAACATTTCAATGCGTAGCCGGACTGGCAAACAATAAAACAAACTATGCCATCATTACGCGAAGCACTATGACAATATTATGACTGTGGAGGATATTGTATTATGTTAGGGATGTATGCAATATTATATTATGAATGTATGCACATTCTCTGCAAAACATTCTATATTTTGTATCATTTTTGCAGAAAATAAGCTACATTTTATAATAAGGATTATTTATATGGACTCCCAGTTTCTGCAAAGATAATCTGTGGTTATATTATCTTATGTTGAAAACGTGATTATCTATGCTAGTTCTTTTTATGACAAAATAGCCATGAACAACATGAATGACAAGTGCTTATTGGCGTGCGGGGATCGACAGTTATACCCTAACACGTAAGTGTAATCATTCACTTGGACATGGCGAAGATATTTATTTATATAACAGTAATTCACTCACAACATATATGACGTCATATTATAAACCCGTAAATAAAGCGGCTTTATATTTTTTTCCGAATAATTATGAACACACAAATAACTAAAAATCTTGAAGATATCAAAATATTCATATGAGATATAAACGTTTGATGTACATACTGTGTTCAAAACGAGTCCAGTTTTCCATGTTGTGAGACACGTGGTCAATGTCAAGGTCCATTTGATTCATGCATAGCGTATTCACCGGCGGAAACACATGCATACCTACATCTAATTACACACGACGTGACCGTCACGTATCTGATGTGCAGGGCAAAAGATAACCGCAAGCGTATTTTACATGAACTTTTACAGTGAAAATGAAATTATCTGAAATTATGCTGGAAAATATTTTTAAAAGCATAGATAATAAATGGTTAAAAATATTTTCGGAATACCTAAAATAGCACGTGCGAGTCGTTCACATGAGAACCTTCGAGTTCCGGAAAAACAACAGCGTGTCGTAAACATCTGAGGGAAGAGTTTGAACAAAAATATACCAAATAAAGTTACGAACAACTTCTATTATTCATGACTAACATATATTTTACTGTTTTTGTTATTTTTAAATTTGAATATTTTGAAGTCAGCCATTTTAGTATAATGATAGAATACACCGAAACATATAGAAAATAATCCGTGTAATAGACCAAGATACAGGGATCTTGTTAGTTGATATGTATTTATTAAGCCAATAATTAATTAATGAACATTTTGATTACTTATACTTGAATACTTGTATCATCATACTCCATCATAATTCTTCTCAAGAATGTACGGCGGGTTCCGAGGTGGCCCACAAGCTTACGGTCCGCCTGATGGTAAACAGTTACCGTAGTTTATGGACGTCTGAAACCCCAGAGGTGCCACTCGCACGTTGCCGACCCTATAAAAAATTTTTCACCCCTTTCTGAAGGACCACATGCTGTAGTCTTTTAGGAAAACCTCAGCAGGTACATCATTCCACAGCCTGATTATACGAAGGTGAAAGTACTAATTTTTGTGTATAAATTAATAAAAACAAACGACTGTGTTATATAATAGACAACGTAGGCCTCCGTTAAAATGGGACTGACGGTCTTTCCCTTGAGATTGGGAATAAAGAGATCAACGTGCTAGTATGTAAGTAGCTAGTGTTATTCATGAACAATCAATTACCTCCCACCATGTGCCTCTTCCGGTCCTCAGCAGCGAATATTTCCTCGGCCGTGGAAGGTTTCCGCTTGCGCTCCTCCCAAGGGAACTCCTCCTTCTAAAAAAACATACCATGTTTCAGCCCGAACCTATATTATATTCTATTTGACATCAACAAGTTTTTTTCTGTTATATTATTTGATTTTCTATATATTCGTACGAATATATTAAATTTGAAGGAATAGAACTGAACAAAAAAAAGCATTTCGTTTTTACTTTCGCCTTTTTATTATGTACATTTTTTTATGGGATAGGAGGGCAAACGTGCAGACGGACGCCTGATGGTAAGTGATTACCGCCGCCCATGGACACCCGCAACACCAGAGGGGTCACGAGTGCGTTGTCGACCTTTTAAAAGGGGATTCTGCCTCCGATAACCTCATTCACTCGGCGAAACACAACGTAAGCGTTGTTTAACGCCGGTTTTCTGTGAGGCCGTGTTATCACCCATTAGTGCCGAAGCATGGCTCTCCACGTAAAAGATCATTGATTTAATGCTTTTTAAAGACATTAATTTATTGTTTTTTATATAGTAACAAAGTACCCAAATGTGTAAGATATTGTTATGATAAATAAGTTGATTTTTTATGTGACTTTCTGTTAATGATGTGGACCTGTTTATCTGCTTACACATTACAGAGTAGCTACAGAAACAAACCTCGGAACGTAATACTATTACAGTTACAGGAGTAATAACATAATTAGGACATTTCGAGGCATGGAGCAGGGACGCAGCCGTCGACATTCCACACCCAATTAGTCCTAACTAATATAATATAAGTCGGTATCAGTAAGTCCTAACTTACTGATACCGACTTATATTATATTTTCGTGAAATTTACACAAAATCCAAAACCATATACAAAATATGGTTCGTCAATTATTTTAATGAATTTGAATTAAGCTTGATTTAGAAAATATTTACGGAAATAATTGTTAAATTTAAATATTTATGGATCACGTACAGCGTGCAGCGCCCCGACACGGCGCACTTTTCGGCCAGATATTTTGATGAGATTAAAATTTGACATCAATATTGTAATAAACCGGCCAATAGTAAACTTTGGTAGCAGGGCAGTAAACTTTAGGGCTACCTCGCAAACTGAAATGATATAAACTTATACAAGCTGCCAGTGCCAATATATTATAAAGCCAGAACTTTACACCAATTTATAATTATGTATAAGAACGTTGTTATTTTTTGCAAATTATTTGTGGAGAATAGAATTACCATGAAGTTAATTAAATTTCATAATATATTCAGCATTTGGAGTAAAAATCAAACAGTTTAGATAATTGTGAACATGATGTGTCATCTTTGTGCTAGTGCTCAGTCACAGAATTCACGAATAAATTTAGTGACCTATACAGAACGTACCTACGTTGGACTATCAAAATAAATGTATTCAACAGATTAGATGACATTCTAATAGAGCTTTAGAATTTTATGGAATAACTATAAGCTAGAAGCTCATTATACATCTCATTTAGACTCAACCCGGCCCGTTAGTGTACAGAGTTACCTAACTCTAAAGTAAATGAGAAGAAGTAGGCAGGACGGATCTGGCGATATTTCTTCATTAGAGGGGCCGCGCAATGAATTATTTACCAGCACATACATATGAATGCGGCCGCGGCCACTGTTCGGACGGGACCAACTAGTAGTACTACGAGGATTAGTGGGGCACGACTTACGACTCACTCGGCACTCGACATACATCTGATGTATTTTCTTACTTTTGACAAGAGTCGGTTCGTGGAATATAGCGATATCGATTATGAACAGAGAGAATTTTGTAAAGGTATACAATTCATTTCCAATAATCCATTCAAATATGTATTATATTATCATAAGAAACTAAATAACATAACAATTATCACCGCTGCACTCGGTTAATCTGTTTGATTACTTTCTCAGCTTCCGAAACACATTCATAATAAATGTAGTCAAAACCAAGATAAGTTGTTTTTAATTGAATGTGAAAATAACGCAATGGGACACTTCCACAACCTTTTGGAAGGATGACCCGATATTAGTAAATACTTGTATCTTTTAATAAACAAGCAATCAAGTACTACAAAACATTAACAGACAAACTTTTTTTATTTATTTATTTATTTATTTTATTTATTTATTTATTTTACAGAAGGCTTACAGACTAATAAATATATGATATAATTAACATGGTATTAATAAATTGCTAATTACAAGCCTCCACATATAGCTTAAAATTAGTCGATAAGAAGAAGAGGAAGAGGAAGGAGGAAGGGGAAAAAAGGAAAAAAGTACAGTCGCCCGCAGGTCAAGCCCTCCAAATCTGTCAAATTTTCCCAATTGAATACGAACCTTATAGTTTTTGTATTAAAGTTGAAAAAATAATATAAAAAAAAAGAAATAAAAAATATTTGACACATTATGGTAGCTTGATGTGTCGGCCACTGTACATACAGTCTTATTTAGTTATTGTGGAAAAATAATTGTGCCAAAAGTCGTCTTGCTGTCGCCACACGAGTGCAGAACAAGTCGATATTTAAGTCCCTAGGTAGTCTATTAAAACAAAGTGCACTTCTTATTGAAAAAGCATTCCGCCTGTAATTAGTCAATGCATAGGGGACATTTAATATTGGACGTTGACGAAATCCTATTAAATTAGTGCGTAATGATAAATTAGCTACGAGCTCAGGAGAGTCAACATGGCCATTAGCGATACTCAACAGTAGACTTATATCATTAATTTGACGTCTCATCTCTAGAGGAAGGAAATGGTACCTTTTGCAACGGTGCTCATAATCAACTGAGTACTGCTGTGCCCTGTAGTCTAGATAGCGAAGGAATTTTCTTTGGACACCTTCAATACGAGACCTGTAAATCTGATACTGCGGGTTCCAAACCTGAGACGCATATTCTAAATGGCTACGCACGAAAGAACAATATAAAATTTTAAGCGGTTTAAGAGATCGGAAACAGGTCGTGGTGCGCAATATAAATCCCAGAGCTTTAAATGCCTTTGTCACTATGCTATCGATGTGTTGATCAAACAGAAGCTTGCTGTCTACAATGACTCCCAAATCTCTAACGCTATTCAACCTGCTAACTTGTTGATTGTTTAAAGTGTAACCAAAATTTAGTAACGATGTACGACGTGAGAATGTTACGAGGAAGCATTTAGAGATATTTAGTTGGAGCTTGTTACGGTTGCAGTATATCTCAAACCTATGTAGGTCATCCTGCAATTGATATGCGTCAGACATGTCACGCACGATTTTGTGAATTTTCATGTCATCAGCGTAAAGTAAAATATATGAATGATGGAAGCACTGTTGGATATCTGCAATGAACAAAATAAATAGCAGTGGCCCAAGAATAGAGCCTTGAGGCACGCCTGATGGGACAGAACTCCAACAGGAGGTGTAACCTTGAAGTACAACAGCATGTGTTCTGTTCTCTATATATGAGGAAAACCATCGGTACAAGTCTCCGTGTATTCCAGCCAGATATAGCTTCCTAAGCAGCATGCAATGGTCAATACGGTCGAAGCATTTACTGTAATCAGTATAAATTACGTCAACTTGTCGCTGAGCCATACCGCTTGTAATAAATTCATGTGATAAGATTAAGTTAGATGTGGTTGAGCGATTCCGAACGAAACCGTGCTGCTCGTCGCCCAGAATGGGCTTGAAGGCCGCGTAGACATCGGTGAAAACTATGCGTTCTAGAATTTTAGAAAAAAGGCAGATTTTGGATATGGGGCGGTAGTTTTCGATGTTAGCTTTGTCGCCCTTTTTAAAGACAGGAGTAACAAAAGCAGACTTCCAAATCTTTGGGACTGTACCTTCGGAAAGAGAACGTCTGAATAAGATATAAATAGGTTCAACAAGACTATCAGCACAGGTGACTATAAATATTGGAGGTATTAAATCAGGTCCACCTGATTTGGTGAGGTCTAACGATTTGAGCAGCTTTAATATACGTGAGTGGCTTATGTCAATTGTGCTAACAGACATTGCAGTATTACCATACTGTTCACCGGAAGTCTGTTCATCATCATCCGTCGGTTCAGGTTCTAAGAAGGTGGACTGAAAATAACTTGCGAATAGGTTGCTAATATCTTGCCCTGTATTCACAGAGGTATTGCGGTAGAACATTGCATTAGGAAAGGAGCCAGTTTTGCGCTTGCTTTTTACAAACGTCCAAAAAAATTTAGGGTTTTTTATAATAGAAGCCTCAACATTTCCTATATAATTGTTATAACAAGTTTTTTCCAACTCGATAACTTTGGTGCGCAGTAATGAGAACGAGTGATAATCTGATAAGTTGCAGTATCGTTTGTATTTCTGGTGGTATTTATGTTTTTCTCTAATAATTTTAATTAGCGCTGGGGTATACCAAGGAGGGTAAGATGATTGTTTTACAGTTTTTACAGGAATGTATTTATCCCTAAGTTCATATAGTTTACTATAGAATTCAGTAACGGCATCCTCCAAGTTCGTTGTCATTAATAATTGGGTCCAATTAACAAGATCAAGTTCCGATTTAATAGCATCATAATTTCCCTTCGAAAAGATATAACATTGCTTAGGTTTGTCAATGAGTTTATGAATTTCAATGAATTTTGTCTCAATAATTAATGGTTTGTGATGCAAATCAATGGGCAAAGCTAGTGGGTCCAGACATTCCGTGACAGTTACAGTGTCGTTACAAAATACAAGGTCAAGGAGTCTACAGTTAATGTTCCGCACACCGTTATACTGTGACATGTTAACTGTTTGTATTGCATCTAGGAACTCAATGACATGCTGCGAAGAAATATTTTGAGGAATTAACTCTCCATTGGTAACCACGTCGCCATTACACCATTCGACGTCATTTCCAAAATTAAAATCACCCACAACTAAAAATTTGTCGAGAGGATGAGTTAAAATTAAGTTATTAAGGTTATCTGTGAAATTATGTAACTGAGTACTATAGGAATTACCAATATTCTCCTTGCAAAGATAAAGTGCACATATGTGCAAATTGTAACTAACCTGCGGTTTGGACCTCTTAAGGATTAAGGACAGCCAAATATCCTCAGCAGAACTTCGCCAATCCAACTTCTCAACAATCGTAAGTTCGTGTTTTACCGCTATCAGAACACCTCCACCACGTTTCTGACCTGTCCGGGAGTAGTCACGATCACGTCTCCAAACAAGGTATCGTCCATCAAACAATTCACTGTTGTTAAAACTATCATCAAGCCACGTTTCCGTAAATATAATGATATCATAGGAGCTAAGACACACACCGCGAAACACAATATTCGTTTTCGTACGTAAACCACGGACGTTTTGGTAGTAAACTTTAAGCGTAGCCATAATTACAATTAACTATAGTCAAATAACTTATGTATAGATATAAATAGGTCGTAAATAAGTAAAATTTTACTGGTAAAATTAAGTCCAGGTAATTACCGCAACTATTATAATGATTAAAGCAGGTAGAAGGCAAATAAAATAAAAGACACAGCAATACACAGCGATCATCAGGAATAACATTATGAAAATAGGTGTTATAAGTAAAAACAATAAGCGACAACCTGTACAGAGATAAGAACAGCTCGGAGTAAAAAGTCACAACTGGGGACCATCTTTGAATAAAAATGCACCCTATCACATGACGTATATGGTTTAGATTAGCATAATAAGATGTTACATTGCAGAAATAATATTGAGTAGACTTACTTGGGCACACCGTGTAGCGACACAAAACGAATAGGAAAACATAACTAGCACACGAATGAGTAAGATTCTCAAACATTTTTATTACAAACTTAAAAAACTTAGACATAAGAATGGTTGATACTATGACAACTTTATCGTAATTCAAATAATTTTCAGAAGATCCTTCTCCGATTTGACCACTAGTGTTGGAGAGGTATCGTTTTTTTTTGCGTGTATCTTCGCATATTTGACCCAAACGTATTGAAAATTCATTTCTGCACAGGTTTTTTTAGTTTTTGACAACAACATCTTATTTTTTATAGTTAGGTGATCATTTATAAAGATTTTTTGCTTCCCATTTAGTCCAATTTTATCCGGTGTTAGGGGTGAGGTCTTTAGTTCATGCCTAGCAGCCGCTAAGATATCTTCTTTCACGTAACGTTGGCAGAGAGAAACTATAATAGGTTTTATGCGATCTTTTTCGTTTGTCGGTACTCGGGTGATGAAGTTTATTTGATTTTTACCGATAGGGTAATTAATTTTAGCGCCGATTTTGGCTATTATTTCAAACAGGTTTTCACCGCTTGTTTGAGGTACTCCCTTAACTTCAACATTATTCAATCGCGACCATTGATCTTTGTTATTGCTGTCTTCTTCTAACTTATCTAGACGGGCATGCAGTTGTTCGACCTGATCTTGGACTTTCTCAACCTTCACGATACGTAGCTCCATATCATTCAGTTTCCCGGTGAATTCCTTCATAACCTCGTTGTACTGATCAGTGAAAGAAGTTTTGAACTCGGCAAATTCACTCCTCAATGCAGTGATTTCTTTCTTCATATTCTCCAGCGTGGCGAACTTCAAAGACAATGCTCGAATTTCCCGCAGGACATCAGATTCCGGTTCAGGGGTGGGTGAAGTAAGCATGGGTGATATAGGCAGAACGGGTATGGTGTTTCCTGCCTGTCTGCATTTGCTGCAACGCCATATTAACTTACGATCCCCAAGCTTCTGGTAGCCGTTTTCGGTGATGCCCCCACAGTGGAAATGCATCATGAGGTTACACGACTTGCAGTGTGCACCGTCCGATAACGAGTCACTGCAGACACCGCACTTGTATGTATCCATTACTGATAGAATGGTTATTAAAAAATAATACGACGGAAAAAATAGAAAAATGTTGAGAAATACTGGAATTCTTTTCTATATCGACGTTAATTTCTACTGAATACGGCCGTATGCACCGAGGTCAACGACCGGAATGAATGAATTTTTCACACAAATCTCGTCTTATTTTAGATTCGTTCGCTAAATCACACGCAATACGTGACTCCGCAACTATCGCCTATACTTATTTACGAATACAAAGAGCTTCTTTCCAGCTTAGTAGCGTAATAATATATAATGGCATTGTTCTTCAACGATAAAGGAAAATTCTCACTTCAAAAAGTTTAGTAAGTTTTTTGCTAGTTAATAGAGGTTCCACAGTCATTCCACATGTCTCCATAGCACCTCGATAAGCTTGTCTAATAATCACGGAAAGGATTACTCGTAATCACGAAAATTATTGGACTGGAAAAGTAAATTAAATTTTCTATGCTGTACTCGAAATTTTCCATCCTAAGGTAGGTGAAACAGTACCCTCAAAATTATATCTGTTACAGACACATAAGTATGAGTACATGTGGGGTTGATGGTTAATGTGGTTGGTTAAATGAAGGTCGGCCGTGATATATATAAACTTTACTGGTACCAGTTGAAATACATATTTATACTTAATAACTATGAGCGACCTAACTGCTTGGTTGCGGGGAGACGACTGCCGCGCCGCGCTAAGTTACTAGTTAATACAATCAAAATCGAATGCGTCAGCAGTGTCCCTACAATATTCCTCCCCTTTTACAAAAAAAATGGTACATTTTTTTAACACTGGATGAAACATATATATAACAATAAAATAATTAACAAAATGTTAGTGGTCAACAAAATATCTGACTCTACATTAAACAAAGTTACTCATGAACAAAACAAGTTATCATGTTACAGTATAGCTTGGTTCTCATAATGCAAGATAGACAAAAATTACAATTCACAATGGTTGCTACGTAGAATTAGCACGATATAATACAATATAATACGAATACGATTGACAAACTAATAACAAGGTACTTTTCTATGATCAAACTGACACTTTTGAATACCAAAATTTACGAATCACTAGTCACAACACATAATATGTTCACTATGCTTTATATATGCTCTCCGTATGACGCTGAATAAGCTGCTCGTACGATGACGCAAATAAGCGGTGTCCACCATTTTCCATATAATAATATGCTCTTCCTTGGCCGTATCCGTGATATGACAGGTTGCGCCATCCACCACTTGGAGCGGAGTTCTGTCGACGCCCCCAAGCGTGATGCGTTGCATACGACGCGCACACTGTACTGTAGAGTGTCGCCGCCGTGTCCCTTGTCCTCCATCGGAATGTGCCGCGCATGACCGCGTACACCTCCACGACATATGCCAACTCCTGCAGAGCGTTCTCCTGATACTATGATGATCACTGTTCTCGAGCCTGTCCACTTTGGTTGCTTGATGCTGCAGTTAGGTCTTCAGCTCTTTTGGCCCCCCTGCGAAAAGAGCGAGTCGCCTCCCATATTGCGTGTTCCGGTTACCTCATTGAGCGTCCTCTGTTACAACGCTGCCCATGCGCGTTTTTGCCACGCTGTCCATGCGCACGTGTGTCGACGCGTCGTTGTCCGCTTGCTCGTACTCCGATGTCCGGTTTTTTCGCCGAAGTTGCGTGTTCAATGTCGGAAGGTCACCAATGTGGGGTTGATGGTTAATGTGGTTGGTTAAATGAAGGTCGGCCGTGATATATATAAACTTTACTGGTACCAGTTGAAATACATATTTATACTTAATAACTATGAGCGACCTAACTGCTTGGTTGCGGGGAGACGACTGCCGCGCCGCGCTAAGTTACTAGTTAATACAATCAAAATCGAATGCGTCAGCAGTGTCCCTACAGTACACATGACAGGTAGCTTAACTTATAAAGTGATCACAGCTTACTTACTCAGCTAAGCCCATATATATCAATAGTTTGTGTTTCAAGTATCTACGATATACAAGATTAAGCAAAATAGTATAAATATAGGTAATTTCGGTGAAATTACTTATCATTGTGACCCTGATACTTCAGTCTTTATAAGTCATATTGTTAAGGCAAACAATATCATAATAACAACATTACCATGATATTTTCCTAGACACACTGAGTAGGTACACATTTAGCTAGACTAAAATAAAATTGACAAAATTGTGACAAAAATATTGGTCACTGACCCAAAGCATAATACTGCAAACGGCAAACCCCTAAGATAAAAATATCAACATCATAAAAAGTTCCTGATAAGAACTTCGGGTGAGTCCGAAACATATCGAATGAGTCTGATAAAGTGTAATGCGCGAGGGGTGCCCGGGGAGAGGAGCCCGTATGTATAACAATATTATTCTTCTACTTATGCGTATATTTTTAACATATTAGTGATAAGTGAGTTCTCATCGAGATTCCCTCGTTACGGTCGGTCTACTTCTCATGTACCACTATTATTCATACAAAAGCATTGCTCGGCGACCAGAGCCCGGGACAGTTTCCAAGCGATGACCGGATTAAACTGAATCGTTTTATCCAGTGATAAGTTTGGATACGTTTTAAAATAAATCAAAAATGTTTGGAATACGATTGGTAAACACAAACGGTTACAAAACATTTAATGAAAATTGTTGTTTTTATGTTAATAGATTAATGGACGTTGTTAAGATTAAATGCACAAGTCATGTTGGTTGAAGTAGAGTACCTATGTGTATGAATGTATCCGAGTAAGCTAAGTTACTGGCTATTCCCCGAACACCACTTATAACTAGTCTAAGAACCGATCATTAAAACACGTTACAAAAACCCCAAATGACATATAAATACTACACAATTACGTACATATAATCGGAATGTTGAAAACTGTGAATTTCGAATGTTTAGCAAGCTGTGTGGGAACATCTGTTGGTAACTCGGGAGAGTGAGAGTGCGTCGGATCTGTTAATCCCATAATCGTGTCAGGCAGGCGTCACGCTGGGATACAAATAGCGACAGCTGCTGCCGAGCCGGGAGGGCCGGGCGAGAGCGACCGGGCTGGGCCAGGGCTCAGTGTTGCGTGAAGCCGGCCAATGGAACCATTCACTTGTGCAAAAAGGTTCACCGTCAGTCACCTCGTCGAAAGTAGTTTTACGTTATATGCTTTATTAAAAAATAGGGGTCATGTAATCTTTGACTAACGCATTATATTCCTGATGTTGATCTTTCCTAAACTCAAATTACCACTTCGTGGCACCTGATTTCATTCGGTAGAAGACATAAAGGAGAATTCGTGGCAAGAACTGAACTCGATTCTGGAGAAAGCGTTTAAAAAATGCTTAGGCGATAGGCGATACTATAAATCTGGATGTATAATTAACATTTCGTGTATTATTGATCTTTTCCCGGTACTTTCTTGACAGAGTAGTATAATACATATACATAGTATAACGCGTTTACTTTGTTAACATATATTATTTAGTACTTACGTATCAGTAAATCCGTGGAACAGTAAACATCGTTTTAATCATATTCCCGAAACACAAGTCGCGGGGTCGCGATACTCATATAACATAACAATAAGGTGAGGAGAGGTAGTCCGGCTGACGTCTCAGCTTGTGCTTGTAACAAGCGGCACCTGTGCCTCGTATTCTGAGTACGTCCGCTTCGCGTTGTGTTTGTCTACCTGTTGTACTTACTATAAGTTCATGTACCGTTCCGTATTCATGTCTAGTTCACCGTATTCAAAACTCTTTTGCATACGAGAGAGGGTTTCAGCTTTCAAGCTGCGCTCGCTGTGAATTTGATTATTCGTCCCGCTCCGCTCCACTCAGCGCCGCTCCGCTGAACTGTGCGCGGTTTCGCTGCGTGCATGAAAGGATCGTTTAGGATATCCTCAATTACGTGGTTGTTGAGTATTTTCCTAGGTCCATGCCGCTAAAAGGGTCGGGCAGGACGTTGATGAGTACATCCTTTTAAACGAAAGTAAAGCCACGATCATGTTATGCAAAGTGATACGTGCGAACCATTGTGTAGAAAAGTCTTCAGTTAGTTTTCATTTTATTTTATTCCATTAAAATAAAATTCCATAAGGTAAAATTAACTTAAACAAACACTTTATTATAATGCCACACTGACGAGAGCACATATTTATAGGCTTTTAATATAATAGTAAATAATGAAAGTTGCCCTGTCGCAATTGTTAGTAGAATATGATTTTATAAAGGTGTTCAAAACCCAGTATATCACCAGTACATGTCGGCCACTAGCGGATTATATTCCAAAAGATGTTCGAGTGCGCCGTGCCGGTGCCGTGTGGACGTGGCCTTGTGGATGTGAGGGTAACATTGTTTTATCCCTTCCTCGTAAATGTTTCTTCATGTACTGTATTGTGCGGCCAAATTGCTTTGTTATTTTGTCCTGTCCTAAATTTTTCCAATATAGAGGGTCCGTAAGGCAATTGTGTATCAGGGTCGGCTCGCTTAATGCGGAGTACTACTCGAACATTTACTTTTCCACAGACAGTTAAATGTAGTACTGATCACATGAAAAAATATTTGAATATAGTATACTAATGTGTTGTGGGTTCGATTTCTACCCGACGTAAATATTTGTGTCCTTTGATGGTATGAGTTAGTTTATATTGAGTTAGGTATAAATATAAATTTTTCAGCAAGAAAATGATCAAACATTTTATTATCTATTCTGCATTTATAACACGGAGATCTTTTATTATAAAAAAACGTGTGCGGTGTTCCCGGACCGCACATGATATTAGTTAAAGTAAAATTGATAGTTATTGAAAAACAATTTTGATACCTACCTACATCAATTTATTTGTAAAAATATTGTCCGCCATCTTTGATTTTAAAATTAATGCCATTTTCGTAATAAACGCACCGAGCAACCTCGAAATAGACCATTAAGCTAATGATGGAATTCTTTATTTAAATTGTAACTGGTTCGTTATAAATAATTATTCTATACTAAAAGGAGTATCCCTTTTTTACCATCCAACCCCCATTATCCCTCAGAGAGTTTGTTAAAAACGGTAATTACGACGTTCTCAACTAGGGGGATGAAATATTAGAGATGTCGACCATCCCGCCATGTTTCTCGAAAATATGTTTCTCGTTCAAAGGGTCAAATATTTTATACCAAAATTATAATAGGTATATTTTTTCAAAACAATTTGTTTTATCTCTCATGCCACGACTTGTAATACGTGTGCTCTTATAAGTTTTTGTTCATTGGCAATAACCATGGATTATTTTTTTATTTAAAAACCTTACTAGCAATATGCTTCGCACATTACTAGTATTCTCGTTAACACCTCGTGCTAAGCTAAATGCTTGTGTTACGAGTGGGTTCACGTCGGTAGTGCAATGGGTGGGTTTCGAACCGGCAACCACGTGATCGCAAGTCCAACGCTCCAGCCATTATTATTATTTTAGTAATTAACATTTAAAAGAAAAATCCTAAAAAAAAATCCTTAATCTGCATACACTTACGAGTATAGTTCAGTTGTTGTGACTAGCCGCAACATAAATATTTAAAATCTTGTCCATTTTAAAACTGGTCGTATGACGGTGAATCCCGTTGAATTAATAGCGAGCACGCTGTTTGTGACGTGTCAATTTTTTTATGTTTACTTGAGGCCGGAGCAGTTTTACGAGCAAAGGCTGAAAAATAAGCTCGTAACTGTCGATATCCAATGCAAAGCTAATGCAGGGACCGTGAACAAACGGACGACGACCGACGGCACCGCGTCCACTTTTAAACAATCGTTTTATGTGCTGTTATATCGGAGTTAAATAATACTTTAAATTACATTTTGAGGGCGATAAAATTAAAACCATTTGTGGCTGTTTCATGTGTGATTAGTGAAGGTAATATCAAACATTTTATGGGAAAGTAGTTTCATTACTTATGATGAAGTATCAGAATAAAACTTGCGAGTTGTTCATCACGGGCCAATACATGAGACTATTCCTATCCAATCGAGGATCATCTGTAGGTACCTCGGCGAGCTTGGCGGTTCCGATTATATTTAAACCACAAAAACAGGGTGCCAACACTAATTATTAGGCTCAGTCGAAAAGCATAGCTTGATAAAATCTATCTAGATAGAGTTACAACTGATCATATTTTATGACTCCCTGAATACGATTTTGTTTCTTGAGTGTATCTAATCTTAACACTGATCTCTCGTTCCCACGTCTAGCTGACACTTTTATCGGATACAAATATCAGATATCACGGCAAAGTGGCTATCCAAGTAACCTCGTCCGAATGTATACATGTTGGTCCACTATCGGATATTATGGGACAAACGAGTCCCCAGTGTGAGAGTGACGTCGACAGCCGCACTAGTAATAGTGAATAGTTGAAATAGTGGTCGGCGGTCGATTAGAGAGCGCAGCGCCCGCGGCCGGCCGCGCTACACATACAAATGATTGAGAATTTCGCTCTTTATGACTTGTGTGTGTGTTATAGTTTCGTATTTTAACATTAATTGTTAATCATTTTTCTTGATGACACGCGCTTTGTAAGTTTGCAGTCTACGTGGACGAAGTGTTGAAGATGTAATAACTCGATCATAGATTGTCGAAATATTGCGATCTGGCTGGTTCGTTGTTAAAAAAAAATGACGATATTTTTTATATAAAAAAGTACTATCGCAAATCTGAAAAAGTAAAGTTGGTACAATCTGTAGGCGGAAATTTGGAACTCATCAAATACGCGCGAGTGTGCCGGCGGCTGTTACAGAGCGCCAAGTGTCATATATGTTCATTTTCTCGAGTCTGTGTAGATGACTCATTGATTATTTGTATATGTGCTGTGTGTCAGACTAAAATATAGTCCCACGCCGAACGGTTATGGTACTCCCATTCTTGAACATTACATAACCAAAACATAATAGGCGAGGTGCGGCGCCGCTCCACTGAACCTGGACGATTCGACACGATAACAATCCCGATCGACGACACGTCATGTCGTTAGCGACGCGCTGTTACGATGAAACGGAAAATTAAAAGTAACTTCGTGCAATGTCGCATGAAATTGGTCCCTTAGAGGTGTCGCTTACTCGCGTTATCACATCGTATCGTACTTATCAACACCGAGCGACAGAAAGCGTACGCACACAGCTGTTATTATATCGACTATGACACCATTCAATTTTCTTGTTACACTATATGACGGTATCGTTTGGATCTGTTTTTGGCGACGCGAACACTGAGTACTTACCTAACTATTTTATTTATTTAATTAGCTCATCGATGCTTAATAATGAAGAATAAAAGATAAAAAGACTGAAAATTAATAATCCTCATTTATAGGAGGTAGGTTGTTGGTCGTGGTAAGTTATAGCGTGACCCTCGCTCGGTGCTCTACTCGGATTTAAGTGCTTACTTTTCCACGTGTAAGCTACAATTTTATCATTGACGATGATGCTTGATTAATAATTATAAATATATATATATATATATAATTATTATATATATATATATATATATATATATATATATATATATATAATTATTATATATATATATATATATATATATATAGTAGTAGTAGTTGATAATTACTATTCTGATCAAAATATTCTAGCTTTGTTTAGTAGATATTATTTAATTGTAATTATGATACATCAAACAATGTGTTGCGCAGCTTCTTGTTCTATCTAAAACGTTCTACGTATTGAAAACTACTACCTAGTTTGAATAAATGAGTTTGGAGTTGTTACTACTCGTAGCAGATAGGAGGACTTGATCTGCACTCACAAGCTTCCTATTATCATAATATTTTGTATGGTACTCATTGACTGTATTCGCCTGTACTTCAGGTACAGTCATGCGGTGAGCGCGGCGGGCGGTGACGTCACGCGTCACGCGTCACGTGGCAAAGCTGCATGAAACAGAACTGTGCCAGTAACATTGTGTGTGCATTGTACCGATGTTACTCAACAGTCAAGTATATATGGCGTTAGGACACAGGCGCGGGCGGCGCGGCCGGAACACTGCAATTTTACTTTACCATCTTTATTATAAATCCATTTATTGCCCCACTGCTGACAACTTATTCCTCTTATTATAAGAGGGGTTTAAGAATTTGTCTATTGATCAATTATTATATTAAGTACAGGATTTCAAAAGTGTCTCAATTTAGAACCAAATTGACTCAAGTTCAAATGAACTTGAGTCAATAACTTTCAAACGAACTCCAATGTAATGTGTCGCAATCAGTTTTATAGAAGGTACATATACTTGAAGATACTAGGTACCTACATTACAACATTAAAATATATCATGGTACAAGTATGTTAAGGTAAAGCGTATTGCTACGCGGCTACGGTTTCATAAACACTGGGCTACGGTCTACGGCGTAGCTCAGTGCGTAGCCGGCAGCTACGGTACAGCGCTGCTATAATATTAATTATCCAGTGTTATTGAAATTAATAAACTAATTGCTACGATAGCACGCCATTATACTGCGGAGGCTTTGTTGTGGTCTAGGCAACTAGGTGCCAGATGATAGGTGGACTTCAAATTATAAAATGAAAATAATTTTGCTCGTATTTTTGCCATAAAGCCACGAAACATAATGCTTGGACAATATAAGCCTACCAAAGCCGATATAAAGCCTACGCTTTGGCTCAAACAAAAAGGTACAATACACACGACATATTAAAATACTATTATTCTTCGAAATAGCACGTGGAAAAAACGCTTTGATTTCAGTGACATTTCCTTTTCAAATAAATACGATATTTTCGAATGTCCTGTATATAAACAGCTTACATATGAAAGGCTGGACAGTTTTGAAGTCAAAACAAGGGTTTACAAAAACAAAAATAACGGGCAGAGCTCGAGTACAGTCGAGTACAGTTGCGTTCACAGTGCTCGCCACATGAAGGCTGTGGACTTTGTGAGCGACAATACCACTATGTGGGCAGAGCGGTGCAAGTTTTATTAGCGGCCCAAACATCAAGCATTGGGAATCTAGTGTTGTGCGGATATGTATTATTCTAGGATGAGGTACATTCCGACTATTTACGACACTTTTTATAGGATCTCGATCGATTTTAGAGGATGCTCGATCTTCAGCGAGTGTCAAAAGCTGATTAAGAGATTACTCCGATATAATGGTCTAAAATCTCAAATCTCCTTTAAATTTACTTGTGATAGCGCAGTACTTATTTTTCTGCTGCGTAGGTATATCTATCATAATAAGAGCACGGATGGGAGCCTCAAATAACTTAAATCATTGCCACAGACTGGAAGAATGTGAATTACTCGTCAAGTCAATTTACTTTCTTACTAAACATTATCATCTTCTGAGAAACTTATTTATTAACTATTTATTCTGTTACTAAAATAAAAAAATATCGTGGAAATCTTGAAGAATCCCCACGTTCAAAGGTAATGGATTACTTTAAAGGTTGCCGACATATTTGTACAGTGAAATATTTCAATCAAGTCGCTACATCAGCGGCCGGAAATGAGTTCAACTCGCACGGAAATAAATTGCAAATTTCATACTCGTGCTCACATGCAAACATACATTAGTTGACTATGAGCATGTCTGTGTGACTGACGCACTGAGCAAAATATGTTGATACACTGAACAGCACTGATATTCTCAGTCTTGATTGCGTTGCCTCAGTTAAGTAGTGTAATCCTCACACACACGCGTACAAAAATCAATATCTGTGTAACGTGTAAAGACACAAATTGTAATCACAGAAAGTATGTGATGCCAGTGATAGATCGGGACTCTTATTACAATGATGAGGCACTAAACATAATATCAAGTTGATGAATGAGTTCAGCGAGCGATTCATCACGACGTGAGTGCTGCCTCCCTACTATATCAGTGTTATTTGCTTTTGGAATTGCTATAACAATGTTATAATGTAATGTCTTCGATTCTCAAGCTGGGAGGTTGGCTTGTATGTACTTCGGGAGATTGTTCGGTATATATCTATGGGCTATAGATGCCTGAAAATAAATGATTTTGATTTGATTTCTTATCATTACGTGGTTTCATATTAATTGAAAATGACCTTGGCCATTGACACCATAACAAAAAGAAAATCACATCGTAGTACATCCAAAAAATAAAAGTAGAATAGTGTTGCTGCGAGTTGCAAAAGTTAGGTATTCAATATCAGTGTACATATTGAGGAGTAATTACACGTAAACGTAGCGGTGAGGCGGGCCCACGCACGCTGTACGATACCTACGCCCCGGGGCGACCATCACGGCTGTGTGAACGTCGGAGGGCGACGTCAGCCGAGCCACAGCTGTAATGTAGCGAGCTCTTACACCCACACAAGCGCACCGTGGAACTATTTATGTAGTAATATAGTTTTACGGCTCCGGAGATTTCACTAGGTAAATGTGTTACATGACAATAGTGTGGGATTCATCAAGGATTTAGTGTAGACGTATCTACCTGTACCTATTAGCATTTATAATAATACATTGATTTACATTTTATCATAGATATAGAGTCATGCTCACGTGCATCATCTCACATGCTGGGACAGTCAGTCTCGGAACAACTGTCGGCTATACAAAAACATTACTCTGCACGTGTTCCCGACACTCGTAGTGAAGAAGAACTAAATCTAAGTCATTCTCACTCGCGCATCCGGCACTTACCTACTAGTGTCATCATCGTTATAAAATTATGAAGCAGTTGATACCTGCGTGCGTCGCATGATGACGAAGGATTCAGGCTTGTCGCCGCCGCCCAGAGGCACCTCGCACGTGACCTTCAACCCCTGTAACAATTATTGTGCGATAACGCCCATGCTGTTATAATACCTAATAGTTTTAATATATAACACACCAAAAGAATTAGTTGTCCAAAACAGAATGCACTGTGACTTGTATGAAAGCATTTAGAATTACATACGTAGCAGATTGCATGCATCTTGCATGTATGAAAAAGCGGTTCAAAGTGTTTCCCCATCCTATCATGATGATAGGATGGGGAAACACCACTGATGTCAAACACCGCCGTTTCAAGAAGTCAGCAGTTTGTGAACATACTCTAGACAAAGCCCAGCACTACATCAGATTTGATAAACCACAAGTCCTCGCAAAAGAAAACCGATTCCTTCCCAGGATGATCCGTGAGGCTATTGAAATTAAAAAACATCAAAATTTCAATAGAGAAGATGGCTGGGTCTTACCACCTGCTTGGAACCCCATTATAGATTCCATAAAATCAAAATCCAAGCCCAAAACTGCAAGACCGAAGGATACGGTGAGCTCGTTCTGTGTGAATCGGATCGCCAATAATTAACAAAAATATAAGGTAGCTGTTAGTAATTGTAACATTAAGACGTCCAACAACTTAGTCTACCCGTGACCATGGATGCTCTAAAGGATCCGAAACGTCGGGAATCAAATAATATCAATACAACGCGATAAAATCCGTAAAAAGTAGTTTTATTTCAATGTCTAATATTCGCGTAATGAAATGAAATGAAATTATTTATTCTGCAAGTAGATCTTTAGAGATACTTTTACATGTCATGGTTTGGGTTTTTTTTTTAGCTAGATGGCTTCGGCATTTCCTAACTGACGACCTCTGAGAAGAAACACCGAAACAAACTCAGAGAATCATGGTCTCTTTTAAAGTCCAGACATGAAAGAACACTTATAAGTGAGTGGTACGATGTAGGGTAATGTCTGAAATGGCCTTTTGAGGAAAGAACCATAGCAGCTTTGAGTAGACCAGTCCCAACTGACGGCACGCATGCATCAGTCATCGTGTAGCTCAACCATAATTTAGGGAGCTCAACGACCTGTCGCACGGCCATACCAGATCAGCAGGACATTCGTGTAGGTCTAATGAAGTTCCCAAAGCCCAAACTTATTATAGTCTGGACTATAATAAGTTTGTTTAATTAACATGTATCAAAAGCCTACATGGTACTCACATTTACAAATTATATATATATATATATATTTTATGACTGCAATATAAATGTCACGGTTCAATAATGTCGCGGCAAAATACTAACAAATTCATAGATGTCAAAATTCAATAATATGAGAGTAATTAAAATGTCAACAATTAAAATGTCAACAATTAAAATGTCAACAATTAAAATGTCAACAATTAAAATGTCAACAATTAAAATTTCATAACAATTAAAATGTCAACACTTAAAATAAAATTGTCACATTAAATTTCGGATACACAATGTCAACTAACTAGCATGGTAATAGCCCGGTTCATCAGAGCAGCTCAATCCCAAGCATTTTTATCGTTCAAATAATCGATGACTCTATAAAAACCCTTTTTGCATAGTACATTTTTAATATGCAATTTAAATTTGTTGATAGTTAGATTTTGAATGTGGCTTGGGATTTTGTTGTAGAAACGAATACTTTGACACTTAAATGAATTACTGATTTTTTGGAGTCTGGTCATTGGTAATATTAGCTTATTTTTATTTCTAGTATTGACATCATGAATATCGCAATTCCTAGAGTATTGTGTAATATTCTTTTTGACATGAATCAGGTTTTCATAGATACGAGTATATTGCGATGCGACAGTCATAATGTCAATTTCTTTAAATTTATCCCTCAGTGAATGTCTAGAATTAAGGTTATAAATTGCGCGAATTGCCCTTTTCTGCAATACAAATATAGTTTGAATGTCGGCAGCATTTCCCCACAATAAAATGCCGTACGACATTACACTATGAAAATAACTAAAATATACTAGTCTTGCCGTATCTACATCAGTCAACTGGCGAATTTTAAAGACCGCGTACGCTGCAGAACTGAGCCTTTTCGCCAACTTATTTATATGTGGGCCCCACTGTAGTTTTGAACAAGGTCCAACTCTTCCCCATCTACTAATACACTGGTTTTCACTTGCTTAACATTAGGTGTTATAAATCGAATACACTTAGTCTTTTTTTTATTTAAAAGTAAATTATTAACATTAAACCAATGTACTATCTTAGAAAGAGCGTTATTTACATCGTCAGTTATGGGCTTTTGTCGTTTCAATTTAAATAAAAGTGATGTGTCATCTGCAAATAACACTACTTCGTGACTATCTTTTATTAGGCTAGGTAAGTCATTAATATATACAAGAAATAAAAACGGGCCAAGAATTGAGCCCTGTGGAACTCCCATGGTAACTATAGACCCAGGGGACCTTTCTCCGTTAACATCCACTCTTTGAATCCTGTTACTCAAATAAGAAGTAAGAAGATCCAAAGCAATGTTCCTTATTCCATAGTGATGTAATTTCCTGACTAGTGTTTCATGAAAAACGCAATCGAAAGCCTTAGACAAGTCGCAAAAAATACCTAAAGCATCATGCGACTCCTCCCAGGCATCAAAGATATGTTCCAGAAGCTCGACACCGGCATCGGTTGTCGAGCGACCCCTAGTGAACCCAAACTGTTTTTTGTGTAATAATTGATTTTTATTGAAATGGCTAAGGAGCTGATCAAGCAATAACTTTTCAAATATTTTACTAAAGGTAGGTAGCACAGAAATAGGTCGGAAATTTGTGGGGTCAGACGTGCTACCCGATTTAAACAAAGGTATTATTTTACTACTTTTCATCAGGTCCGGAAATACACCACATTCTATACTCTTATTAAATATGTTCACTAGCTCAGGTGCAACTATGTTAATAATTGTTTTCGTGACTTGTACAGAGTGTCCCCACAGGTCAGCAGTCTTTTTTACATTAAGTGTGTTAAAAGTTTTAATAATATCTCTAACACTGACATAAGCGAAATTAAATTGAAGATTGCACATATTAACATTTCCTATCAATAAAGTCTCAGCTACTATTGGTAATGAATTTAAGGATTTTGTGGTTTCAACTGGAATGTCAGTAAAGAAATTTTCAAATATGGTGGCCACTTCCGAATTATCTGCGACTGTCTTGTTGTTAACAAAAAGGCTATAGTCAGTGTTTTGGTTCTTCACTTTTCCAGTCTCATTGTTTATGATGTTCCAGGTCATTTTTGTTTTATTAGAACTAGCTTTTATCTTAGAACTTAAATATCTAGTCTTAGCTGCACTACAGATTCTTTTAAATAATTTAGCATATTTTTTAACATATTCATAGAATTCTTTACTCCTATTAATATTTCTTTCTTCATATAACTCATAAAGCCTCTGTCTACTTTTGTGAATTCCAATAGTAGCCCATTCACTGAAGGTTGCAGTACCCTTGACCGAGATCTTCTTGGGGACAAATGTTGAATTAAACACTGTACAATACATAGAAAAAAAGGTATTGTACATTTTATTTGGATTCTCACTATGATAGAAATACGGTAATTTATTAATTAATTTATTTTTAAACCCCTCCAAACGACCCATTGTCTTAGGTACTACAATAATATCTTTTTTCCCCACAATATTCCCTTGCTTGACAAATGTAATTAACTGTCCACAATGATCCGAATCTAGCTGGTTTATAATCTGTTTGTTAATTGGTACAATGTCAGTAAAAATATTGTCTAAGCATGTAGATGTGGTTGCAGTTATTCTAGTAGGTTCCAAAAAAATATTTTCAAGATTGTAAGATTTAAACAAGTTTTTAATTTTTGAGCTCATTGGAGTATCTTCCAATAAGTTTATATTGAAGTCACCACAGACGGCAATGTTTTTATTTAATTTGCAAATTTTTGTCAGCACATCATCCATGGTACTTTCAAAGCATTCATATAATGATGACGGAGGCCTGTACACGCTTAATACAACAAGCCGCTCTAATTCCACACAGGCTAGTTCAACAGTCCGTTCAACAGACAGGCTCACTATGTCCTTACGTTCTTTATATTTAAGCTGGTTATTTAACAATATCAAAGAGCCACCATGTATAGCATTTTGTCTGCTAAATGAACTGCAAATTTGATGATTATTGAAATTGAACATGAACTGGTGGCTTTTAAGCCAATGTTCTGTGATACATAAAATGTCAATATTATTACAGTTCATGAACAATTCAATCTCTAGTTCTTTATTTAACATTCCCTGAATATTTTGATGAACTAAGTTAAGGACTGATTTTTTACAATTATGAGCATATAAAACTGGAGTTTCGCTAAAAGAATGTAAATAATTTTTATTTGTGTGTAAATTTTTGCAAGAGATTTCCTCTATTGTCTTATTATTTAATTTAAATTATGTGAAATGTCAATACCTGAAAGTTGCTCAATAGAAGCAACATGTCGACTTGCCAAATTCCTGGCTGATATATCAAAATAATAAACTAGAGAGACAGCTATCTGTCTCATAAAATACTTTGAAAGATAGTAATTATCTTTAGTCAAATAAAAATATTTACTAACATAGTTGTTAGTGTCAATCAAATGTAATTTATCATTATTATATGTTATAGTGTGTAAAATTAAATTAAGCTTATATCTAAGGTTGTTCTCCTCCTGTGGCAAACTTTGAGAGTAGGGAAATGTAAATATTATAACTTTTTTGACATTTAATGTACTAAGCTGCATGTGAGACTGTACTAACATCTGTTTATTCACATTACCTCTGTTACCAACAAATATAAGGAGGGTAGTGTCTGCGCTGAAATTATAATTCATTATTTTATTTGTGATGTCATTATAAATCAAACCAGGGAAACAGTGGTTAGTAGTTGTGTGTCCCACATACATATTTGACAATAATGGACCCATACCTTGGCCTATTTCATCACTAAATATAACTAGTTGCTTACTTTTAGGTTTTTCAACATTTATGGTGTTATTTAACTTTTTAGTAGATTGCAGGGAACTATTAGTGTCTAATAAAATATGGCACTTTTGAGATATTATGGAATCACAGGTTGGCAATGAATGAGACGGTGACATGTGAAGTGAGCTGTTGTTGTTCAATGATTGGCGGTGTTCACTGTTACATGAACATGCAGCCACCAGCTCATTCACAGCCAGCATGTACTCCTTCATCTGTAATTCAGAACTTTTGTATTTATTGGTCATGGAAATTAACTTATTATGAAGAGATTCAAGTTCCAAATGTAAACATTCTATGTCTGATTTATATTTATTTGTATTATTTTTTAGTTTTGATGAATATACATCTAATTTTTTGAGCAGCCGAAGCCGTTCTCCATTTAATTTAACATTCTTTATAAAATATTTTTGTCTCTTAACTAATTTTTGTGTTTTTCTAATATATTTGTTTATTTTTACATATTTTTTTAACTTGTTTTTGCTGCATTTAATTACCCTTAAGTTGGATGTTATTTCTCCTTCATCTGTGAGATGTTTTGTGTCAGAGGGCTTTAAATTAATCACAGCAGAAACCCTACTCGGAGCGTTAACAACCAACTCATTGAAAAGACTATGGGTAGCCGAGGCTGTGAGATTAAGTTGTTCATTCTCCAATTGTGAAATCTTTTTGTTTGCCTCATGTAGCTGCTGTTCTAAGAAATGGGTATGATTGAGAGCTTGTTCATACTCAATGCTACATTGACTGAACCCGTCCACAATGAGCTGGAGGTGATCCCGAGTAGCTATGGCATCATCATACTTAACATGCATTTGAGCCATTTCTGATTTCATCTTTCTATTTTTCTCTAGCATATCTAATAGCTCCCTCTCATTGTCATCCCTTTCCCCATACAGTCTGTCACACAACTCCCTAGACGCCTTCAGTTCACTCAAAGCCAGTTGGAGCTTGGATTCCTCCTGGCGAGCAGAGGCCTTACGAGTCAGCATGAGAAAAGAGGTGAAAATAAAAGTAGATAGGTAGTCCTGATAAAGTTATGGAGTTAAGTAAGACTGGTAATTAGTAACAAGATTTGAAGAAAAGAAACGGGTTTGGTCACCGAACTGTACTAGGTTATGTTTACGTTCAATAAGTGTACAAAATATACTTGTATGGTGTAAAATGGCATACAAGTCTAAAATACTCTACTAAAAGCACTACAAAATCTAGGTAAACTCATTAAACGCAAATTTGTACCTGATTTAAAGATGACAATTTACAATTGTGCCGGTACCTAAACGTCACTGTTTCACACACGTTATTTACCACTTATTTTGATAATATTCTGCACAATATACGATTATCCACCCTAATATGATGCAATGAAATGAAAATGGGACTATTTTTTAAGATATTTGTTAATTTTTATCATAAAAATACGGAGACAATTCAAATCAGCTGTTATCGGTTAGTGTTGCCACAGGAGAATCCGAAGTATCAGAAACCAGTATAATAATGTTCATTAAAAATATCGACTACACACAATCTTGTACATACATACAGCCACCAACACTCGCGCACACCCCGACACACAGACACACATGAATATATTACGTACTACAAACTCACAAAATAAGGAGATACTGAACAAGATCATTTGAAGGTCTCGTTGTAAAATTAATATTTTCCCTATCTCCTTCGTTATGTGTTTGTTATTTTGATTTTCAGATATTTAAATAAATCAAACGATTAATTTTTATAGATGTTGGTTGTGATTGTACACACTATGTAACTATCGTCGTAGGTATAATTTGTCCAATCAGTCACATGTCAATAAAGTTGTTTCTATTACGGTTTGTTTGATGTTAATAATTATCAAAAAGTAAATAAAACATAAAGTGTGTTTGCACTTTAATGTTCAACAAATATAAAATGCCTATTTTCAATATTAATGGTTATTCAGTTCTACCGTTTATTGTGAAAGTTCATTAATTAACGTGATATAAACGCAACACATCAACTCATCGTTGATGACAATAAAAGCAGAAATTTTGGTTAATTATTGTCATTAAAGCGTTTCAATTACTCGTTTCATAGTCTGATATAAACGTTCCAGTCAGCCTGCGAGGTATGACGTCATCGCGTTGCTCCCCGCTAAGGTATAAAACCCAGGTGTTGCGGACGTTAATATCACTTAGGCATCACTTTTCAGAGCTCGCTCGTTTATCAACTTACGTTATCATTTTTCACGGCGATCCCACTGGCTTGCTAAAACATGTATTAAATAATCCGGCGGGTTTGGGCTCAACATCCTGCTAGGCAAGGCCTACATCTTTCGTTATATTTTCGAAGGTTAATAGCTACGGCTGCGTGTTCGTGATACAGCAACAATCTCGTAAAACCACTATCACGTAATAAGCACTCGCAATGGCGCCGCGAATAGTACATTTTACCTTAGCATTATTTGAAAATGACGTCTGAATTTATGTTGAAAACGAAATCATTTTTTGAGACTCATTTGTGAATAGCCCGAAAAATATTGCTTCATTGTCTTTGTTTGTTCTATAACAGAGTACTTTATTACATTATTATATTATATCCAGAAGGCCAGATTGTTGTGTTGATAATAGATCCTATTTGTTGTGCGCATTCCTGCGTAATAATCAGTCCTTTAGAGACAAAGGGCCCACATTCCGACATTAATCAGTACAATATTATTCCATAATGATCAGTCTGTCTAATAAACGTATCCAATATCATCGGTGAGTATCCATTTTATTAAAATTAAGTATCTGTACTTAAGTGTCCGGCGGACTGAATTTCTCTTATAAATGTAATACATCGTAATTCAAACACAATTTAATCAAATTGTGTAATTATTCGGATGCGGATACTATTAATCTAAGTTCCTACGTTACTATTTAGTCCAAAATACTTCACTGGAAGTAAAAGTAAGCGAAACCATTTTTTGATAAAATAACCTAGGTTTGAACGATTTTCCAATGTTTTATGTCCAGTGAAGTAGTAGTAGACGAAATAGTAAAGTAAGAACCTAGATTGACGGTATCCAGATCCGAATAATCACATAATTTGATAGAATATTGTCTGGATTACGATTTATTTTGGTATTACGTTTTTGTGGGCAATTCTAGCCCTTAATCAGGCTTTGTAATTACAAGAACAAGGAAGTCGTATAACTAATTTAACCTCACAATTTACAGCAGAAACTGTTCATGTCACATTAGAAGTTAGTAGCCCAAAGAATTATAGATCCGCTTCTTAATCACGTGTGATTAAGAAGCGGATCTGTGTACCGTGGTACATTCCAAAATATGACTTGAAGATTAATTACTTTTCTAAATTCTAAGCTATTCTCCGGGATGAATAAAGTTTCTGATACGGGTTCTGATATCATTTTATAAATATTGATTAGCCAGTTTACGTGTCAAAAAGTAACTAACAAACAGACATTACATAGACTTTGGATATGAATTCCAATCCAAAATATTGTAACTGATCTTGCAATCTCTAATACTTTTTTTTTAAATAAAAGCTTTTAGTAATGTGAGTCGCACATTACTAGTATTCCTGTTAACCCCTCGTGCTAAGCTAAATGTTTGTGTTACGAGTGGGTTCACGTGGGTAGTGCAATGGGTGGGTTTCGAACCGGCAACCACATGATCGCATGTTCGACGCCCTAGCCATTAGGCAACCACCGCTTCGAATACTGCAATTAAAAATATTTATGCTCGATTTATGAAGTAAGTATAATAGTTAAGATTTGATAGGTTCAGATCTTTTCAAATCATGACTGACACTACCCTATGTTATTGTGGGCCACCACTCCGTTGATGTTTCAAGATGGATGATGACGTATTGAGGGTTCTCCAAGACTGATGGCGGCCAAATCGGCAGAGACTCGAATAAATTGCGGCCACTCTACCTACCTGCGATTGGAAAAACAGCGCTTTTTCAAGCGCACCCATCTAACGACCCCCTACATTAGGGACCGCTTGACAATCAATGAAAGTCGGATAACGTTTTCTGGGCCGTTAGCCGTGGAGCTACTCGCGTAATTTTAAGCCAATTCTAAATGGTAATGATCTAACTAAACGATACCTACTGTGAGCACTTTTTGTGCTCCTTTTTAGGAGAGTATTCAAAGAGTAGGTATTGAGGTACTGTAGGTACCTAATTATTCTAACAAAGTCATCCCTTCGTCCATCAAGACCAATTTCTAACAAACGGCCAAAAAGTTTTTTTAATTCTCTGACAGATTTTTGTTGTTACAACTTATTATTATGTTAACGCTTCGCTACTTTCCTCCTGTTCCTCACGACTCAAGGATATTTTGGGACAATCTTTTGAGATGTCAAGCTCAAATGATAAATGATACATATTTCCTTAAATAGTTCTTTTGAAAATACAACATTTACAAATCAATGTTTACAATATTTATATACTAGATAAGTATATTTACAGATCTCTGAGAAGAAACGCCGAAACAAACTCAGATAGTTGTGGTCTCTTTTAAGTCCAGACACAATAATACAATATCTGGAATATAATTTGGAACTCAACAACCCATTACACGACGATACCAGATCAGTGGAACATTTGCACAGGACACTTACAAATTCTCGAAGCTTGCAAACTGTTAAAATCAGTATGTGTTCGTATATCCAGCCGGTATAGTATTTATATTTCTATGTTATTTTTAAAATTATTTAATTGAATGTAATCTTTTACTATGACATTAAATTAAATTAATGAATTTAATTATATGTCATAGTACTCGTAAAAGATCAAATTAAAGATAAATAACATAAAATATACAATTTATCAAAAAGGCCTTTTCATTTATTTTAAATTTCCTAAAAATTTACATATTTTCATTTTAGCATGGGTCGAGTGCACCTGTGAGAACATGTACCGCTACACGTGAAGGCGCTTCTTAAGCACCGAAGTTGTTAAAAACCCAAATTATATAGCAAGGTCTCCCCTATATAGCTAGTTCAAACTGTACACTATAATATGACTCCTATTTAAAGGGTACTCGTGTGTTTTCCATCGTGGTCCGAATAGCTCACGGTGTGAAACAACGAAGCTCCCGGGGAATAACTAGACCTAAGGTAGTTATTTACTTATGTATAAACGCACTCGTATGTCTCACGGTGCGCACTGATTATTACTGCGTCACCGTATTACGGGACTTCTTCGCAAATATTTAATTCCAGTTCGACTTATATTATAAAATGAAAGAAACAAAGTGGTGAGCCTTCCCAAATAAGACGGATTATTTTTACGAGAGGCCTTTTGAAAACAGAATATTACATTAAAATAAATATAAAAGGAAAGAGAGACGAAAATTGATACTTCTCAGAAAGGATTATTGTCGAGCTGTGTGCTGCAGGAGATACGCAACTTTGTGTTGTATTGAACGGTGCTCAAGTATCAAAAGGCTATGGATTTACAAAGGAGATGATAAAACATTTCCGCTGACATTATCCTCCGTGAACAGCTGCGCTCGAATACAATTTATTTGTATATATTTATTGTTATCCAACCTAATATTGTGTAGTGATTGTATTTTATGAAGAGGTCCACGCAGATATTTTACTCGCGTATCTAACAGTGCCTCTAAATAAAATAACGAAACGATAGTATTCGTTTTCATTTCTCTTTTAAACCTATTAACATAATAAGCCTAGAACTAAGTACTTACATAATAAAATATATTTTGATGATGATCGACGATGTGAAATTAAGTAGTTTTGATATTTAAAGAGAAATAATGAAATGGTTTCCCCTTATTAAATTTGGTTAGCAATAATAATCAGCATTCAAATCATTTGAAAAGCATAAACAGATTTTTCTTGCATTATAAAAATCAGGCTGTAACCCTTGTTCTGCAAACGATCTTAAAAATTCACAACAATATAATTATGTATCCAATATTCAATCACCTTAATAATAAACAGTCGCACTGCAAAATAATTACATGGTCAGCATTGAAAACATGGCTGTAACCAGTGACGTCTCATTACTATTTTACTAGGGATGTAACTATGATGCGGTGTCAGTCTAACAATATTATTATCATTATATTTTTTTATTTGACGACACGATTGGCGTAGCGGTTGAGCGATCGGCTTCTGCGCCACGTGTTGTGAGTTCGATCCCCACACGGAGCAAATATTTGTATGATCTACAGGTAGTTGTTCCGGGCGTTTGTGTATGTGAGAATTTGTGTTTGTAAATGCACCCACGATACAGGAGAAAATCCTAGTGTATAAAAAAAAATACTACATAAATATACTGAAATAATATTTACGAGATGTTTTTAAAAACAGGAAACAAAAATTTATAGATACGTGCGAAGGTCCCAAGGACCGTCCGTGGCCTGAGGCGCGGCGCGGCCCCACGCGGTGCCCTCGTCTGTGTCTCGAGATTATGTTCTAATCTGGCCGCTGAATGGCACCTGACCTCGTTTGTGAGGCTCGGCCATGATAGAACTCGGTTCCGTATGTTAAGATCTCAAGCTCCGGAAAAAACATTAAACAAGAATTTCGTTGACTCAAATTGTATTCGTACATCGCTCTGAACGTATTTACTTTATTCAGTTGATACTGAATAAAGTAAATAAGTTCAGTTTAGTTTACTCAAATAGGCTCTATTCTCAAAATATTTGTGATACCATAATGATAAATAATCAGTGTAAACCGCTTCTATTTTTGTTTGTTTGTTTGTGAAATTGTATTGAACTGTTTACTCAATCCAGTTTACCGATAGTTATGATGTGAATCTATTAAAACTTCGTTCGATCGCAACTACTCACAAACTAAGTACTTTGCACGCGGCACGACTAGAGTGTTATACGCATCGTCTTTACTACTTGTAATTATCTACCTACACAATATACTTGTATAAATATAGCTGGTAAGGAACTTGTGCGAAACTTCATGAAGGTGTCTCTTTGGCGAAGTTTTTCCATCAATATGACCGTCCGCGTCGCCGCCGGGTACTAGTACTGTTTGCATAACTCTTTACTTTGTAATTCAAATAAACTCCATCAGCGTGTCTACAAAAGCTTTAGCTTGTTTTGCTGTTTGGAGCGTCAAAAATTTAATTAACAAATTCAAATGGAGCTCGTTAATATTCACAATGTTTGCTATTGAAATCAATTATTATTTGACGTAAAGCTCTCAGAGTGGAGCCTAGGCGTAAGTTTGCAAAAGTCTATTTTATATTCCAGCCGAAGTGGGTGTTGGTGCACGCGCTGTCCCGGGCGCGGATTAATTTAAGTTTGTAAACTGGTGGTATCAAGTTCTTTCAACAATTATGATATAAAACTTGTTCCGCAGCGCGCCGCGGCGGCGCGGCGGCGTGTGGCGGCGTGTGGCGGCGGCGTATGGCGGCGGCGTGTGGCGGCGGCGTGTGGCGGCGACGTGTGGCGGCGCGCGGCGGCGTCGTGCGGCGGCGGCGTGTGGCGGCGTGCGGCGGCGGCGCACGGCTTACATAATTTACATCGTGTTTACAACTAGTTGCGGCACTCGCGGTACTGAGGCTTCCCAATCCTCGATCCTTCATGTTTGTTATTTCGCCTTTATTAATTCTTGTAAAAGTTTAACTTGGGAGAATATTCCTGAATTCAATAGCCCACGCGTCGGGTTCCAAACTTCCAATTTATAAGCCTTTCATTATAAAAGTTAGACTAAGGCTCTGAACACGCGTTTTTACAACTTGGAATCGTTCCAACATACGAGTATATAGGAGAATTTAAAAGTTGGACGTCTTCCGCTTTCCCATCACTTTTATTGTTAAGTGAGTTTGGGGATATGAAGGAAGCTGAATTTGCGCCGTGGGAATTTGAGCTGAATATTAACGGTTTATTCTTCTCATAAATACCTTTTTTTACTTTATTCTAAATTTCTCATTCTATAGACACAAACGGTGTTGAACTAAAATAAGATAAATTAATGTGCTGGTGTTTTACCTTTTTCTTAATAATATTTTTGTAATTTGAAACAATGTTTCGGTGTTCGTTTTAACATAAAAGAGTTCTTTTATAAAAGTTTGAAGGACTACTGTAATTCCAAAAGTTTTGCACTTAGGTTTTTCAAACACGTAATTGCGTTTTGGTTAATTTTATTTACTCTTTAAATTAAGTCTTGAAAGGATTTTTTTTTTACAATAAAGAACAATTTGTATTAAAATGACTTTTCGTATCATCTAAACTTCGTGTTCATGTAGTACTCACAGTAATGTAATGTCAGCACTTGATGAGTTATTGAGTGTAGTATTAAAATCAAGACACGTGTCTGTTATAAAGTAGGTACATTAATGTTCTGTACTATATCAATGTAAGCAATGTAATAGTAGTCTGTCAAACTTCGTGATGATCTCTACCCCTTGTGCAGTAGTGGTAAGAAGCCAAAGGGCACAAGAAACTACTCTAGAAACCGCGCGGCGTAATAAATGGATGTACGCTCTCTGAATAAACAAAACAATCTCTTTCAATTATAAAACTCACAAAGTATTTTCTATAGTCTTGACAGACGATATTAATGGGTTTCACCTCTATATATATATGATATGATTATTAAATGATTATTATTATTACTGCTACGCTAGAGGTCCTGAGTTCGATCCCCAGGTCGAGCAATTTTTTATGAAATTCTCAGTAGCAGCTCGAAATTTGGTAATTGTGCCCCGTTAACATACTAAACATATCGGCTCTTGGTGCACATTAAGGCGCCTCTGCCTAACCCTTCGGGAAATAAAGGCGTGATGGTATGTTATTATAAATATATAAATTATAATGATCGTAGATAAAGCGAAAATAGTATACCACGATCGTAGCAAGTGGAAATCTATAGACTCTACTATGTAATGTATGTATGAATCTATATGAAAGTTACAGCACTAAATCTCTAATTAATATTGTAATAAACGTTGGTTATATTACTGACGTCGATGGCGGTGTCGACCACGAGGTACATCGGCTTGTAGGCGCGCTCCACGTCGGCGCGGTACACGAACAGCCGGCGTCCGCACACGCGGCGCGCCTCCAGCACCACCTGTCACAAACAACACTTCCCAATAATAAATAACACTATGTTTTATTCATCCCTCTAAGAATCGAAATACACCAACGTACTTTACGACAAACTCCGGCGGACTACCCGCCAGCCAATTAGACCCCGAGAGGTCCTACCATCGAGCAAGTCAGTTATTTTCTCGCCTTTTACGAGATGCGTATATTGTGAACTATATTCTAATCCATCGCCACACGGAATCCTTAATTATTGAAGAATTCCACAGTAATTTATGACATTTATTTGTCATTACAATCTGTGGGTACGAAAAAATATGACCCTATACTCCCGATAACTCTAGCAAATAACGTAGTTTAGCCTTAACCCTGAACAAATGAAAATGTAACAAGACAATTTGGGTACACAGGATAAACCTTTATTATTAGTAGCATGGAATCTTTTCATATCGCGAGACATTCCATTAGATACAATTTATACAAAACAGGGTGGAAGTAGCAGAGGTTTCTTTATTAAAGTTGAGCGGCACACCACAGAATAAAAAGCCGCAGTATACCAACTATTTAGATCGCACGATAACAAAACAGACTCCGTTTTGATGTTCTTGTTATGACGATACAACTTTAGTCGACGTAATATGCCATGCCTGGACAGTATAATAGCAACATAGCAAGAACCTATTCTACAGCTCCTAATTAAGTTTGTTTTAATAGTTCACCCAGAAAAAAGGACAAAAATATTTTAAAATATAAAAAATAGTGGTCCACCGGTATCTGGAATAAGTGGCAAGCTACCTGTGCTGTGGTCAGGTTAACGCCATTTTGTATTTTATAATATGTAATTAGCTACAAAATAACCACATTGTAAGTTCAAAGGAGCAGGTTTCCAGTTCACGGTGACATGCACGTGTATCTGCCATATAGTGCCTGTTATTAAGAGTTGGCGCGGACATGTCACGGCCGGGTTTCACATGTTTATTCGCGAGTTTCATGTACTTAAAACACCATCCTCATATTTATTTCTTTTTATTGAGTATAACCACATCACGTAGGTACATTAAAATTGGTATTTTGTCTGATACATGACAATTACGGCTTACTTATAACATTTATAATTAGTTAGCTGAGTGAGTTATTTCTAGAGCATATTAAACCATATTATTATAAATATATTTGACAACAATAAAAGTATCAAAGAAGACAGTATTGAGAAAAAAAAACGGAAGAAATATTGCAAAAACGACCATTGTACATATTTTCAGTTAATAATTTTATTTATCTATCTAATCTTATAGACAAGTATTTTATCGTACACCTCATAATTTTTGAATATCTTATTAAGATTAATAATGTTGAATCAAGTATTGCTATGGGTAGATACTATTGAGAAATATCTGGTAGTTATGTTTGCGGCGAGTACGATCACATAACATACCATTATATTATAACGCCTGTATTCCCCGAAGGGTAGGACAGTAGTGTATAGCATGCAATCAAATGTCATATCAATGCACAAAAATGAAATTACTGAGTTTTACTGCTAAAATATTTGTTTGTCTAATTATGACATTTTGAATGAAAATTAAAAATTAAGAAAAAGAGATTAAATTATGAAATCAAACGGAGACCTTTACACACAAAAGCTGCTAAGACGAGAGAGCAGCAGATTATATTTCATGATTAAACATAATAACGTAGCACAGACATAGGTTTGTAACTCGAACAAATAAACTTATGAGGGTCCTCGAGGAATAAACTGCCATTATTTTATTCCAAGTAATGTTAATGGCCTTATTTCATAATTCAAAAATTAAATTGTATGAAGTCTAATTTCACGTATGTTTGATTCAGAAGCCACAGATTTTCATTTGCCTGCATAATTTTATGTTCAACCACATTTAGGATTACAACTAAAGGTAAAGGGTTGACTCGGCGTTATTTGCGTAAACAGGATAATTTTCTTGTTAAAAGCGATTTAATGGATGTCTACGTTAATAGCTCGGGAAACTTATAACGATGTAATAAACGTAAATTTAATTCTAGTCATTTAGATTTGCAAAGAATCATGGCAGAATTTTGAAAATTTTATTCAGAAGTCCGTCCATTAGTGTAAACTAATGCCGAATAATATACCGTCCGAGTGGTCTCAAGTGCAGCGATGTCTGCTAATCGGTATTTTATCAGCGACACAGTTAATACCCGAAATTGAATTCTGAATTATTAAAATTATGTTGCGGACTAGTCTTATTCAGATATGTCGACATTTGTAATTATTATTATACATCTGCTATACTCGTACCTACTGCATGTTAATGACAGTAAAGTGTATTAGTATTTGTCGTCACAAATCCCTCTAAGTACCGAGGATTATACACGAACTGTGTGAGTATCATTGGTTCGAATTGTAATAATTCGATTTCGATTCGATTGGATTTCGGCCAGCGAAGCGCAATTTATAGAGCTGTTGCCCGCGGTTTCACTCACACCCCAAAAGTTTTTGAGACCAAAAGTACAATCTATATAAAAAAATATTCAGCCATTTAGGCATGCAAACGTAACAAAAAAAACAGACAGAGTTACTTTCGCATTTATATTATTGGTATTGAAGTAAGGATATTTAAATTCCAGGATATTGACATAAGATCTAATATATATAACTAGCGGCCCGCCCGCGGTTTCACCCGCGTTGCCCCATTCCTAAGAGTCGTAGCGTAATGTTAAATAGCTTAAAACATTCCTCTAGAATCACTCTATCTATTAAAAAACCGCTTCAAAATCCGTTGCGTAGTTTTAAAGATTTAAGCATACATAGGAACGGATAGACAGCGACAGCGACTTTATTTTATACTATGTAGTGATAATCGAAGGACCACAGCTTGAAATAGTTGTGGTCTGAAGTCTCGCTAACAAAACACAATGGACAACTCTATTATGAGTAATTAATAGGTGTTATAATTTTGTAAGCGGCAGGAACGGTTAATACTTAATAATAATACTTGCCCACTTAGTGTACGAGAACACCCTGTAATATCAAGAACCAGCAAACATCCTGAGGTAATTCCACTAGTACAACTTAATTAAGTGAACAAATTTGAATAAAATTTAGCTAAATTTGAATACATAAAATTGTATATTAGCAGTATGAAAATTACATTTAAAACTAATTGGATAGGTGGATACTATGCCGGCCGGCTACAAACGGAATGATGGTTATCGAGTCGGAGTTATTATAAAACTATCGTCGAGTGTTAATTTGTGTGGACAGTTTAAAAAGTATAGATACTATGCAAACTTCTTTGAAACACTTTTATTGCCATGACATACTACTACTTGAAAGTGTATTGAGATTATTCTACGTTTCCCAAGCTATATAATTGTGATTTGATTTATAATAATATTTTTATGTAAGAAACATGTAATAAAAAATAAGCCTATCCGTTTCACTGAGGAGCACAGGGTAACTTCCAGAGCGGGCGGCATTGATAGTGCGCCATGTTGGACTAGTCAGAATTATAACATTCATGAAATGAATCAAGCGAGCATGTTTTTGGCGATGTGTTTCTTTGTTCACATGAAGAACGTGAATACGTTGAAGGAGAAGACCTATACGAAGTTTTATAGAACAAGTGAAGAAAATGTGAGAGTCAATCCATATCAAGGGTTAAATAGAAGGCAGAGAAAAGAGAACAGTGACGAATGCTCCGATGACAACAGCTGAGCTCTTAAATTAAAGAGAGTAGTTGAACCACACACAGAGAATATAATTATGTATGTAAATATTACTTCTTGTTACGGAGTATGAGTAGAACCATTAATGTTTATGAGGCTAATTTTTTATAGATCATCAAGGAGTTTACTTTTTCAGTGAATCTGTTTGCCGTGTTTGGTATCAGATTATAACAAGCGGTACTCCCGGGGCGCCGACATTGTTTGCCAACGATTCTACTTCGCAACTACAAACAAACCTTTTAATAAAGGCAACATTGAGCGCGTTAGAGGTGTCAGCTAAGTGTCTCAGAGGAGTACGCGCCTGTGTAGTGGCGACGCGGGTATTACCAAATGTGTTTGCTCATGTTTAGCGTAAGCACATATAATATAATCTAATGTTATGATTCCTAATGGAGTAGAGTTATAATTAGTGTGAAAATAGCTTCAAATTACTCTCGAGGGTCTAAACATAACAATATTAAAATAAATTTAAAATCATCACTGGAGAATGGAGTAAGAGAATTATAGAATATTTTAATATAGCTACACCCGATTGGGACTGTTGATGCCCATAAATAAATAAATAATTTAATTATTAAACACCTATATCTGTGTACACAGTTTTAAGCAATAAATATGTTTGACTTTGACTTTAGAAAATTTGTCTAACGTGATTTCGATTTTAGCTTTTCGATAAGAGCAAAAAATATTTCCAAAAATAGTATGGTTTGGCGTTTGAGTGTTTTTCTAAATCCATCCACGACACGGTAAAAGTACTAAAACAATAGTGTGGGAAGCAACCTTTTTAGAAGGAACAAGTATTTACGTATACAACGTTATCATCACTATCGCCATGGACCAAAGACAAAAGTTAATAAGTAATTATCTTGACGGAGCCGACAGCTGGGGCGTGTTTGCCCGTTCAGTTTTAAGTACCTAATCTTTTATTCATCATAAAATAAACCCTTCGGCTTTAACGTAGACTATAACGTTGCTAGAAATTTGACAGAATGATTACATTCTCGATGATCTGGAAGATTCCTCAGTCAAAACTTATAATTTTTAAATGATGATATTGGCTTTAATTTTAGCGTTAAGTTATTGGAAATTCGCTCAAAATTAAGAGGTCGTATTTCACCTTAAAGGTCAGGTGAATGTAATTACGTTTTAATAGAATAATCTCTGGTATCGTGGAGGCGTCAAGAATGAATTATTATTATTAGTGTTTGACGATTTAATACCAATACACATGTAAATATTAATGAAGCCGAATATGAGATGGAACTATGAAGATGTTGGTTGACTTGGTTGGTGTCGGTGATTCAAATGGATTAATCACATTTTATACAATGTCGAGGCCGCGAAGTGATTTCTAACTCAGAGGGCAGGTAAAAGATCGACATTGTCTAAGCCTCTGCCTTTTCTGGATATATGTTTGATACATTATCTTAAGGTGTTCAAGGGAAAATTGGGTTGTTAGAAAATGAAAGTATTTTTTAGAGATTTTTACTACAGAGTGTATTAATTGTTGTTATCCACTATGAATGCAGACCATATTTTGGTCCTGACGCGAAGTATTCAAGAATCATAGCAAGTGACGTTTTGTCGTATTTACCTATCCCTATGGGAAAAAGTCGTTAGCTTATACAATATGTATATGTGTATGCAACCGCAAACCTCATTAGCAATAGGTAAACAAGTTTAAACCTGTATTCTGCAAACAGGTCGGAACAGCGTTTACATTTTCTACCTTTGTACGATGCAGAGCGCTCTCAATTGCAAAAGCCATTTGGAATTTATTGTTCACTCGGCACTACTAAACCGTAATATCTAGTTAAATACAACATTAGGTGCTACAACCTCAGCTCATAATTTTGTTTGACATGATTAATGAGCTTTTCACGGTCTAAATTGGCATCTAATTAACTACAGGTATAACTATGATACATTACTCATTATGTACTTACTCTGACTTCCACTTCTCCATAAGGTCTCACACTGAAATCATTCGGGGTAAACTTCACTTTCAAAACATCCATAGCATCTGTAACAAATATTCGAAGTAATAAGCGAGAGATATAGAATCTACAACTCAAACATTTGCGTGTAATAGTAGATACAAGTAATTAAGTCGACAGTATCAAAGCCACCGCAATATCAATTAAAACATTTTCATCCAGCTCAATGTGGTACTTGCCACAGATGAGCACGACGGCTGTTTTGTAAGCAATAAACTTTTATTTCTGAAAAGTAACCTTCGGCAGCAATAAAGTGGTCTTAACTGTCGAGAGATCCGCCGGAAAAGGAAAAATAAAATGTTTAGAAAAGAAATGCTCTTGAAGTGCTAAAAGTGCAAGTGAAAATAAAAGGAAAATTTCCTAATGTATCACGGTAGGCCGTGACTGTGACATGGTGTGTCATGGTGTGACGCGGTTTAATGCGGTGTGACGCGGTGTGACGCGGTGTGACGCGGTGTGACGCGGTGTGACGCGGTGTGACGCGGTGGGACGCGGTGTGTCGCGGTATGACGCGGTAGAACGCGGTGTGACGCGGTATGACGCTCGCATTGGCCAGGTGACATCAGTTATTAAGTCCATTTGGTTTTCTTTATCGTATTCCTAGTTTCGTACCTAATTAAAGTTGAGACGGCGGAATAAGTTAAGTTCTTGTTACCCTCGACTTGAGTGTGCGATAAAAAATCATAACATTAGTAAAATAAATATTTTTCAAGATTTGAGTAGTCCAAGGAAGGAATCCAAGTAAGGGGATCACCTAGACAAAGCTTTATAAAACAAGGGAAAGAAAAAGTCAGAGTCATAGTGAAATCCACCGGCAATAGCTGAGCTCTTCAATTAAAGAGATGTAATCTAATGGCGGCGTATTGTCATGCATGAGATTCAAACGTCTGCTTAAGCAATCAACTTTTTAAATACTTACTCATCTGCTACAAATATTTTTCCGTTAGCTTCAACTAATTTAAATACTTCGGGAGTGCATTTATGCAATTCTTTGAAAGTCAGTTTCCTGTGAATACCTATTCTGATTTGTTATTTTGCGATGCAGTTAATCCGACGCTATTGTATGCCAAACAATCCAAAACACACTCATTGTGTGTATAACGGCGCTGAAGAAAAGCGACTAGTCGTGAGTCGCCTTTCTTCTTTACTCCGCGAATAACGGGAAAATTATTATTAATATTCGCTCGCATTTTAGTTTCAGTTTTTATTGAAGCGTCGCCGACGTCCAATAGAAACAAGCAACGTTTTGTTATCGCAAAGCTTTGATGGACTTACAGCAATTTTCTTAATTAACTATTACAAACAGGGAGTTATTAAACTTTATAATTAAAGCCGATGTCCCACAAAGACATGCTCTGTGTGTTGAATTGTGTTTTAAATGCTTGAAGTGAACCATAGAGTGATGAAAATGAGAGATGAACCTGCTACTGACACAAATTAAATTTACTGTAACGAGAATTTAATTTTACGCAAATCATTGTATTATATATACTTTTAAAGGGTTTATGTAAAACATTTTAACTTTTCAATTTAAAAACTAATTAAAAATAAGTTTGTTATCGCTTGTCGTCTTCTGCGAATAAAAACATTGTCAACAAAGTTTCAGTAAAAATGTTTTCAACGAGGGACAATGAAAGCATTCTGTAAGAAATTACTCAAACGCCGCGGGGAATTAGTTTCCGAAATGTAGCGGAGCGTAGACCCTCAGTAAACAATCCGAATGACACAGCATTGTCTGTGTCTACGCTGACACTAACATTACTTACGGTTTGATTACCAGCAACAAAACGGTAACTTGCACTAGTATTTGAACTCACTTTGATTAAAGGAGAACGCTTACGTCAACTTTATTCATATTACAGATGTTACGAATTTAGATAGGTGATATGTAAATGTTAACCGTAGACAAACAGGTCTAAATTTCTTAATGCACAAGACAATAATCACCTAATTTGCTTGTAATCAAATACCTAAATCAATTTGATTATTCACAAGCTATTATTTATTTGTGAAAATCTGCATAAATAATAAAATATCACTGTACAGAGTTAGTTTCCGACGTAGAAGTTAGTCAGGAAAGCGTCCTGTTGAACCCTCAACTTAGCGAGCTGTCTGTATTGTGATACTAGTCTATACAAAATGTTAGTTAATAATAAATAATACTTATGTATAAACTCGTATCACAATGAAGTGCATAATCTTATGTAACCTTCTTACATTTCCGTGGCAAACGATTGTGGATAAGAATGTGTCACTTTATGCAATTGATTAATTTTACTGGTGAAGTGGGTGTTCGTAACAGTATCCTGGCGGAACCGCTTTCAGAGAATGCCCAAGTGTTGTACAGCCTTGTTAATTGAGGGCTTTAGAGAAAGCAACACGGAAATCAACACGGAATCACCGCTGCCTTGCCCTTCGGGGAATACAAGCGCGATGGTTTATTACTGTAATTAGAGTAATAAACCACGTGGTGTAATAAATCATCATTCCTATAAGGAATACTAAGTTGGTGGTTTACAAATTGGTTAACCTTAATTCTAACGTAGGTAATTTACATCCAAAATAAAAATATCCATTTGCGCTTGCTAAACTCAGCAGCAATATAAGCGTCAGGCTTTATTTTTTTACCAATAAAATGGTTTTCAAAACTCATAAAAAGTTCGTATCGGAGGAACACCTGTATATGAGAGCAATAACACGGACCCTAAAAGTAACAGGTACTCGAAGTGTTGGCAAAGTTGCGCTGACCGGCAAACTCACCAGAATATAAATCCAACGCGTACATTTAAATTTAACCCTTTTACACCTTTGTGTGTTTTGAGTTTCAAACTTACAAACTTGTGATACAAAATAATTTGTATATCCACTTCGACAGTTTGTCTGCAAATCGGCTGCACCTTTCTTTTATTATTTCAATTTTCCTAGGAACCTCTCGTAAGAGGAGATTAAAATAAAATATATTTTTGTTATAGCAACAGGTGTTTAGACCTGGATTAAATAGTTCCAATGATGACCCCTTCAGAACTTCGTAATTACATTGTAAACAAAAGAATAACATTGTAAATATTTATTTAAAGGACTATTTAATATGTTTGCAGTGTCTTGCCGCCTCTAACTCCCTATTAGGAATCTTGCAATTCGTTTTTGTTGATTCGTGATAGGCTTAGGCCAGTTTTTATCAAATCGAAAGTACCTGCAATATGGATCTAATAAAATAAAATATTTGACTTTCACTTGAACACTTACTGTAGAAGCTTAGGTAGTCATTTATCGATTCATCCAAAAGCCAACGACTGTTCTACAGATTAATTATTCTATGGGAAAAAGGTTCCACTCTCAAGCATTCCCCTTGGAATAATATAATACTTTATTCTAATCTCTTAGCTAAATAATATTATACTACTAAGAGTAAAAATTTGTATCCGGTATCCAATGCATTTGAATAATGTAAAGAATTACTTTGTAGTTTGTACTTAGGTACATCTATTTTAACTTTGATTTTAGATTATTTTAGAAACACGTAGGTGTGTCCTTAGTTATTACAATATAGAATAATTATGAATATTAAAATAAAATAATTTGTGATGTTATGTGTTACGTTAAAATAATTTGATAAATACTGTATACTATCCGTAAATGTTTGGACATGACGCATTCTGCAAGAATAAAAATGGGTGTTGGGATGCCTTCAAGTGTAGCAACCATCAGTGTAGAGTAGTATCCTGGAAGCCAGTGGTTCAATGTGATAGTCAGTAGTGCGTGCGTGCGGGATTACCGTAGATTTTGTGGAAGTGCACGGCGGTGGGCAGCGGCGTCACGTTGGTGATGTGCAGCCGGTAGCACGTGCGGCGGCCCACAGTGAGCGCCGCCAGCGGCCGCAGCGTGGCCGTGCCGCGCCGGCTACCGCCTGCACCCACGTCCAGCTTGCACCCGGCACCTACACACAAAATCACTGTTGGACACCGAAGTTACTTTTGTAGTTATAGGTAGGTACAGTGGTGACCAAAAGTCCATAGGCAAGCTCACAACGCAATAGCTTGACGATTAGTTTGACTTACGACCTTCTATTCATTGTCGTTAACAAGTGACACGACTGGCTGTACCGAGCTCGCTCGTACTGTTCATAGCAATGTAATCCTTAGCGTCCTTATGGGCTTTTGAGCGTTTACTGTCATGGCTTTATTGGTTGGTTCAAATATTAATTATTATTGAAATAAATATTCCTAAAACCCTAATAATGATTATATATTTTATCGTAGAGTACCAGTTACAGATATTCAGAGCCTATGCCGTTTCTTGTTCGAAGTAGATACAATTATTGAAATGTAACTTCAGATCTATATCAATAAAGAATTGAAATTATTAGCGAGAAACTTGCAGAGCCCGACGCGGTCCACTTCAATATTGTTTAAAATAAATATAAATTCTATCCTTTACAACTTGGTGCAATTGCATCTGAAGTTCTGCAAATAAGTATGAGTGCAGTAAATGGAATTAGTTGCTTATTGCAGTAGACGTATTTTATGTGCGGGCCATTATATTAGTGATCAATTTTATAACTATGGTCCAAAATTTTAGTAAAGGATCTCTAATTGAGACGAGCGTACGTTTGTAGGTTACGATCGTTTCCCTAGCTGGGCTATATTTTTTTGCTTTATTTTTAGGACGGATGCACTTGAATGGCGTTCAGCTCATGCTTCAGTGAATGTGTTCAGCCAAAGGTCACGACTATAACACCCAGAGCACCGAGTTGGAACAAATATTGTCAGACATGGTGATGTTATTTTAACGGATCGATTGACGCAGTCGTCTAGCAAACTGTCATTGTTTTATAAGTCATAAGCATGACTATTACACGGTTGTAATTTTCAACCGACTTAAAAAAGTAGGAGGTTCTCAATTCGACTGTATGTTTTTTTTTTCATGTTTGTTACACGATTATTCCGTCCATTATGAATGATTCTTTTTTTGATCAGTAGGTCATACTTCAGAGGTAATCCCAAAAAAAAATTGGCGAAATCAAAAGATCCAATCAAATCAAAAGCACCGACTTCCTAAACTGTTCCGCACATAAGATTAAGAACAAGATTAAGATTAAGATTAATTAAGATTAAGATTAATAACATTTTCTTAAAAGTTATTTTATAGATAATGCTGTCATCGTTAGATTAGGAAATTATAAACAGCATCATTCATAAGTAAGTAAGGATCACTTACACATGCAGTCCCAGGCATCGGCGACGTCGGCGAAGCAGGCGAGCGCGCGCAGCACGAGGCGCGGCGCGAGCACGCGGTAGGCGACGAGCGCGGCGCGCGCCTCGCTGGCGGGCGCGCCCGGCACGCGCGCCACGTCCGCGCCCGTGCGCCGCGCCTGCACCAGCGTCGCCACGCACCCGTCGCACTGCCGACAACCGACAACCATCACGACTCCACAGCCACACACATCACTCTTGTTATTAACTTTATTAATCAGTAGCTCTATCAAGGTTTTAATAAACAACAGCCGTCTCTTACAATATTCAGTGCCTATGTTGATTTCAGTTTCCTATACCTACGTAAAGAATGTCAGACACTCTGTCTCTATCATAACTTAACTCTTGATTGTCTACTTTTACCTATAATATATAATAATACATACATTATCATGAATTTGTAGTACTAAGGCTGAACTTGATTTTGCAAATACTTACTGCAGTGATTGAACTATGCACATATAAAAAATTGCGCTTGATGTTCATTTATTGTTGTTGTTTTCAACGTGGGAGAGCCATGCTTCGGCACGAATGGGTCGGCTCGACCGGAGTGATAGCACGGCCTCACAGAAAACCGGCATCAAACAACGCTTACGTTGTGTTTCGCCGAGTGAACGAGGACACCGGAGGCACAATCCCCTTTTGAAAGGCGGGCAACGCACTTGTGACTCTTTTGGTGTTGCGGGTGTCCATAGGCGGCGGTAATCGCTTACCATCAGGCGATCCGTCTTCTGCTCGTTTGTACCCCTAGCCTATAACAGAAAATTCGTCCTAACCTAATTAATGAAATAAGAAATTAATTTCTTATTCCATAAATATGTAGGCAATAGAAAGAAAGAAAGAAAGAAAGAAACAATTTATTCAGCGAATAGCAAAGACAAGTACATAAATAACTATAAAAGAACATAATATTAAACTTACAACATAATATCACTATGCCCTTACAATTACGCCGAAAAGGATCTGGTTCAGCATATGCCAGACAAATTTGCCCGACGCTGGTTTTCAACCAGACCCTTAATGACGCACGGACGAAAACCAGTTCCATATGCCCAGTATAATAATAATATACGGCAACTTAGTGGTACAATATATAAATAAATAAATAAATGAATAAATATATACATAGTATGTAGTTACATAAATAGCATTACTATTTCTATGTGTGTTTTAGAGCAAGCGCAGCGCTCAGCACCCGGATTGAAAAAAAAATAAAATAAAAAACAAAAACTGCAGTGGTGACGCTCGCACGCGGTGTTATGGAGTCGACTATGGAAAACCATACACAATGGGGCCATGCTTGATTCTAGGTACCTAGTCTGTGATGGGGCCTCGGTCACGGTGCACGCGACGCTTCGCACGATCAAAAAGTTAAATAATTTAATAATTGTAATGCATAGAAATACGAATGTGTGTGTGTTGGTGTACATATTAAAAGGTTTACATATGTTTACCTTAACCTATAATTATGATTATTATGTAAGTATTGCCTAAATGGTTTGTTATCTATTATTATTTTTTTTTGTTCTTGTTCTTGGCACAATACATGTGGTACAAAATGCGTTATCTGTTTAAAGGCATTCTGGACATTAAGCAAGTTGGGAGAATTATGAATGGTCAAAGAAAGAGAAGAGGGGAGTGCGGTTGACCCGGGCTCTCAGGACAGGTGACGCATCGACGCGAGACCGTCTCACGTATAGGACATAACAATAAGGTGTGTAACCAGATTCACTATGATGAGTACCTACCTGATAAACCTGCATAGTAAGCATACTAAGATCGATTAAACGTATAAAGTATATATATTTATAGGTCTTACAAACGAAAGTTCGCTATGGTCTCGTCACAGCGCCCGTTGCCCGTCGCGTCACAGCGCCCGGTGCCCGCCGCGTCACAGCGCCTGTCGCGTCGCCATCGACCCGCACGGCAACACGAGTGAACACTCACCACGAATACCATACATACACGCGCACACTCCTATGTTTATTAGATAAGTGATGTATTAGCTTTCACTAGGTCCAGCTTCCGTTGTGCATCAATTAAGTATCGCCGTAGGTGTATTCTAAATGTATTTAACGCGTTAAGGGATCTTATAGGCGGTGGCAAGTTGTTCCAAATCTTTGATGCTGCATACCGGAAACTGCCCCTAAATGCAGTAGTTTTATGCGGCGGAATAGATAGCTGCCGTGAACACTGTCTGGCCCCACACTCACGTCCACTCGAGACCCAACTGAGTTTAGTGTGCAGATAACTAGGCTCCCCATGTTTGACTACGCCAAACATAAGACATGCCAAGTGGAACTTCCGCCTAGACTTCATTTTAATAATGTAGTGTTTATTTAGAAATGGGGTGACATGGCTTCTGGTCGGAATTGCAAAACAAAAACGAGCGCAGGCATTTTGAACCCTTTGAATGAGCCGGTCAGTCCGTGATAATAACCGGGGACCATAGACTGTGTCAGCATAATTTAATTTTGACAGAACTAGGGACTCGACCAGACGCACACGTAATTCCTCGGATAGATAAGGTCTCATCTTATATAAAATCTTTAGTCGGTAAAAGCAATTACGAACCGATTCAGCTATATGTTTCTCAAACCTAAGAGTGGAATCCGTATATAGGCCTAGGTTGCGGACCTCGTTTACTCTTTCAATCGGCTCCCCCATTAACGTTACGTTTAAGGCAGGTAAAGATGTTAGCATTTTTTTAGTTCCAAATAGTATATATTTTGTTTTTTGGGGGTTAAGAACTAGGGAGTGGCTTTCAGCCCATTTGACAATCCTCGCTAGGTCTTTGCTTAAAGCCGATACAGCCGTTTCATACTCGTTAGGCTTGAAAGAAACATATACCTGTACGTCGTCAGCGTATATGTGGTATTTACATTTGTGTAGGCATTTTACTATGTCTGCACAGTATAAAATAAATAGAATGGGACCTAGAATCGACCCCTGGGGCACGCCCCTTTTCAGGGAAGTAAGATCCGATAATATGGACGATCCATCAGGTAAGCGCAGTTCTACGCGTTGTTGTCGGTTGTGCAGATAGCTGTGGAACCATTTTACCGCGTTATGATCGAATCCATAGTAATGTAGCTTAGATAATAGGAGTGAAATATTTATACCATCAAAGGCACGGGAGAAGTCAAGCAGCACAAGTAGTGTACACATTCCCTGATCTTGGGCAGACAGGATATTATCAGTTACATCCAATAAAGCAGTACTGGTGCTGTGTCGTTTCCTAAATCCGGATTGGAGCTCAGGAAGTATGTTATTTCTCTCCAAGAAATCGGTTATTTGTTTGCAAACTACCTTCTCCATGACCTTCGACAAACAAGGCAGAATGCTGATAGGCCGTAAATCTTTCATAACCATAGGGTTTGAGTTTTTAGGTATAGGTCTCACAGTGGCTATCTTCCAAACATCAGGGAACGTAGATGTAAGCATAGACCGATTGATAATGTGCGTGATAGTCTCAAGTGTATGTGGTAATGTCAAGAGTATCATATCAAGGCTAATATTATCACAGCCCTCGGCATTCGATTTAAGATTTAATATATACCGTGAAATGACGTCCTGGCTGACTGGTAACATTGTAAACTCGGCATCACTGTACCGGTGAAATTCATAAAACGTAATTGTTGACATCTTGGTTAGTGGGTTACCGGGGACATTCAAAAAATGAAAATTAATTAGGTTGGGGTCTGAAAAGTGAGGAGGAAGGTCCCGCGTGTGATTGCCGGGTAGAAGGGTCGACTTTAAATTCTTCCACAGCGCCTTGGGGTCACCTATTTTGTTATTGATATTATGTTTAAAATAGGCGACCTTTTCTCTGTGTAAGGAGCTTACCACTAGAGACTTCAACTGACCATAATATTCCTTTTTAGCTGCTGATTTTGTCTTGCGATATTTGGCTAACGCATCATCTCGCAGTTGCATCATCAGTTTTACAGTATCCGTTACCCACGGGTATGATGGATCTCTTATGATACAAGTCTGAAGTGGAGCGTGGGCTTCGAATAGTGCAATGACCCACATACAAAAGGACTGAACCATTTCATTCACTGTATCAGACATTATAATACCATGCCAGTACACCCTTGAAAGATCTTTGTGAAAACTTTCCATGCATATTTTTTTAATTGGCCTAAATTTTACCTGATATGGTTTAATTTTAATAGGAACTCGTATCGCGGCGCGGAGTCGTTCCGTGTTTAAATAAAGTAATATTGCTGCTATTTAGATTTAGTACATAGCACTGCGGTAATATATGGAACTATTATACATTGAAAGTTTTCAAGTCTTTTATAAAACACTTTAAAACACTAATTGAAATCTACCGTGCTTATATGTCCGCAGCAAAACTTTCGGTCGCGAAACATTTCTCCGGAGGGATGCAACTTGCACAAGCGACTCCGGATAATAACTACCTAAAGCACTATTATAAATACACCGTGACGCGATTAATTTTAAACTTGTATTATATTTAAGTTTAATTAAATCCCATCAAACGATGATTTATAAGGTCTCATGATAACGTAGACCATGAATATTGTCGATCAATACACACAAAATTATATGACATTATTTATAGATTCTATTGTACTGTCTGTTATTTTTGATAAATCCTCCAACGTCACTCAACTGCCTACTCTATTGTTTAGATTTGGCTAGACAAACGAAAATACGTACCTAAAAGCTTTCGCCCACATGCTCCAAACTCCGGGACCCGGTAGTCTAGCACATCATTCTTCTTTAAAAAGGTTAAATCAAGATTAGTTTAAAACCTTTTCGGCCCCTCAGTGATTAATGGGGCAAGCCCATTAGAGCCTTTGTCGGTGTTAAATAGGTATGAGAATATTCTCATTGTTGTAACTCTGGACCAAGGGAATGGACATTATTTGTGCTGTCAGTTTTTCCTCAGCGGGGACGAAAATTTAAGAGTGATCGTAAAAAATGCCCGCTACGGTTCTATTGTTTGTGAGTTGCGTAAAGGATTTTATTGCGACTGCCCTAGTGCTTCATGTAAATTACATTGGGTTAAATGTACTTCTGGATGTTTTGCGCACAAACACAGTTTTACGTTATTTACTCGCGCTTTTATTTAAAACAAAATCTTATTTTCACTTGTTTATCTAGACGAATTCACCCAACTTCATAAGCTAAGGTTTCAAATAGTAAATAACAGGGCATTTACCATTTTGATATTTACATCATTTATACGAGACGGTTCATGATAACAAAGCTCTACTTAATTTATACAGTCTTAAGAATATCAGTCGTAAGGCGAACATTGCTTATTTGCCTTCATTTTAGTACAAATATATTTTATGATAATATTAAGTAATAATAATGCTGATGATTGTAAAGATTAATATAGTAATCATGTTTATTTTAAGAGAGTATAAATGTAATCTTTTTGGAACGGTGAGTTTGGCTTTTTAAAAGTACCTTTTTAATGATCTGATTGAAATAAAACATTTTGACTTTGATAAATAGAACTGATCGGCAAGGTTAAGCTGCACACGCCTCTGTCAGTTGGTGGATGGGGAACAATTCTTAAGACAGTCTTATCTGTGCCTCGGAGAGCATATAAAGCCGTCAGTCGCTGTTGTCATACGAACATCTATGACAATTTGTCAGTGGTAGTCCGAAGCCCAAAAAGCCTGACAATCAGTCTATATTCCGGATGTCGGTAGAGGCGCTTCATGTAGAATACTAATAATAATCAGCCGCATCTGGTTAGATAGTAAGCCGACCTCCTCGACATTGTTGGCTCCTCAATATATAATAATAAAGTAGGAGAGGCCTACATCCAACAATGGTAGTCTGGTAGATATCGCTATTAGCGATAAGACCGCCATTGTACCCTTAGTTTTTTAAGGTTTTTTTATTTTGTTTCTTTTTGGTGTACAATAAAGATTATTCTATTCTATTCTATTCTATTCTAATGGACGAATATGAGCCGATGATGATGATGATGATGATGATAACAAAGTCGGGTTTGTTACAATACTTATAACTCGAGTACGGCTGGACCGATTTTTATGAACTTTGGTTTGTTGGATTTGTCTCCTCCTCGAATAGCACTATTAAAACATCGTAAACATTCACGAAAAAGAACATTATGAAGAAAATTATTTACTCACACATTTTGTATCGGGAATGGATTGACAGATTTGACAGAAATAATACACGGACACAAATCAACATGGCGTTTTTTTCTGTTTCAGTAAGGCCAGTAGATGATGTTCTGTGCATTGTACGAACTCCTCATAAGCAGCTGGTGTGATTTTGATTAATTTTTGTGTGTATGTTTAAATGGGTCCCTGTATGGTTTAGATTCACAATTTGAGTCGGTAGGCACCCCAATCGGGTTCTACGTTATTTTTATAGACAGGGCAAGATATGGGAAAGGGAGTGAACGACTGAGGTGACGGCTGTTAGGGATGAATGGAAGTAAGGACATGCTGCGCCGACCACAAATAAATTGGGAAAGGGGCAGGAAGGTGATGATACAGGGCGAGACCACGTTTGCCGGGTCCGCTAGTAATAAAATATATTTCGTTAGTGATACAGGACTTTCCTTCCACATACTTCTCACTCATACATCGACATCTACACTAATATTATAAAGAGGAAAGATTTGTATTTTTGTATGTTTCTAATGAATAAACTCAAAAACGACTGGACCGATTTCAATAATTCTTTCACCATTAGAATACTACATTATCCCTGAGTGACATAGGCTATTTTATTACTAGAAAAAATTAGGGATCCCTACTAAAACTTCAATAATGTCCACGTCAAATGTAATGTGCGAAGACGGGACGGGTCGCTAGTTATGAAATTCTCAGTAGCAGCTCGGAGTTTGGGATAGGGCGCCCTATGCATAGGGTATGATAGGGTGCACATTGGTACCCGTCTGCCTAACTCTCTAACTCACTCCTGTATTATGATATGAAAACAGAAAAAAATTGCAACATTATCATAAGACCCAGTGTATTGATGGTAGGTACAGCAATTACCTCAGGTGCGTTCACGTCGTAGCAGATGTCGGCGAGCTCCCTGTGCGCGAGCGCGCCGCGCGCCGGCCTGAGCAGGCTGCACGAGCACGCGCGCTCCTGGCAGCGCTCGCACGGCAGCCGCCCGAGGCACACCGGCGACGGCTTGTTCTCACCCCACCACCGGAACGCCTCCGCCCACCAACATATCTGTATAACAACATCTTCAACAATTTTGGGTTATCAAATATTTTTACTGTTGTAATAAAAATCATTGTGTAAATAAATAAGTGTATGACGACAATACAGCAGATTACAAAGAGACCTCATAAACAAAAAATGTCGGATGATGATGAACGTCATGATGTCGGATGATGTCATCGCCTTAAATTTAACTCCAAAGACCTAATCAAGCCTCCGACTGCATGAGATTCGTCAGCTTGTTTCCATCTTTTTTGGTAGTTAGGATTATTACTTTTTTTAAATGTAGTTTTTTTATTTTACACTTTTTAGTTTTTGATATACCTACCCAGTGTCACTCTCACAATTGAGACGAATCTAACGACGCCTCTCAAGCTAAATAACATCAAGCCGTTTAGGCTACAGAGCATACCAAAGAAATATACATACATACATACCTCGAAAAACATAACCCTCCTTCTGGCGCAGTCGGGGGATTGTGAATTGTGAAAGGTTGTTGGAATTGTACGGAGTCCGTCTTTAATTGGTATCAAACAGCAGTTTCATTGCAAAATTAGATACGTTACAGTCGTCTGAGACAACTTTTAATACATAACATTCATCTTATTACTATTTCATGATGGTAATAATATTAGACACCAAACTGCCTCATAATAAAACCTCTCACTTTTCTCTTGAATCTACTTTATAAAGATTTTATTGTTATTCTGAAGACTTGTTGATTTAAATCAAATTATCGTGTACAAAAAATGTTCCATCTCAAGAACTGTCTCTTAGTCCTTGAAACAAATTGGCCCTAAACGGGGAAAATTGTCGTAACAATGTCAAGAAAATGTTAGTTGAGTTACAGCGCTGATAGGACCAATCCCCGAGTGGAATTGAAATGTGACAATTTAATTATCCCAAAGGACGAAAAAAATAATGAACTAAAAGTTAAACAAAACTGATCCTGTCTGTGTATATGCGTATTCCTAAGTTCAATATTGGTTTAATTGACTTAACTATTAATTAATTCGTAGCCTTTATTTTGGGACTGTATTACGTTTGAGCAAGAGGAAGTCACTGATCACACACCGACCAGTATCTAGTGAATTTCCATACCCAATGTATGTAGGTATTGTTTCAGAAGACTATTGGTTTGCAATGAGACAACAGAGGCTAATTCATATATTTTTGTTGTCCCGTGCTGCGTAATCATAAGCTGCAGGATGGATAAAATAATATTATATAGCCGTACTGGAGTATTTTATTCTTACATGTTGATGTGTGTCGTTGAAGAGTTGGAATTTGGTGTGCATGTGAGCGCCGGGCGTCACCAAACCGAGCCACGCACGGGCAGGCCGCAGTGCTGGGTGACGCGTTGCACATTGACGGGTTATTGCGCATTGTGACTGCCACTCATCATTCGCAGCCACCATTCTATGACAAAACAATGGATTTAATCGCTATTTGAAATGTTCGTATTTCAACCAATACCATGATTACAAAAATAAGAGTTCCCAGGCGGAGTCCTTAAGTAGAAGAAAGATATTTTATTTGTAAAATGATAACTATAGTACAATTAACTTACTATGTAAGAAAGTCAATAAACAAACAGTTTTGGCGAGGTATGATTAAGTAACCGCTTCAAAAATTATCATGTCATACGTAACTATTTCAAGTTCAAATGTTTTTATTTCAAATAAGCTTTTACAAGCGTTTATGAAACGTTATTGAGTCTAGTTGCTTGGTTCCAAAAAAGTCAATCCTATGGAGAAGAATCCGGCAAGAAACTCCATGGAGACTCTTTTAAAATAATTTGTAATACACTCTTCAAGTAGGTACAATAGTGCAATAACAGGATGTGCTGACATTGATTTAATGTCCAAGATGGACCGAAATCGACAATAGAAATAGAAAGTTCTCAGCATTCGAGAACTGACTGTCATTATGTATGAAAAATTTATAAACTATGTGGAAAAACACATCATCAAAGTATATAAAATTAGATGTCCACTTAGTCATACTACAATGTACTCACATTTACAAGTCAAGATAAAAATACGTAGTAGAGATAAACAATAATAACCACGAAAATTTTTGACAGGATAAGTCACTATTATCAATAGCCTCAGATTTGACGTAATATTTAAATTTCTTGCCAATTAGATGCGTGATCGGTGACAGTACCTATATTTTAGAAACGAAAATTACCAAAGTACGCAAGTTGCGCACGGGAACTTTAGAAAATTATAAAACCAATCTTCAAAAAGGCAGATTCTGTGTAATGTAAAACAATCTGATCACTCAAAGAGGGTTTCGTTTGATTCTCAAGTGGTCACAAACACGTCCAAGGCAATTAAAACCTCTGGGGATTTATATTTACGAAAATTTCGATAACGTTTAAAGTTGTCTATAGGAAATTGTCTTATCTTAGAAATTAATTAAGGTTCCTTGCAGCTTTTTAGTTAAGACTTGTTGTAGTAGAGTTGGCCAAACTTTTAAACAGGCAAATAATTTACGGACAGGTTGAAGACAAAGCGTTTTATATCGTCTTCTAGTTAAAATTTAAATAATAATTAGACTCTTATTCACTCTTATTAAACTCTTAGTTGGCAGCTAAGAGTTTTTTGCTGTACTCTGTTCGGTAATTATAACGTTTGTTATAAGTTTATTTTGATTAAACCAGTTAGTCTCAATAATATTACGTACAATTCCTCGTTACAGAGTCGTTTGTGTGACGTACGAAACGTCCTCGTACCTATATGTCTACGACTAGAGCACGGATATGTGCCGAATGCGTGTTTATATTTGTTTGCAGAAAGGTGAATCTGCTAATTTGAATTTACTTATCGAATCGAATTTGTTAATATTTTTCACGCAAACAGTATGCGAAATAATGCAGGTACGTTGAATTTTTTTAACAAAACCAAAAATGAAGCTTGGCCTAAAATCGTTTTGAGCATTAAGTAGACACAGTTTTATATGTGTGTGAGCTGTATACAAGCCTATTCAAGATCAGTCCAAAAGCCATCCGCATATGTTTAGTACTTACGTGATGACGTCAGTCTCTGGGTAGTGGTTGGGCATGCTGGGCAACGGCAGCGTGAGCGTCGTGTGGCAGGTCTGCAGCGGGGTGAGGCACAGCGGCGCGGGCGCGGGAGGGGGCGCGGGCACGCGCGCCGGCATCACCCACGAGACGTGCGCGCCCTCGCACCCGAACAATTGCGTGGCGTTGATGTCCACTGCCACTGAATCCAACCTAATGGAAACAAACATTCATGAACCGTAATGGAATATACTTTTGATGAGTTTATCATTAATATTTGCTTTTTTAATACAAATTCAAAGGCCAGCCTATTTTATCATCAAAAGAGCTCCTCAATGGCTATCATGCAATTATTATCTTAATTAACATATTAACAAGGGACTGGTTTTAAAGAAAAAAAATAATGGGATTTTAATTTGTGATAGGCTTACGCTGGCCCGCCAGTTCGCCTGATGTTAAGCGACACTGCTATCTACGGTGGAGCGCGCTTGACTAGGAGAAACCGATTCACTCGTGATTTAAAGATACCCAGATTATATCTATAGGGGAAGACCCACTCGGGACGTGCATTCCAGATTTCAGCCGTACGCATAATAAAAGTGGATTAAAAGCGTTTCATTCGGGCTTTTAGAATATCCACCATGAATCGATGTTGCTTTTATGATTTTTCTTTTTTTTTCCGGTTGTCCGATAGTAGAAAGGGCTATAAGATCGTGAAGATCTGATGCACTTCAATCATTTCCCCTTCAAATAGGGTAAAAAAACTTCAAAGGCGATATATATTATATAGTTAGACACAGTATACAACAAACGCTTTAATGTTGTTACCTTCTGGAGTGGTAGAGCCGCAGCACGGGCGGGTCGAGCACGAAGCGCACGGGGGCCACTTCCCACCACACCTCCATCTGAGCGCACACCACCTCGCACACCTCGCGAGTACCACCCTGGTACAAAACAATTGCAATATATTATGACGTGCAACATTAGTTTTAATTAATACTGTAGGTACATGAACAAGTAAAACGCAAACGACGTAACGTTATCCTGTCGTCGTAATCGTTTTTATACTGGCACCAAACAAGTCCATTTCAAGAGATTCCAACATAATCTCGTACAAAGCATGTCTGATCAGCACATTAACATAAGATATGCCATTTTATTTTATGTTATGACTGCGGCAAATTTTCACGATCTAAAGAAGGAAATTGAGTACTATGTAACAGTCAATTGAGGAAAACCTCCAATCCTTTTAACCGATTGCGTCGTACATCGCTTACATCGCGCGATCGTTACGTCCAGTATTTTATGGCTGTGTATGTTTCTAATGGCGTACAATTTGTCGAGAGCACTTTGTGGTTGTATTGAACACGCGAGGTAAGCAGGTTATATACATTATTTATGAGGGTTGCTATGAGATCTTTAGGTGGCGAATAAGAATACCTATATATACGAGGTAAACAAGCAATCCGCATTTTTGTCTTTGATCGTTTCTAAGGACGGTCGTAAATCTATGTTTAAATTAGGCACCTACTATTTCGGATACCCCTTATAATATCTGGATGTGGCTTAAGGTTACTAAAATATACCTAAATGACCTATTGAAAAATTTCCAATTTTTTTTTTATAATTAACAATCAGAAAATTAAGCTATTTGTTTTTGTATTTACGTACCACCTGTTTTTTTGTTTTATTCTTTAAACAGTTATGTCATAGGTATATTTTTTTACAGAACTTTACTTGATAAAACTCTAACATTCTTCAACTGAAAGACGACGCACAAATTAAGACGGTGGATCTAGAATCATAAAATTTTGCGCAAGAGGTCTTTATATAACTTAGGTAAGCATTATGGGGCATTTGGGAATTCCCTATGGAATTGGATAAATAAGATCACTGCGAGTAGCAACGTGAGTACACAGCTAGATTTGAATAAATAAAAATCATTACTTGTGGGCGTAATACATATTTTTCTTAAACTTTAGCATCTGACAGTTTACCTCAATTCCGGGTATGGCGTCGGACGCCACCTCCTCTACAGCAATGATCATCGGCGCGTAGTCCGGCGGGAAGCTCTCTCTGGGTATGTTCTTTAGGATCAACCTAAATATTGATGTTACACATGTAGTGTACTTATATTAATTACTGTGACAGGATTTTATTCCTTAAAATATGAACTAGTATGTCAGCTTATATGAAGTAGGTACTTGGACGACCGAGCTCTGCTCAATATTGATGTAGCTATCTGTATAAGTGGATACATACATATATTTATCACTTAAATGTCCTGCTGATGGTGGTGACACACAACAGTGTGTTGGGTCGTTTTATTCCCTACAATATGGTTGAGTCGAACCGCGCCGATACACACGTCATACTCGTGAACGGGTGCCGTCTGTTGGGGCTGGTCAGCTCTTACTTGCTGTGGCAATCCTTTTTTTAATATAATGAATAAATCTTACACATCTAACTGCATTATTCTCAGCAACTATTTAAAAGAAAGTTGAAAAGATGAATAATTATAATCACGTTTTTTTTTTAAAAAAAGAGTATCTATGGAGTTTCTTGCCGGCTCTTCTCCATTAGACCCAATTTTTGGAACCGTGCAACTAGTTTTGACTTTTCAAAAGTACCATTTTAATGGTCTAATTGAAATAAAACATTTTGACTTTGATGTAAGTCGTCTAGCTAGATCTTCTATTTTGTGGGCAAGTGCTTTGTGCGTGAAAATATAGAGAAACGAAATTAAACAGAAATGAAACCAAACTAGATGTTTCGTCCTCGTGAACTTTTACACTTTAAATTTTAATGGAATTTCCTATCCTGATTTTTTTTTTAAAAGCTTACTAGCAATGTGGGTCGCAAATTACTAGTATTCTTGTAACCCCTCGTGATAAGCTAAATGCTCGTGTTACGAGTGGGTTCGCGTCGGTAGTGCAATGGTTGGGGTTCGAACCGGCAACCGATGCCCTAGCCATTAGGCTACCTCCGCTCAAAATCATTATAGAAAATTAAAAGTGTATAGTAGGTATATAAGTTATTTGATGTAGTAATGTATTTCGCAAGAACACGAAATTTAATGTGAATCACGAGAACAAGGAGCACAAATTATCACCAGCATTTTGGTTAAATAATATCAAATCTCACTCTTACGTAATCACATAAAATGTTCACTCAATTAAGAATACATATTAAACTATCTCATTGAATTAATTGGCAACAGGCCGAATTCTGGAAGTTGCGATTGATGAGGGTTACAAGTATTACCTCTACGCTTGCGTAGAGGAAAACTGGAAGTGAGAATGATCTGCTCACATGAGCACGGCGCGCTGTACGCCGAGGCGCGCGCCCACGTCGGGCACGTGCACGTGCAGCACGCACGACGAGCGCGGCATGTAGTGCCCGCCCGTCGGCTCCACGCGCACCAGACGCGCATTGTCGCTCTTACTCGCGAATGTTGAGGGACTCTGCACAAAAAAATTAAGGAAATTATGATCTAACAATAATACTTAATATCACAAAAAACACATTACCTACCTGCACATTACATTAAAAAAAAAACAAATTCTTAATTTTAACACACCCCGTGAAATATACCTACATACCTTCTGAAACATTCATAATTATGCTTACATAATAGTTTACGACCTATAGACACGTGTGAGATGGTCTGTGTCTCACATGTAGACCATGCTGACCCTTGGTTTAGGCACAATGAACAATACAATAAAGCGCGGGAAGCTATGCAGTGCCTAACGTTAGAACATTAGTGGGGGGGGGGGGAGAGAAAGTCACCGATCTGTACACACGTTGTATCAATCTATAACTTATCAAAAACCATGATTTATCTACTTGTTTAATGCAAAACACGGATTGAAATGAATGAGCACCATAATAGGTAAGTGATATAAAGTTTTTTATAAAACAATAGCTAGTAACCTACCATGCAGCTTTTTTATTATTATTACATACCAAGAGAAATTTATTTCTACTTTGTATAATATTTAAAAAGTAATTACAAAGCCTGAACACGGAATTCTTTGTAGCAAAGAATTAATTGAAAGAAAGAAGAGTTCCATAACAACGTATACTTAGATATTAGAATTATCAAGATAAAACCAGGTCTTGAATGAACACACACATCTATTTAGATATATGTAGGTATAAGCCACGTCCCAGTAGATAAAGCTGTTTTATCTTTTTCACACAACTTTTCCGAGATTTTCGGTCACGTACACAGTTAACTCGGAGTTCTAGGAATATCTTAATCTCTGGAGTCAGAAAGTCTTAGAGCTGAAATAGCATTAAGGTCTTTATACTTATCGCCTTAAAGCAGCCGGAGAAGTTATGTGAAGCTTCTCACAAGTTTATCTGTATCCAACTAGTTTAGATCTATTGACATAGTTATCTAAATTGCCCCTTTATTAAATGTTTATTTCTATCAGTTATAAAGGTTTATCACGATTATCTCTAGGTGAAATCGTCTTTTGAACGTCGAGTTCTTGATTTTAAATTCTAATATTTCTAATGCTATGTCACTGATAAGCATATAGTACTTTTTTAATTTTATTAAAGATCTTTTTTAATATTCTAACTAGTAGATTAGTACAAACTAAGTTCACCTCTAGAGCAATAGATCGAGCCTCCCTAGCCCCGATGCACAGTTCACTATCGTCCTCGGGCCCCAGCGAGCCCTCCGTCTCCTTCTCGTCTTCCCAGCAGGAGCAAACGCCCCAGGGCCGAACACTCCAGTAGTACGAGTACACCACCGGGCTGCAACAAATGCAAAATATCGGCAGTGGTGCAACACTAGCACGCTTTAATTTATGACAATTTGTTCTCACTGGTCCCGATCACAAGTTAATTATATTTGCAACAGGTAACGAGTTCTGAACATGAAAATTAATTCTGTTCAAAAGGGAGGGACACTATATTCAATTATCGGAAATATTGCACCCGAAAATATACTCTCGTAGGCGAGGTAACTACTCACCGCAAAATGATGAAAACTGCACAGCTCTATGAGCTTTGGTATAATAATTGCTACACCAAAGGATTGTTAGCTATATAGCAATAATTATAATTATTCAAATATGAGCTAGCTAAAATCACCCAATCCTTCCTTTGCCGTAGTCGGGTAGAAATTCTAAATCATCAATCTACGAATAAATAATTTTGGATTATTGTTACTAGTCTAGTGCCTCATTAGCCTAGTGGTCCTACCGCTACTGCTACGTTAGAAGTCCTGGGATAAATTTCCAGGTCAAGCAAAGTGCTAGGAAATACAAGGCGTGATGGTATGTCATTCTTACGAGTTCCACCGAGAGTTATAGTATATCATTATTATATACATTATTATAATAATTTTTTTAAATGAATGTTTGACCGTTGAGGTGGCGTGGTAATTGGTTATTTGTTGCGGTGAGCGTGTTACCTGTGGTTGATGAGCTGCACGGTGGCGGAGAGCGAGCGGTTCGGGAAGGCGGTGCCGAGGTGCACGTAGTACTCGCACGCGGGCTCGCCCTCGCCGCAGATGTCGTAGTCCTTGTCCTGAGCCTGGCGAAATACACGCCGTGTCATCATCATCGTCAATTGCACATTATAATTTGTTAAACATAGCTTGATACCCGCGACACATGTCACACAGACAATTCTAGGACTGGGGTTTGTTAGAAAAAAAACGAATCAGAATCAGAATTTAAAGATTATCGTACGATATTGAATATATATCGATCTTCGTTTAAATAATATTTTTATGATCGATTTGCCACAGTCAGACGATAGATGATGCGATGAACATCCCTTTTTGTCAATAAAGTATATCATTGTCTAGGGTACATTTTGACTGTCAATAAATATGAAACTTCATGCTCGCGATCTCGATGTCAGCTGTCGCGCGTATCAAGCTATCTCTCACATACTATAGGACTTTTACAAGTTATGCTAAAGCACACTATTCTCCACCTGTCGGATTATAGCTAACATATCTCTAGATGGCAGTTTATTAAACGCAAATTACAAACACTGTCATGGTTCAACAAGTAAAATTACAATAATACTCGTAATTCTCACAAGTCTGGTAACTGTGTTATATTAAACTGTCATGACGTTGAACGTGATAAGGGACACTTTATGTCCCAAGTTTGCATCATTTATACTTCCTTAGACAACGGTACCTATTACATTTCAAGTCTCTCCTAACAAATGTCTTAATTTACCAAATGAATGTTATTAAAGGATCTAAATCTGAGAAGAGGCCCGCGCCCAGCAATGGCTTGGTTATGGGCTGAATTACAATTGTCAATATAGGTACAAACGTATAGCCATGTGTAGAAAATATCTACGTGTAGTACATATCTGTGTTATGCCTAACTGTCCCATAAACGGGACGAAGGGGTAGACAAGAGCGAGTCAAAAATTTCTTTGATTTAAATAATCGTAGTCTTTTTTTATTCTTCTGCTAAGGAAAAACTTAAAAAACTGTGCAACGCGTGTTATATTAATCGTGCGCGCTGTAACTCATCGGGTTGTTACGGCCCCGCGGTGCGCCATAACGCGCGATATATTACTACAGCTGCCAGATTTATTTGCGCTGTCGATATTTAAAATTCAACACGTGTGGGACTCTTAAGTGCTGCAGATTGCCAGCGAGAACCACCAGCGTATAGCAAAATGCAGCGGAATAGGAAACTACATTTGAATGTAGGTACTGGATTATGATAAATGGAGTCGCTTCATGACTTTGCAAGTAGCGCGCACCAAGTTATGCGGATGAAATGTGTACGTGTGTTACGCTCACTGATGTCATCAATAAAAATATAAACAGATTTTTATCACGTAACGATTGGAAAACTCTGTACCAAGTTTATACAAAACGAAGTATGAAAGTACATGAAACAACATTACGCTTTATTTATTTTTTTATTCGTGATAGGCTTACGCTTGACCGCCAGTTTCCCTGATGTTAAGCGATACTGCGATGTATGATGGAGCGCGCTTGCCTAGAAGAAACCGATTTACTCGTGATTTAAAAAAACCCAGATTATATCTATCAGGGAAGACCCACTCGGGAAGTGCATCCCATATTTCAGCAGTACGCCTTATAAAAGTGGACTTAAAGCGTTTCGTTCGGGCTTTTGGGATGTCCACCGTGAATCGATGACGCTTTTTCGTGCTTCTGGTCGTACGATAGTGGAAAGGGCTAGGGGCGATAAGATCGTGGGGATCTAAATGGCTTGTAGGGAATACAGGCGTAATATTAAAATTCCTAATGGAAAATCTCAATCGCACTGCTTGATCCGAGAATCGAACCTAGGACTTCAAGGTCATAACTAGATTGCTTAAAATATAAAGACAATTAAATTATTATAGACTGACTATTATAATACATATATAAACATGTCACCTGTAAGCACATGAACAGAATCCTAAGAGCTTTAAGCCCGTTGCCACTTCAGTCTCCTGTAATGCGACTATAAATAACAGAGTCCAAAGATTCCTGCAAACTAAAATGCAGGTTGCGTACACAGCAACTGTCAGATATTAAAAAATATATTGCCGTATATATTACTTGGTGGTATGCTCACGAGTTAAGTGGCGATTACATGACATTATCCGAGCTCTGCGCTGCTACCGAGAATTTCCTAATGATAAAACCTGAGAATTTAAAAGTCCACTCAGCACCAGCACCGGCGATTGATTAATGAGGAGCTTAGATTTCTGTCCGTTTAATGGCAATGGCCCGGTTAACAAAAACAAATTCTTATAAACAAAAAGCAGCGTAGCAGGGATAGCCTAGTGGTATGAACGTTGGATTGCCAAGTCAAAGGTCTCGAATAGAGTCCAAAGCACGCACCTCCAAAATTATGTACGTATTAATTATCACGCGCATAAACGGTGAAAGAAAACATCGTGAAGAAACCTGCATGTCTGAGAGATTTTCTCGATGGCATGTAAAGTCTGCCAAACCGTATTAGGCCATCGTGCTGTACCTGCCTATAATCCCTCTCATTTTGAGAGAAGACCCGTGCCCAGCAGTGGGACAGTATATCTATTGGGTTGATTACACTTACCCACCATTGGAGCGTCAACCCGTTACCGTAACTGTTACCTGTGTACACCAGCATGTTGTGTCTATTTTCCATTAAAGTCAAGTGTATTGAAATCATTTATTTTTAATAATATTAATAATTATTTTAGTAATTTGGGAAATCGTTTTTTTATACCACTGAGGTGTGATAAGTGGTTACCTTAGCTTATAGACGTTTATGACACCGGGGGTATCACTCGCGCATTACCGACCGTGTAAATTAAGGAGGAATAGTTGGGCTGGCAGCATAGGAGTCATGCTGCCATACATGACAGCGGCGGTAACAAAACACCACCGGTCCCTGCCACTGCCAACCCAACGCTTCCTCGGGGAGCTCTAGCGACCTTGCTCACCGTTAGGAACAAAACATAACACGGAGCTATGATAGTTGGCTACGATTTCCTGCAAGGTGGAGGTACTTTCTCAGTCGGACAACTCCAATTACAATTCCTACCCTCCGCCACCAGAGGAAGTTTAAGTGTCTTGCTTAACTCGCACATGACTTGCTATCACTGTTGCTACCAGAGAAGCTGCTTTCAAGATATTATTGTACAGAGGATAATGGTATAGAAACATTTATGTGGTGACACGAACTGTTTTGAATAAGAGAAGTGATCGGGACGGCTACTTAGATTAGGTATTTTTCCTTACATGCCTACGTTGTTTGTTATAGACGGGGGTTTGTTAAATTTATAGTGCTTCGAAAAATGTAAACTTTTACCGCATAGCATAGCATTTTTTCGTGGGAGAGCCATGCTTCGGCACGAAAGGGCCGGCTCGACCGGAGTGATACCACGGCCTCACAGAAAACCGGCGTCAAACAACGCTTACGTTGTGTTTCGCCGAGTGAGTGAGGTCACCGGATGCCCAATCCCCTTTTAAAAGGTCGGCAACGCACTTATGACTCCTCTGGTGTTGCGGGTGTCCATGGGCGGCGGTAATCGCTTACCATCACGCGTTCCATCCGCTCGTTTGCCCTACTATCGCATAAAAAAAAAATCCTATAAAATATTGTTATCGGTGAACTACAGGTTAGCGATAAAAAACGATAATGGACATACTTCTTTAACAGGCTTGCAGCAAGTTTTAATGACGTTGTAAAATGTGACGTCTGTAACAAAATGAGAAAGTTGCCGCTCTGTCCTCTGGTGCGGTCTCATTACATTACGTTACTCTAAAGAGCTTTAAGAAAAACACTTTTGCAAATTCTAAGGTAAAATACTAATTTCTTAGGTTAAAATAAGAGTTGACTTGGACAAAACAGGTCTATAATAGTGTTCGGGTCAAATATTCTTAGAGCAGTTTAGGATCACATAAAGAAATATGTACCAGAACAACTATTAAAAAATCTGATCAAGATGCACTTTTCGATGTTTGTTCACACAACATTCAGATAATTTCTTCTTTGAACGTTTAAATAACAATATAATAGTAACTATCTACGCAATTCTTTCTCAATAGCAAAAATGTTAATACTTCAAAACATTGAAAATGGAATATCAACTAGTTAAACGAGTACCAGCGCAGACTGAATTTTATCAGATTTTTACAATTCGTTCAATTCTGCAATTTTATAACTTTTCAGAACTTTTCTGCATAAATATTCCCATAGACAAGATGTAAATTTATGATCGCCAGGGAATAATAAAGTTATGCTTGTAAAATTGACTTCATTTGACCGACCGACCGTCATCGGTTTCTACGCTACGGGTATCGAGCTCTATTCCCGCACGTAGCAAATATTAATAAACAATACTAAAAATAAACAGACACTTATGAAATTTCTATAATCTAGGTGCACGGTACCGAATTAGTCGTTTCAATTGCCAGCTGCAATTATTTTAGTTATAAAAGTTTAAACAACGATATATTTTGATACCTCTATAGTAAGGTGATCCGGTCTAAAGAACAGGGAATCAGCGATGATGTGCAGGTTTCTGACGATGGCCGTGGAGCTGAGCACGCGCAGCGCGACCGTGTGCAAGCCCACGTGGTCGGCGCGGCACCACGCGCAGCCGCGCACCGCGCCGCCCCCGCCCCACCACGCCGGCCACACCACGAACGGACCAGCTATCACCGAGCCGCGGATCGTAAGACACTGAAACAATATAAAACATCAGCTCACTGAGGCCAAGTTATGTCAGTACTAAATTAGATTCTCAACACTAAGCGATAGGATGAAAAATACTGTATAATATTATTAATACACAGCTAATCTTAGTATTTCATTGACAAGACTTGACCTGTATTAGGACCTTGCTACTCAAATACGTGAATAAATTGATGAATTTATCAGCAAGACAACAACTATACGGCCAATCTGCTCGAATATGGACTGTAACTGTGGTGGCACGTCTGACGAGGAATGCCGTAATATTTAAAATATAATAAGAATATTGTTGAGGAGCAGGTTACGATGATCAACTCAATCAAGGTGTAGACTAACACACATTTTTGGAAAGTAAATTTCCTTTTCCCACCCAAACTGGCTTGTCCTACAACATCCACAAAAACTACATTTGTTAGTCGCCACTACCCCTTCCCAAGTGCCCATATTTACAACAAAATAAATTAACAATAAATCATTCCGGCGTGAAGTAACGACGCACCTTCGAGAGGATACCTAGCTTTTTGGCCATAAGCATTGGGGCCATTATTCATAAAATTGTGCAGAAATAACTATATACCTAATATTCTAAAATATAACATGCAATGCATTTCTTATTTTCTTCTTCCTTTTGCTTAATAATTATTAAATTAATAATTTATATTTTCCATACGGCAATGCTCTCCGTCCAAAGCCATTTTTAGTCGAACCGTCTGGCTAAGGACAATTAAATATTTTTCCCTTCCTGAATATCGTGTGACTGCGTAATATCATCCGAAATACGGAAATACGTCTGAAAAAATTGAGCTGAAAACAAAATGGAATTCAGATCGGATACATCGTACCGGTGTCCATACGAATAGTATAACTTCAAATAGTTCGGATTGCATTTTTCCCGATACGTACACAGAGCACTGCACCTACCACCACATTTTAGTGAGTACAGTACACTGACCGGGAAATTAAAATATGACGTGCATTCATTTCTGTTTCATATACGAATGTCTCAAATTATTGTATTATAAGCTACCGGTTGCCCCCGGTTTCTCTCACATTCCAAAATAATTTACCTATTATAAGTCGGCTTTTAGACAGCGTATCAAGATGAAACATGCAACAGATTTTTAGCAAGACTTCCAGTCATAGAACGGTGAAAACTGTATTCTATTCCATGTAGTAGTTTTTACTTGATGCACGTACAAACATGCAGAATTGCATACAGACAGACAAAATTTCTAAAAATTGATATTTTGGCTTCTTTTAACTAATAAGCCCCCATTTTAGTTTTTCCTCAATATATATCTATACTATAATGTGCAGACATCGACCTGTTAAAATTTTAGTATACATAGATATGTATAGATTCAGTAATAAAACACTTCAAACTTGACGACGTCTAGAATCACAAATCCTAACACAATCCTAGTTTACAGCGAGTATTAAGTAGTTAACAACTGTTTGTGTACAAATGTATTCAGAACATGTAGAGCGGGAGCATTTGTTGCAGCTTTATAACGAACAATGACAAACTTCGCTGTGCTTTAATTAGGAAAGCCATTTGAATGAGGTAGCGAGTTCTCTTTACAAACGTGGCGTGACGCATAAGTGTGCCTTCTTGCCATGATGACAGAAACGCTAGAACGCATTCTCCTTTTAGAATCCTCAATAAATAATTATGGTAGCTCATCTCGAATCGTTTTTGACAACCGATGTATTAGTTTAAGGAGCCGGCGGAGCTTGAATTGACCACAAAAACGTAATACCGAAATAAATCGTAAACCAGACAATATTCTATCAAATTGTGTCATTATTCGGATTTGGATAACGATAATCTAGGTTCCTACAGTACTTTTTCGTCTACTATTACTTCACTGGAAATAAAAAATTGGAAAATCGTTCCAAACTTGGTAATTTTATCAAAAATTGCAATGCTTACATTTATTTCCAATGAAGTATTTTGGACAAAATGGTAACGTAGGAACCTAGATTAACGGTATCGCGGATACCGTAATAATAACACAATTTGATTAAATTGTGTTTGAATTGCGAATTATTTCGGTATTACGTTTGTAAGAGAAATGCGCTCCGCCGGACTCCTAAAATTATCCATAAAAAAACTTTATAAACCTGTCGCATTTCCTAGAGGATTTCAAGAAGACTTACTTTAGATGCTGTACTGACTCTTTTTTATTTATTTATTTATTTATTCACAAACAATTTTTACATTGTGTTTGAATTTTATAAATGTTATGAAATATAAAAAAAAGCCGATAATAAAGATATAGGAAAAATAACAATATGCAAACAATAATTACTAATACAATACAGAAATATGTCAAGTTAAAGTAATGTCAGAGTACTACAATTTATAAGTCATAGAGTATAAACACTTTTTCAGTAGAAAAGCTTTTAGCTCGGCTTTAATTTACTGTTTTGTAGTAACATCTTTAGTTCTCGTGGTAATAAATGTTAAATATATTGATTGACCTATAATGGCTGCTGTGTTTAGCTATGTTGAGACTGGGCGTATTTTTATGAAGAAAGTCTAGTCTCCGCGTGCTTTCCCTGATTTGTCTTTCTCCTTCTGTCTCGAATTCATGTACATATTTTGCGAAATTCGTTAGCAATACCAAAATATAGAGACTTGGTACCGTTAATATTTTGAGATCTTTGAAATAATTCCTGCAAGATTCATCTTGTCATATACACACCATCGTTCTTATTGCTCTTTTTTGTAACACGAAGGCTCTCATAATGTCATAAGCATAGCTTCCTCCCCAAAATAAAATGCTGTATCTGAATTTGGACTCCACCAGAGCATAATAGACCATTGTCAAATGTTGCATGGTAACTTAATTCCTATGACTTCTGAGCACGTAACAAGCAGAACTTATCGAACTGTCAAGACTATTGATTATTGATTGACTTTACATGCTCCACGGTATCAATTCTATCGCCATTCAAAGTAAAATTTAGTTTGTCTTTATGTTTAGCTGTCGATCGAAACAACATAACATTAGTTTTGCTTGAGTTTAATTTAAGGCTGTTCACCGTAAACCACTTATGGAAAATTTGCAGAGCTTCATTCACTTTTATATTAAGACTGAGATTCGTATCTGCCTTTATTATAGCATTAGTCTCATCGGCAAACATTACCAATTGTATTTCCCCTTGTGATATTTCATTTACGTAATATACTAAATCATTAATAAAAGTGATGAAAAAAATAGGTCCCAAAATAGAGCCTTGTGGGACGCCTTTTTTAATTTGAAGCATTTTAGATTTGAAGCTATCCTCATCAAAATTCTGTCTCTCATTCTCTGATGTGTATATAAAAATAAATCAGAAATTGTATGTGTGTTGTCAGTTTATAAAATACTAGCTTCTGCCCGCGACTTTGTCTGCGTGGACTTCAGAATTGGGAAATAGCCTATGTGTTATTCCAGACTATAATCTATCTCTGTGTCAAATTTTATCCAGATCCGTTTTGGCGTGAAATAGTAACAAACATCCATACACATACTATCGCGTTTATAATATTAGTAAACATTGCGTTTAGTTTCGTGTAAGTCAGTCAGTTTCCTCTGAAAATGTTCCTTTCAAGATAAAAGGTACTTACATCGAGACTGAAAGAGAACCACGCATCCTCAGTCAATGTAAAGAAGGAGGCGTGGTCAGCGTCACAGTGCAGCAGCACGCGCGCGCAGTGCACGTCACCCAGGAGCCGCGAGCCCAGTTCGAGTATGTCGCCGCCGTGCAGCGGCTTGTATGTGTCCTGGTCGCCCGGCGTGCACGCCAGAGCAGATGACGTCATGGTCGGAATCAGAACTGAATAAAATAATGGCTTACTTCAAGTTTAAAGAAATAGTTATTGAGATTTGACTATCGGTTCACGTATGCCCACATAGTAAAGTTCACGTTTTAATTCCTTAGTAATCTTAGGGAAATAATAATAATACTCAGACAAGCTGTGCACAGCATTCAACCCTCTGATAGCAATGTTCCACACGAATATACATTAAAATTCAATGTCTACTTATGAGACTACACTCAACTAAGAGTAGAATAATTGTAGACAAGTAAATGTAAGATGTTATTTATTTTTATATATTCTCTCATCACAATAGTTCTTACATTAAGCTGTAATAACAATAGTGCCAGCACGAAAGCTAACTTTAATGTAATTGGAAAAAATAAATAAACACCAGTCTCTTAACGCTTGCGATCTACTCAGATTTTAAATTTATTAAATGTTTTATGTCATTTTTAAAAGTAAGATAGTTCAGTATAACACGAAGCATCTTCATTAGATAAACGTAACGTGATACATACCTTATTATTTTATAATGAACATGTGTACGTAATGAGGCAACACGAGACGTGACAATAGCCGGCGGTATTAATTACTGGTTACTGTTCGGTTATTTAATAATATTAGTATTGATAACATCTTTGATATACCTTAGAATAAAAATCACGGGAGAAAAGGGTACTAGTTGCATGAGCTATGCTTCCCTATAAATTGTTTTGTAAATAAAAAGTTATGTTATAAATATATGCTATAATAATAGCATACGAAGCATATGTAACCTTTGTGTTAGTATATTGCCAGTTTCTTTTTTATGCTGTACCTACCAAAGTCTAAAACCTAACCACTTAGCAATCTGTTATTTGATCATAATCCTATCTCTAGTAAGCTAATCAACTGAGAGATTTGATTTAGGAACTCACTATCCAAAACGGGCGGTTGCATATAGCACGCTATCGGCACCCTGAAGTGTCTCCCCATAGATACACGTATTATCAGGGTGTCTCGGACCGCTCTGACGTCACGGGGTCGGAAGTGCACGCGGAACTCGGCGGCCGCGCCCGACGTCACCGTCAGGCCTCGAGGACCGTAGATCTCCACGTCCAATTCCCGTCGCTTCGGGGGACGGACCGACAGACGAATCTCGAACTTCGACACGTTGATTAAACGAATACCTTGCTGCGAAACGATAAATAATTATGTGTAATATTGTTATAACATTCTTTCTTAAGTTTCTTATGACGTGTGATTTATGAAAATGATTAGAAGCAGATCCAAACTGTGTTAGTGATATTTCATTCACCAAAGAATTTAAAAAAACAATGTTTCCAGAAGTGCAATTATTAATAACGCTCCCTAAAAAAGAAGATGGTGGTGGGTATCTAAATTGCTTTTAAACTTCGGAGGCTATTTTGTCGTCGTAAATTCCTTTCGTCCCCGAACTACCGGAGGTGGCCACCGGTATAATGTTCCAGTCGATACAAATTTAATTGTTCTCCGATATCTTATTACTTTTAAAGCTTACTAGTATGTGGGTCGCACATTACTAGTATTCTTGTTAACCCTCCGTGCTAAGCTAAATGCTTGTCGGTGCGGCAACCTCATGATCGCCAGTCCGACGCCCTAGCCATTAAGCTACCGCTGCTTCAAACTTTGCTGACCTAAATGCTATAAATCCTTGAACAGAATTCATAACTGGATCGAATTGGATTAAGGATTTATAGTATTAGTTAGACTGTATGGACAGGAAATTCGCAGTACTCAAGGGAGCTCGCATTTGAGTCCGCTTAATAGCAATAATAGCAATTAGGATAGCCTATTATAATATGGGGTCTAAAACGTACTGGAAAACTGTGGGTGTACATCATACACCGTCTTGTATCACGCCTTTTAAGAAATACATTACGGGTTACATGTTATTTTGAGAATATAGAATTTATTGCACTGGTTAGTTTCAATGTGCTAGTTTTTAAGGTTATGATTCATTGCTTGCTCACCTAAGCTGCAATCAACGTAACAGTCTTTTAGTGGATTATTTCGCTCATTACCGTGTGGAGTTGTCCAATGGTAAAGTTGACGAAGTCAAGTTGTGGCGGCACGCACACTATGTAGTCAGGCTGTGGCAGAGGAGGTGGAGGGGGTGGCGCCGGGAGGGGGGGACGCGTTTTCAGCGCGCCCAAACTGGAACAACAGAACATTACCTGAGAAAGCTTGTCATGTTCGTCGCGACATTTGCTCGTCTAGACAGAACTAGTGGATCTGGAAATTGTGGACCATAATTTATCTTCCTTCATTTAAATGCATGTTATGTTTGCCAGCATGTATTGGCTAATTGTACTAAATTAACTACAAACACGTATCCTTATTGTGTCTACATGGGAAATAATGTACGCCATCTAAATAATAAAGTAAATGTACTAGAATACATCGGCTGACCTTCAAAATATCGGACCATTAACCCTAAGGACTGTTCACCTCACTGGCTTTCAACTAGAGCCTATTGAATCGTGTGAAAAGGTACACATCATTTTTCAACTATACGCGCGGAGGCACGAGTAAATGAAAGAATTTCGGTGAGCTAAACTTAAAAGAAATTCGGTTTCCTCAAAGTGCTTTGGAAGGTCCAAAGGTATAAAAAAATAAGGCTCAAAGTTGGCGGGTCATCGAAAGCTGTTCAAAGAGTTTTCATAAAGGAGCTTTATGTTATATATTATGAAAAAATGTTCATAAACTTTGAAGAGTAGCACAGATATGTCCGGTCTTACATAACAGACAGGGCAAATACTAATAAATACGTCACAATGTCTCACAGAAAAATATTCAGATATACAGCCAACTGTCACATACAGCAATGCTTTAGAGACAGTGGCACTTATCCGTAACAAATCAGTCTAAAACATAAACAAAATAAAAGTTAGACTAAACTATTGTTTATCTGATGAAGATAAGTAGATTCAACAGTTAAATAGCTTTGAAAAAAAAAGTTAATTATCTGCGTTTACTCTAAAATACCGTAAATGGAATATATCTTATGACATGCATCGATAACAAATAGCTGCACTTTTCCAATCTGTAGGATAAGTTGATAACTTATAGTATAGCAAACTTTATTTTTATGACGGTCGTATGGGTTTCCTTACGATGTTTGTGCAGTTTGAAATTCACCATAAATTCAATTTCACTTGGACTATTAGCTATTTTTACTTCGTCGCGATAAACGGTTCAATTTTATAGCTCCATCACCTTTTTCATAAAATGCTTTCAAGTATCGTAAACTAAGTTTAGGTAACTGCGAAATTGAAAAGCTTTAATGTCGAAACCATTATGGGATTTACCTGTGCGATTTTATTACGATTGATAAGAAAATCCATTCTCTCGACATGCCAAAACTATCTCAGGGTTTGAATATGTCGAGAGAATGGATGAGAGACTATTCATGAAAGGGATTTATAATGCAAAAGTGAGTGGAGCCGCTGGGAGAGGACGCCCTGGAAAGACATATACCGACCTTATCGGTGAGATCCTGCAAAAAGTTCAGGTGCGTGATACTGGAACGTGTATATCAAGAACGTGTATGGTATGTGTATGACAAGATGTATGAATGTGGGTGAACCAAAAGAGGTATACAAGAAACGGCGATCCGTTGTTTCTCGTAAGTTTATGTATGATAAGAAAATTTATATATATATATATATATATATATATATATATATATTATGTTACAGTTAAAACGTCTTTAGTTATACAGTGTTTTTTTCTAGTTAAAACTAGTTTTTACTAACAGCCTTTGTTAAATTTTACTACTTTAAATATTTATAAACCGTCTTCTAGCGCAGTCGGGTAAAAAAAACCTAACAACCTAACCCCATCGCTGACTGACTGACTGACTGACCTAATTGACTGACTGAACTGAATTCATTCGAGTGAAAACTGAATTCATATTCATTTTTGCACAGCAGTTAATTCTAGTTGTAACAAAGGCATTTAGAGAGAAACCACGTTGTAACTAACTCTCACTTTTATGAGATCAATGCATGCGTTATTGTGTGTGCATGGTATCCTACCTGAGGGTCTGAAGGGTGGCCGCGTCGTCGTAGGGCAGCAGGCTGGGCTGCGGCAGCTGGTACGAGCGCCCGACCACCTCCACAGAGCTCCCAGAGCGTGAACTTCGGTTCAATATATTCTTTATCCATAGGCTTTCATTACCTGTCCATGAGAAAATATCTTTATTGCTTTTTGACTATTTATTTAAAATACTATTCGTTGTCATATTTTTTCTTTTCTCCTTTAGACTAAACTTAAATAGTACGTTACTTTTATAGAATGGAAAAGGTGAGAAAGGACAAACCTACGGCTATTAAAAAAACATTGACACCTACTAATAAAATAAGTTAATAGGATAGGAATGTTAAATTTTCCTTACACAGCTGTCTCCAGCCATTTCATTTTATTAGGAAACATTGCATACATAGTAAAATGAATTAATCTTGTAATGAAATTATTATTCTAGTTTAGTGAAATTAGCTCAGTATACGACTCTAGCTCGTTCAATACTATATTAGGAACGTAACAGATGGTTTCTGCGCGGAACTGAGCTGGTTCGAGAACGTTCCTAAGTTAACTATAATCCTGTTACAATGCTTATGAAGTGTCAACAACTGTTCCAACTACAGGATTATATAACCAGGTTAATTACTTTAATTCCTTTCAGAATACCATTATCCTTTGTTTATACAGAATATCAAAAGAGGATTAAACTTAGGAATGAAATGCCGTCCATTTGAATGTCTGTCTGTTTAGGTACAAATAAAATAAATTATTCTAAGAGTTAGGGAAACCTGTCAAAGCACCCTGTCAAAACTCGACATAACATTGTAAAAGCCGAATATAGCAGTCAGAATGTATTATAACAGCTTTAAGATTTTTTTATATAGTATTAAACACTTGATGAATAACTTGATTGAACTGAATTAATAATTTTAGTTTTATTGTATTTTATGCTCAATATTCCATTGTTATAACCATCATACGATTGTATGATGGTTGTATGATGATGAAACATCTATCAACATATAAATTCAACAGAGTAAGATACGCCGAGGATTAATGCTACATTGGTTAAGTCGTCGCAGCATATCGATATTGTTTCAACATTATAAGTACAAAACCGTCTAAAAATAAGACTGAGTTTATTTACGGCCGGCGTTCTGTTGTATGGTGGGCACGAGGTCCCGCCGGCTGATGAGTCCTCGCTCTAGCTTCCACTTGGGCTGTGCCGGGAACGCTCTCGGAGAGTGCAGCCTGTAGATATTCGGCAGCGGCTCCTGGGAGATCCTCTTGGCGTGCTGGTGTTTCAGCTCGCCCTCCTGACTCCAGATCTTTTTACATTCCGATTTGTACTTTTCTGTCTGTTGAATAGATCCGTTTGACTAGACTAAAATGTCTTAATTAATAAACTCATATTTTATCCCACAAAATCATTGGAATAATGTATTATATATTCTAGATTAATTTATTGATACTTAAGTCTCATTTATATTCTCGAGTAAAGCAAATGGGTGTTTTATTGCTCTATTTCCGAGAAATAGAGTTATGGTTATTATGTGATCTAAATACATAAGTATACTTGATTATACTATAACTCAATATACATTATCTAAAAATGAAAGAATGAAATTTTTAAAAGATTGTGTAAGTCTCGAAGTCACTTCTACGAATTAAATTAACATATTTTACGCTTTAACTTGTTCAAATTTCTAATTATCATCTCATTTTCGGGGAAAATATTTTTTTATAAAAAAGTGGTCTTCAATAGATTTACTTTACATATTTCTTGGTTTATAATATAATTAGCACAGCTTGTTGCAAATAATTTTTTATCGTTCAGCCTTCAGAAATTCTATTACTTATAAGCTTAGTTTAAAAAGATATTCGTAAAATAGAACATGGAAGATAGAAAGCAAATATTATGTATTAAATTTTGCTTTACGATCTTATTATCAGCAAATGAAATATTCTCAGTCCCCTTAGATTACTGTTCGAATTATGACTATTCTTTGCCTCAAACTGACTAATATATCGACGATTACTTGGCATTATTTGTATATACATTTTGATACGATATAGTCAATATGGAAACATTTTATGTACATATCTATCTATCATCTATCTATGTAAATAAAAATGAATGTTTGTTTGTTTGTCCTCTATGCATTGCTAAATCATTCATCTGATTGCGATGATTTGGTGAGTTGTTGTGTGCCTGGGAAGGCACATTATGTTAAAAAAGAGAAAAAAAGAGGCATTGCAAATAATTGCAATGCATGCCAGGGGACAGCTAGTTATGTGTTATTCCAACAACTCGAACGTAGTCCTTATATATTGCTTGTTATAATTATAAAATATGTTCTCGAATATGCTCATAATGCTCATGAATCTACACCAAAACGGTTTAAAGTTTTTGAAGTTTAAAAAGATTGAGAATATTTTTTAATTAGTTTGTATTTTTTATGTATGTTCGCGGAGATAACTTTCTTGTTTTTAAACTGATTTAGATTTTGGTTGGTGATAGTGTATGAGGGTCCATATTAAGTCATGTTATGATCTGTTATGGCTTCGGTGACTATCTGGTCTCGTTCTGACTCTAAAATGTACTAAAAATCACTGACTTTCGTTTAAAGTTATATTTCGTCTGAATTTGAAATGAAAGCTATCTTACCCATTGTTCAGTTGTGAGGGTGTGGTTGCCAGGTGCTACTAGTCCGGTGATTACGGGCAGCTCAGTGGTGAGTGGTGGAAGGTAGTTCAGCTCGCAGAACACCGTGCGGAGGATGGGGCGCACGTCCGCACATACTGAACTGAAAATATTAACAAACTCGAACGGGATCCGATCATCACATCTAAACTAATGATAACTCATTATAAAAACTGCCTAATTAATCTAGTGGTGGCAAGCGTGACTGCTACGCTTGATGTCTTGGATTCGATTTCCAGGTCGAGCACTATTTTTCTATAAAATTCTCAGTAGCAACTTGGAGTTTAGATTTACGTCCAGTTAAAGGCAATAGGGTCTCCCACTATTAAGTACATGGGATCTGAATGTACCGATAAACCTTAGATGAACATTAGTACATCTCTGCTTTAACTTTAGGAGAATACAAGCACAATGGTATATTACCATCATGACACCCACTTTATGAATCTCAAAAAAAACTTTTTTTAATGTTTGTATTAATTTTAGCATCTTTTTCTTCTTATCGTGTCAATGGTCTAACGATTCAAGCATCTAATTCGGTATGACCCAAATTCTGAATTATTTTTAGCATTATTGGGACAAGGAGAGATAATAATTTAGACATATTGATAGACCAATATAAGTAAATCAGGACCCAAGAACCTTATATCTACTTAGGAACTCTTCTCGACAATAGTGTCGATAAGAGTTTTATCAGCAGATAGTAGATAGCAGTTACATTTAGATTGAACTGGGTATACATCCACATACTTTAGAGCAACAATAATTTCACTAACAATGACATTATATAATTTAAAAATATATTGAAAACAAACCTCTTTTCAGGTATTAAAGGCAAATTATCAGTCATCGCTCCGTTGATTGCCAATACACGTAAACAAATATCAAAACGATTCAATACACAAACCTACAATATAAAAGGTAAAGAAATAAAAAGGAGCTTTTGTGATGAATTGAATTTATTTACGCTAACTTGACAAAAGGGACACAGTCACTGACATTGACGTTATGATTCTGAAGACTAATAAAAAACTCATTGTATGAGATCAAATGAGGTTAGAACCAAATAGTTTGTAACTCAGACTATTTTGAATGAAACATACCTATTTTTTATTTTATTTATCATCATGTTATTGTAGATAGTTACAAATCACAGCGAAGTAGCGTGAGGTGTATATTTTGAAATATTTCTATGCAATTTATTTTTATAACATAATTTAATATTTTTGTTATTTTAATGAAGGAAATGTTCGATTGCCGGGATTCGAACCTGCGATTTCTGGTTCAATACACCAGACCCTATGAACAACTAAGCCATCGCGAGCCCCACCCACTTTAAGGTGACGTCAAAAAGATAACTTAATATTTGAAAGATGATTCATACTATGACTACTAACACAGGATCACTCAAAAGATTTCTGCCTATGAACCTGAGAGAGTTTATAATCTAGATCATAAGCAAGTTCATCAGTTTCTGTCTAATATTTAATTTGGGTACTTGGGTCTCCAAAATATAATTATACCTTCTATAGTATTTTGTAATGTCTAAGGACTTATCGCCGGACATTTTAATTACGCCATAATTCTTTGATGTTCCTAAGCCACGTTCGGAGCTGTTAAACATAATGCTGTTCAATGTCGTATTAGCAGAATCTTATCTTTTAATAACATGTTTTATAGACGTCGTGAAAATATGTCCGACTGGAATCAAGTAGCATGAAAAGATGACGTCACAGAGAATAAGAAACGATAAAACATAATGTGACGTTCCAGAATCTGGAATATATGAATAGAGAGAGGAGATAGGAGAATATATGAATGAATTAAAATATGGTACGATTAGACACAATATTTACTATAGGTATACATCTACATTGTAGATACATAACATTAACAGTACTCGTAGTTAGTAAACCCTATCGGCCTTATTCCAAAACACAGACTAATTTTAGTACTAGGATTGGTCCATAAACTAAATAAAACGTTATTATAAAACGTAGTTTATCACCAAAGCAATGATTATCTCTGGTACCAAACTTAAACCACTGAGACCCCTCGTTGTCAAATGTACGCAAAGGCGCAAATTGAGAAAAAAAAATTGCTATATAGACATGATCGTATTTTAATTTTTGTTATGTTATAATGTTCGTTTTGTAATAAGTATTCATATTATTCCTAGTATTATCATTAGTACCGTAACAAACCAAGATCAGTAAGTCCGGGTTTAAACCATGACTTACGCATTTTTTTGTAATAAGACGGATTGTGTTTTATTGTAGATCTGCGAATCAAGAAGATACTCGATATGATACGCAAGCGAGCTGTCGTAGCCGTAGCTATCTGCTACGCCGTAGCAATAGCGTAAGTTGTAATCCTTTGACATGAAATAATTTAATTATCCATAGGATTATTTTTCGATAGAATTGAAAGGAGAGAGGAAAATGGTCCAAGGAGTGAACGTAATTAAAAGCGAGTGAACGGGTATTCAAATATCGAGTGTCGGAATCAAAGAGCTTACAAACAAAGAGCACCAAGTTTAAATGGAACTATTTTGAGACAAAGAAGTGTATTGTGTATTTGTGCAAAAATAATTCTACTTCGTTTGTTTTAATTATTTCCTTCCGGAACACGAGCAGTTGAAAATAAAACAGTATATAATATAATGATACAATTAAAGCAATTCAGAGAAGGATTCTTGTGTATATTTTTAATTAGTTTTTAATGTTTCTATTTTTATTTTTTTATGGTATAGGAGGGCAAACGAGCAGATGGGTCGCCTGATGGTAAGCGATTACAGCCGCTCATGGACACCCGCGACACCAGAGGAGTCACAAGTGCGTTGCTCGCCTTTTAAAAGGGGATTGGGCCTCCGGTAACCTCACTCACTCGACGAAACACAACTTAAGCGTTGTTTAACCACGGTTTTCTGTGAGGCCGTGGTATCACTCCGGTCGAGCCGGCCCATTCGTGCCGAAGCATGGCTCTCCCATGTAAAGACTTCTATGTTTCATTTTACCATACGCTTGATATATAATATTTAGAAATTAATGTTCATAAAAAAATGTAGTAGGAATCGACATAAAAGATGAAGAAAGTTATCTGATTGAAATCAAATGCGTAATCTTCGTCAAATCCCGTAGCGAGTCGCTTCGCTACACCGTCGTTATTGGGACGGAAAAATTAAGAGAAACAAGAAACTCCGCGAATCGTAGCGTTTCACGAAACACCCATTTAATAGTAATTGCTTGCACCGAGAAAGCTGCTAGAGTGCACTTTGAACTCGCTGAAAGTATTTGATTTAGATGCTGAACTAAAATATTTTTAATATTACTGTTTATCGCTAATTATGTCTTAAAACGTATTAAATACATTTTCAAATATAAGCTGGCATCTCATGTTACAGTAAGCTATATAATACGAGGTCAACTTATACTGGTAATGATTAGCTTGATGTAGCCTTGTACACTTGTACAGAGAAATTAGGTGTATTACGAAGGAAAAGAGGCGTACTTAATATACACCCACAGTTCGCCGGTATGTTTAGGTCCAATGTTATAGGGGCGAGCCTATTGCCATTAACCGGGCACAAATGTAGACTCCGAGCCGCTACTGAGAATTTTATAGAATAACCCAATAACACTTTGCTCGACCTGGGAATCGAACCCAGGACCTCTAGTGTAGCAATCGCGCTTGGGAACAGTTATTATACAATAAATATATGTTGTAATGTTGACAGATTCTGCAAAATAGAGTACGACATTAATTTGATTAAAAGCCTCCGAAGTAGTGAGTTATTACTTATCGCGCCTTTATAATGTACCGCCTAAGTAAACGTGCTTCTATATTTTATGGTTATTTTATTATTTCCTGACACGTTGCCGTTCTTACATAGAACAGTAAACACATAAACAATGTTTTGTTTGTCTTTTACTGGTACCTATTACCAGCTATCTATACCTATATATTTTCTGCGCGAAGGAATTAAAACCTAAAAGCATCCCCGTAAATTTTCAATTGCTTCGTCTGTAATTTTATTTAGTTTATGTACTTGTATTTACAGAGTTATCTAAGCGGTTGTCCCCCGTTTACTGTCACAATAAATTAGGTGTGTTCGCTCTCCCAATTTTATTCTGGTTCATATTTTCTCATATCCGGATTGGCACGCTTTCGGCTTTCCATTACAGTAAATCAGTAGGTATCGGTACCACGTTGTTGTTAATATTATAGGTTTTATACATTCTCATGTACGGATAAGAGCCATTATAACAGGGTAGGTATATATTTAAAAATATTTATTTTATAAGTCCACTTTTATAGTCCCCCCTTAAAGCGTTCGGGAGTCGTTCGGGGAGGCTGCGGCTGCACTTGTTTTATGTTTGGCTAGGGGCTCTAACAGGGTTTCATCAACCGCAACCGCTGGATACCTTCAAACATTTTTACGTGCCCTGAAAACCACGCATAATTTACGCACTTTTTGTGATATTTTTGTTATATAAGTCAACTGGTCCAATAGTAAGACATATTTTACTAAATATTGCTAGTGCTGTTTTATCAGCTTTCTAATAACAGACAGTAGAATAAATAACAAGTAAACTAGACGACATCAACTTGACGAATGATACATATACGATCAAAATCTTTGTGAAGCTCCGCTAACAAAAAAGCAAGGCCGACGATCAAACATGACAGAAGCAATGAACAGCGTTACAAAGAGAAAAATATATCATGTCTATACACTAAGCATACAATTTACTTTACGGACGTATAAAGATAACAGAAGGTTCACTTCTCACTCAGTAATTGATGACACGCATGGTAGGTATGTATTCTAGATAATGTACAGCTTAGGACTCAATCGCATTATATAATTCGAGGTTTTTATCCGCAGATATTTGAAATGTGGAATCTGAAACCACGGCCTGACGTGCACTAAGCCTAAAAACTGGCTATTGTTCTAGATAAGCTATAGGGAAGATTTTACTTTATAATACGATATGGGTTATTAATGGATCCCTCGGTTTCGTTTTTCGAATGTGTCTCCTGTACCTTTCTGTTATGTGACAAACGCTGTTTCACTAGATCCCTTTAAGTTCAGGATACGAGTTGTTTTAACTTGGTGTTTACGAGTACACAGTCAAATTGAGAGAGAACTTGAAGAGTCGTCGCCGCGCCGATGTCAAACAAACTTACTTCACTCGTTACTGCGTTTGTGGATATAAGAGCTCGTATACACCAGGCGTGTAAAAAGAAAGAGATTTTGAAATGCGCACTTTGTAAAAATGTAGGAATAAAATCGCTACCGCATGTTTGAGGTACAGTCGACAAAAGAAGTATAGATATAACGACATGTGACTGTTTATTCTAACAGGCCATTTCAGACACAGCTCTATATTTTAACAGTTCCATCATATTATCTTTCATGATTTCTGATCTTTAAGAGACAAAGGCATTTGAGTTTGTATCATCGTTTCATCTCGGAGATTATCATAGCATGCAATAAAAGAAATCGTGACTGTAAAGTTTAATTTGTATAAATAAATACTAAAATGCCATGTTTGTCACAGCCCTGCAACTCCATGTTTGTAGACTCAAGTAACTTGTGAAGTGTTTGTAGTAAAGAAAACATGTCTCTACGGGAGAGCACTTGATCCAAGAAAACAATAAGTTTGTTTTGTTTGTATCAATACATAGATACAGGAATATCGCGAGATTACGATCCGCGAACCTGTTCTATCTCTCGTTCGTTTTATTTATTGTGTTAGTTCGCAATATAGGGGAACTAGATGGGGTATACTTGGAAATAGATGGGGTGCCGATACTCTTACGTCGCATTTGTGTGTTGTCTGTCAGATTGGTGTTCTCCAAGAAAGTTTATCTGCATAGCCTTTTTACGACTATGGTGAGATAACTCAGTTGCTGGTTTGAGTCCAACTCATGACATCTGCGATCGGAAGCTTACCATGCTCACCGCGACAAATCAATACATCCGGACGATACGTACTTAGTCATGAACTCCTTAGTGTTAGGTTTTAAATAATTATAAAATAAATTAGTACAAAATAACTTTTGATTTACTGGCAACACCGAGCGTAGGCAATAAAAAGGCTAAAGATGGCGGCCGAGGGGCATTCTTGGTTCGACTTTCGCGAGTGAAGGTACCTTACGGAAGAGTGAACTGTTATATTTCTGTTGAATATAAATAAGTACATTGTCTAAAATATTGATTGAAAGAATTATTATATTATATACATCCGGAATAAAATATTTGGATTTCGAAATAAGGTAATTATTGTTATTTCAATATTAAGGTATAAATATATAATAGTTAAGTGAAAGAGAAATAAGGATATATTATGTGAATTATAACATTGCATTGTCATTTAAAGTAGATGTAACTAAATATATAAACCCTATAACCATTTGTTAGTTTTACTGTGATAACTACCTACCTACTATTCTGATAATTTCACATTAGAATACAATCTTATTTACTTTCAGTTGACAAATTGAATGCTAATACATAATTAGAGACATTTCAATATTACAAGCAATAGACTGGATATCACAAACAAATCGTAATATACTTTTTTCTCAGACTTTTTTAGTTGCTCTGTCTAATGTTACGTCATCCCCACAAAGAAACAAACCAAATCAAGATTTTGATCTTGATTTGGTTGTTGTTGTTGTTGAAAACCCTTTTACATCTCCTTATAGATAATATAATCACTTTGTCACTGCTTTGATATGCGCCCCAAGCTAATGAGGTAAGTGGGCGCTATTTATAGTCATCAATATTTCAGGTAGCTCAAACAGAATGCTCCTGAGACACTGTGTAATCATTGTGTTTGACAGGTAATTGCAGCATGATTGGCAAGCTCAAGCGATTGATTGGTTAATACATTATGCCAAAGATGTCATTAAATTATGGAGCATGGTAGAACCCCCATCAAAACAACAAACAAACAAGCGATTTACACTAACTGCTACTAAGTACTTTTCACGTTAAACTTCGTTTACTAATAATAAAGTTTCATGTTTGTAAAAGCCTCCTTTCTCCTCAGGGAAGACCTTGACAAAATCTATAGGTTGAAGTCCCAGCGACTCAGAAGGTATAAGTTAGACTTAGTTTTCTTACCCGACCGCTATCGTCCCGGGTTCCCGGAGGACTACAAGCTCCAGGTGTGGCCCCCCGGTGCTCGTGGATCGACAGCTCTTTTATTTGTTTATGCAACGGTACCAACAAGTATATTATATCGGTACCGTGGTCTTTGTTATTAATATATGTAGAACATTTCCCATAGGTGAAATAAAAGTAATGGGGGTGCTTGATGGAAATGTTTCTGCGATATGAATAGAGTCAGTGATAGTTGAATGTTTTATTGTATTTGTTTCTTTTTCCTTTATAATTTAATTTCTTAAAATGTCACAACTAGTTTAGGACGCCACGTTAGTAATGCTGTCTTTAATTTTATAGTATTTTTTTCCTTAGTTTGAAAAAGAACTAGAATAATTCTCTTTTTTTTTCAATTTCAATTGTTTATTGCGAATATAGGTCAATAGGTTGGTAAATACATAAATTTGCCAAAGAACAAACACTATTTGTGCCACTCACTATACTCTGCCATTGTAGTATGCAATATTCAATAATATTAATTGTAGTAGTAGTCTCTAAGTTTACATTTGTTTTAATCATCACAAAAATCTGAAAATAAACGAAACAATTCCTTCATGTTCACCAATATAAATAGACTCAACACTTGTCGGGGTCAAATCCCGTGGGTACAATATCTAACGGAAAAAACGTTTTATATTCAGTAAAAGTCCGTTAAAACACGTCAACGCCGAGTGGTAGATTTTCATCGCGCACGATGGAGAAAATAGAATTATGGCCGAACCATTAGTTATTGTCGTTACCAAACTCGTCAACAAAAATAGGAATTGCGCAAGAAATTCTTTCGAAAAAAAAAACGGAGAAAGTGGTATCGGATTTTTTTTGTTGACGTCAACTGTCATATCCACAAATCAAATGACGTCTTATTTGTGAACGACCCGGTTTTGTCCACTCGTGTACCATTTTGTGAAAATTGGTTCTTATATCTGAGAGAATATTGTGTGCTATCGAAATAGTTGGGACGAAATATTGTTTGAGTCAAAAGAAAACTATAAATCTAGACTACGCACTTGCGATTGTGCAAAAAAATCTAGGCTGAAGTGGAGACAGCTCTGTCCGCTTTAGGCTCTATTTATTTTTTATTTAAGTACCTTGTCATTTTATAGGAAAGCGTACTTTCTTTTTGCTTCTCATCATTAAGGTCTTGTGAAATTAGTCCAGCTGCTAAGATGTGTGACGGCTCACGTAGGGCAAGATATTGAATCTCATTTTATGCTTTTCTAACATAACATAACATACCATCACGCCTGTATTCCCCGAAGGGTTAGGCAGAGGCGTACTTAATGTACACCCACAGTTCGCCGGTATGTTTAAGTCCCATGTTATAGGGGGCGAGCCTATAGGCATTAACCGGGCACAAATCCAGACTCCGAGCTGTTACTGAGAATTTCATATAAAAACCCAATAACACTTTGCTCGACCTGGGGATCGAACCCAGGACCTCTAGTGTAGCAGTCGCACTTGGGACCACTAGACTAATGAGGCAGTCATTAGTGTAGTGGTCCCAAGCTTGCTGCAATGCTTGCTTGCAATGCTTTTCTATTGGCATAAAATTTCGTCTTATTTTTAAAGGTACATTCAATATGAGTGGTACAGTTGATGAATAGGTGTTCACCACCGTGCGGTTCTCTAGAAACGTTTTACCGCGCACGACTTCCCTGTGGAATCAATTACCAGCGAAGGTATTTCCAATCCGGTACGACATGGCAACGTTCAAGAAGCGAGCCTATTCTTTTCTATAAGGCCGGCAATGCACTTGTAACCCCTCTGGAGTTGTGGGTGTCAATGGGCGGTGGTGATCACTTATCATCAGTTGACCCACTCGTTTGCCTCCGTACTCTATAAAAAAATATATGGGGCAGATGAACCTTGGTATTGTGTTTATTATAGGTATCTTGTTTTGATTTTAATTGACTTACAGCTTCTACTACAACATATACATATCATGCTACGGAATTTTTGAAAATTCTCATATGTCACATTTCCTATATTTATTTATTTATTTATTTACACAAGGCATATCAACAATATAAATACAAATATTGGTTATTATATACTTTTGTTACCGCATATAGCCTCTATAAAGAGCATTGTTCTCTACAAGTTGACGGGCAACAAGGTCCCTGTTTCAATTAACGCGTCACAGGTCATTCGTTGAGAAGATTGATGGCGCATGCTTCAGCAAGTCACCCCTCACTTCGGCTCATCGCACAACACGTAATTAAGTGTTAATCAACTCCGTTAACCCGACTCAACTGAGTCTATGAGAGGCGGTGAGAAGAATATACAGGTAACTTTTTTATAATGACACTGGCAGCCGCAGCAGCGCTGTTATGTCTTGATTGTAAGACACACTTAAAACACCACACCGTTTTATATTAGTATATTAATTTACAAAAATCGAACAGTTAGGCATTACTAGATTAAATATATTTTTTTTTAATTATGTTGAAGGCTTCGGCTCAGTTTGGTCACGTCGGGCACACGTTTGAACACACCAATTAAAGACAATACGCTCGTCCACTAAAAACAAATTAGCGAATTATACTTATGGATGATATGAAATGATATTTATTTCTGTAAATAGATCCTTTGAGGATGATAACAAGTGTAAGTACATAATTATATAAACTAAAATTATCTCTGATCACTATATACCTAGCAATTTCAATGATAAATGCAGTTGAAAGTCACTCGAACAATTAATTAGAAATTTGATAACCATAGAGTAAGTAACTTGGCACATTATGCCTGAATCGTTTATTACTTTGTTGATAAATTGTCGTGTGTAGTACGTAAGTGAGGTTGCTAACTCATGGCCCAACTTTGACCGCACTTAACCTTTGTACTTGTCGACTTGAACGACTTTGAACATGTAACAAAAAGGTTACAATAAACCGTAAATGCTTTGTTAACAAACCCACAAAATAGTCTGAACAAAGGTAATCCTTATCAACAAATAATGAAACAAGTAAATTGAACTAATATTTTATGTATTTTGCTTCTAAATTCTGTGTGTTCTGTTTGTCGGTATAATTTTATTTTTAGTCTATCAAAGAATTTACAAAGAAGAGAAGAGAATTTCCCAATTCGTGATGTAGGAAATACCAACAGGTTTTAATAAAAAAAAGCACCCAATACATACTAGTGATCAAGATTTTCACAACAACATCAGAGTTACTGCATCTTCAATTTTTTTTAATTACTTGCTTTTGACTATCTCGCCTAATATTTGATTGGGTTCATGTGCGTGTTAGAACCATTATGAACTAGGTAGGTATTTAGCTGTTTAACTAATGTCAGATACAAGAAGATAGTGAAAGAACGCGTTTTTATCCATCAAGGAACAAATAACAGACACAATGCAAAATCGATGGTTCGTGTTCCCTACGACTTGCTGAAATATACGTACCTATATGGTACTTACATTTTATCCTCATGCATTAATTTGTTAAATTAAAAAAACCTTTACATCAAAAAAGTGAATGATTCATGATTCTGACATTATAATAAAAAAATTGTAAAAAAAATCACAATGTTATAATTATTATTTAAAGGAGTTTCCTGCCGGTTCTTCTCCATAAGACCCACTATTTGGAACAGTGCACCTAGTTTTGACAATTCAAAAGTCCCCGTAATATTGGTATAAAACATTTTACTTTTGACTGTTTTGACTTTTGAGGAGTAGAATACTAACGAGCTGAATTATTACACGTCATAGCCCGTTTAATTATACGTACTCATCTACCTAAGACGTTAGCACATGCTGTCCCTCGCTGTCCTAAGTAAATCTTTCATACATCACCCGGAACGAGGCCTGTCAGGAGCCAGCATTTGTCATTGTCCCTACTTCCGACGACGACAGGACCAGACCAGAGGAAAGCTATTTCCGCCCCTTTTGTGACGACGCCGAAGTAATGTATGGTGTTTTACTTATATTTTGTGTGACTCTATCAGAGATAAAGTCAATAACATTGACAAATTATATATCACAATTACCCATATAAATCAATCATTGTTCCACTGCTGGGACAAGATGGGAGGGGTTAAGTTATTAGTCCATTACGCTAGTCTATTGCAGATTGGCAGACTTTACACGTACCGTCGATGAAATCTTTATGGCATGCAAGTTTCTTCATGGTGTTTTCTTTCACTGCTCAAGTGAGTCGTAGTAATACGCACATGATTATAAAGTAATATTGCGTAGGTACCTTCTTCCCCGTCTCTCTCTTATCTTCCCCGTGTGGGGACGGGTAATAATACAGTTCCTCACTGCCATTTAGATAGGCATCTCGTAAGAGCCGAGAGAATATCTGACTTACTTGGTGTTGAATCTCTCGGGGTCTGACTGATTGGCGACCACCCTTACGTCGGAGTCTGTCGTAAAGCACCAAAGCACCTTGGTGTGTGTTTCGACTTCTGCGCGTAGGAGCCAGTTCCTCCTAGGGTGCTGGAGCTTTGGCAGTCTGCAGTCCGTAGGGGCTCTTAAAACTCGGCAACCTATCAGCATTTCCACTGGTTCTGCAGGTGTCCATGGCGATGACTCCTTACGATCAGGTGGCTCGTCTACTCGTTTGCCGATCTAGTCAATAAAAAAAAACTTACTTCGAGACATGGCTTAACGATCAGATTCACAGCACTAGCTTTTTCATAAAGAATATTTGGTTGGATTTATTGTACCCTCTTACATTTATTTAAGTTTTCCGCTAAGAGTCAATGCAGTCAAGCCAAGCACTATGCAATCCTTCATCATTGTGTTAAGAACTATCTCCTCAAACATCATCACTTTACATTTCCCAACGTAGTTGTAACTGGCTATCCTATAAACCCTCTTTTAAAATATGTAATATGATTGTTGTGAACATAATTTTTGGACAATATCGATACCCAAGTCTGCTATTCAAGTTTTTTAAGGTGACATAAATCTGTTATGTGATAGGTACTTTTAAAGAAAAGACAACGTTTATCTTAACATAATTAGCCTACATATTGAAACAGCTGACAGAAATGAATGTCAAAGATTCTCAAGGACTCCAGCTAACGCCATTCGTTTATCTAAATAAGAATCTTTATAAGGATATCAAGAATTGGTTCCCTCCAAGTAGCGTATGTAGCGAAAATTCACACACGAGTAAGTTTGTGTCCCATCGGTAATAAACTGCAAATTTATTTCAGTGAACCAAATTCTGATTGCGTTACACCCATGACCTGGTTTCTAAGTATCATTAAAAGGAAAATAATTGCAAAAAATATTTAAATACTTGCTGACACATCTTTCCATAAATTCATTGTGACAAGGAAAGTCAATAATGTTCTTATCTTTGCCATGATTGAAGGTAGAAAGTTAAGAAAAATAAAGAAATATGTATGTCTCGTGCCATACAATAAATGAAACTACCTATGCTCAATTTAATTGTAAGAGAGTAATTAATATTATTAAATTGTAATATTAGTAAAATTTATTGAACTTATTTTATAACAAACTATTTATTTTTATTTCGATGTAATTTCCACCAGAGAGCAATACCACCACACTTGTATTCCTCGAATATTGACACAGAAGCTGCCACCGGTAAAAACGATGGTGACACTGGCAATATCGACCCTGACACTGATTATATCAATATTGACACAAATAATATCGATGCTGATACCGGTATGTATGATCGACATTGGCACTGATAGTCACTATACTGACACAGATCATTTTAAAACTGAGACTGATCATCAGCCTACTGACACCTATAATATCGTGACTATTTCTTAGTCGTATAGTAGAAAAATTTGACAAATTAACAAAAAAAATTAACAAGTTGTACTGTTGGTCTTCTACATGAATTAACATCACGTAGTGTTAAATGGAATATAGATACAATCTACTTCTGCAAGTGAAACATGAAATACCGATATTTCCCCGTACGAAAAGTTGAAAATAATAACATTCGTACACAAAACGGGAAACGACTGCAGTACCACGAGGAACCCAGATAACGCAACTATCTCTGGGAAACTGGGCTACTTGTATATATTCTACCTGCAATATGAATGTGCAGAAGGTATAAAAAGGAACCGTTTGCCCATACTCACAAAAACAGTCATTGTTGGCAAAGCTTTTTTGAGTCCCAGGAATAAAATTTGGCGTGAATACAAGTGATTCTTCCGCTTAGTCTAAAGCTGTATTAACATAAATAGGTGTTATATAGAGTGAATCGGTTTCTTCTAGGCAAGCGCGCTTCATCGTAGATTGCAGTATCGCTTAAGGCGAACTGGCGGTCAAGCGTAAGCCTATCACAAATTAAAAAAAAAAGTATACGTAAAACATGAAAAGAATATTAAAAGTTAGCGCTTATCATAACGGTAAACAATAGTCAGGGACCTACATGTTATTTCCTCTTTGTGAATTTTATAAAATATTTTAGTGTCGTTCGCGAAGACTGCGCACGATACTACACGACAAATAACTTCCGTACGCTTGGCTGAGAGTGCTGTTTATCGCGTAATTTATGGAGTAGCTCTTCTGTGAACATGTTTCATTTTGTACAAACATAACTAACTACTAAAGTTGGTGCCGACAAAAGTTTGGTATTGATATTTATATTTCCATATGTTTCCATTTACTCCAATCCAAGTGGAATATACTTAATGAGTTCAGAAAATAATTTGCGTTTTCCCAAATCACTGATTAAACATAATTATCAGAATATTGGAATGGAGTTCAGCTTATGGATTAAAAGTGAATCCTATAAAGTCCTATAAAGTTATTGTTATCGGTAGCCCTACGTGGACATCTAGGATAGACCTTACAAGAGTTCCCCAGATTGTTTTTGATGGTACGACAATTCCGTACAGCAATTCCGTCAAGAATTTGGGGATTTTCATTGACAGAAATCTCTCATGGGCACCACAGCTGCAGGAATTAAGTCGCAAACTTTTTGCTGCGGGAGGGTCCTTGAGAAGACTACGCAATTTCCTGCCTACTGCCACCAAAATTGAGCTTGCCAGATCCCTTCTTCTTCCTATCCTTGATTATGCCGATGCCAGCTACCCTGACCTCACTGAAGCACAATTAGATAAACTTGAGCGACTTCAAAATTTTTGCATCAGATTTATATTTGGTTTACGCAAATATGATCACATCTCTGAGTATCGTACTAAGCTCAAGTGGCTTCCAATTCGCCTTCGTCGGAATGCCCATATTTTGTCATTACTTTACAGTATTCTGTTCAATCCTGCTGCCCCCTCTTACCTTAAAGAACGTTTTAAGTTCCTTCATGACACACACACAAGGTACTTGAGATCATCGGAAAATTTGAGGCTTCAAATGCCAATGCATTCCACTAAATTTTATGATAAATCTTTTACTGTCCAGGCTGTGAGGTTGTGGAATGCATTGCCTGTAGCCATACGACGTGCCCAGTCATTAGTTAGTTTTAAAAAACATGTACATGATCATTTCTTATCACCTTAATTTTACTGCTCCTTGCTATTATTGCAATCTATCAATTCTTCCTCTGTTCTTTTTTTATCCGTCCTTCTTATCTGTATAATCTTCTATCTAATATTGCTGCAAATCCTGAATTTCCAGCTACTTTCGCTGTATGGTAATATAATATTGCATATATATATATTTGTTACAATATATATTATAAATTTGTATATATTATTATATATTATATATTATAATATATATTATAAGTTTATAGATCGATGGGACTCCCCTCTGCTGCGTCACTGGGTAAGGATCCATACGAGCTGAGTCTTATAAGACATTTACCCCTAATTACTAACATTAGTTATTAAGTTATTTTGTTTTATACTAACACTATGGACTCAAGTCTGAATTAAAGTATTTGAATTTGAATTATATGTAAGTCTAAGTTTAAAGCGTATCTAATCGTAGTATTGTAGTTTATTATTTACATAAAATGATTATTTATTTTTATTTTATTCAAGTACACCATGGACTACCCTTGACCTCTTGTTTCATATCTTTCCTGTCCATCCAAAGGTTGTCTGGTAGATATCGCTATTAGCGATAACACCGCCATTGTACCCTTAGTTTTTTAAGGTATTTTTATTTTGTTTCTTTTTGGTGTACAATAAAGATTATTCTATTCTATTCTATCATTGTTATGGGTGATACTAGTCCACAATGCAGTTTTACAGTCAGAGGTATCTCCGTTTAAAAATCCGATGAAATTATTTGAGGAATTCATCCTTACACCAAAGAGATTCCAACATTTTTTTTTTCCGATATTGGCATGTTATACTAGAAAGGAATCCATTTAAACCATACTCGCAAAGGCATTTTATACTCCCAAACAACAAAAAGAATTATAGTAATCTGCCTCTTGTAAAATGAAGCAATGGATTGTTATTGTAATATATTTAGGGTCGACAGCGATAAGAATAATTATCAGGCCTTGAGTTCAAGTACTATCAATATCAGTTTATATAGACAGATGCCAGGCGGTCTTTAAGACGTTTACATCAATCTCCTGTCTTAATACATTCAGTATACGTGACTTGAAGCGGTCCATTACGTAGACATTCGTAAATCTTATATCAGCAATGCTAAGAAAATCCAGACTCAACATGCCGATATTCTCAAAGAAAATTACTTACGGATCCTTGGAAATCTTTACGTGGGTGTTTTGGAAGAGATTTAGGTGTCAGGACAAATAGTGTTTCAATTAATATAGGTAAACGTTGTGTAGATACTGGTAAAATTGTAATGTGCACGAAATTGTTAGTCGTCTCATTGAATTTTATTCAAGATAGCCTACAATTCTTTGTTTAGAGTTGAGACTCTTATATAGAAGAAAATAGTACCTAGTGATAATACTCGTACCATGCTGGCATAAATTATTTTTGGCAATTTGAGACCATGTACATTGTACCTATATGTTTTCCACAACTTCAAAAACATCACCAAAAGTCAGCGATGTCTTAGATTAAGTTATAACAATATCTAATTAATAATTATATATGATACGAAAAGTTAGTATAATGTGAAATGCGTACCGAGAGAGCTCGTATGAAGTCAGCGATACATAAGAACAACAATTTGCGAAAGTAAAGCAACATTTTAAAGGAATATATAGTCGAGACTGGGGATTTCATAATCCAATATTTCATTTTGAAAACTGAAAAACGGACATGACTGTGCTGAATACAAAATGTAAGTACGTTTTATATCAATAACAAAGTAAGCGGGAAAGAACGAGGCTACCGGTATAAGACACTTGAACCTAATAGTTTTAGACAGCATGAAGAGGACTCCAGTCTTTACAGTATTACGCCTTTTATCCTCTTATTCAATCATTATTGAAACCAAACGATACATTAACAGTAGCCTTAGCACGAACAACTTGCGAAAAAGTATTCGTATCGTCACGATAGAGGCGCTGGTCCATATCTCATACAAATTGGTCTCCATGACGATACGAATACTTTTTCGCAAGTTGTTCGTGCTAAGGCTACTGAACAGTAGCCTTAGCATCGTCATGGAGACCAATTTGTATGAGATTTGGACCAGCGCCTCTATCGTGACGATACGAATACTTTTTCGCAAGTTGTTCGTGCTAAGGCTACTGTTGGGCGTAAATATAGGGACGAGCTTATTGTCATTAAACAGACATTATCGTCATTATTCGAATCCAGAAAATCACTCTTTGTAGTTACGTGGCGTTTATGACTACTACATCAATGAGGCAGTTACATTAAGAGTTACAATATTAAGTATTTATCACCGCTCAATAGACTGAAAAATTAAAGAAAGAAAGAAACTAAACAGACTGGTTAATAGGCCTGCTTTCTGTTAAATTGGGCAACCAGTACAAGAAGCGTGAAATTCTCGAATTTTGGAGCTTAGAAGGCAGTGTCTGGACACGGACGGGGCACGTAGCGCATGGGCCGCGCGGCCATCCGGCGGCAACTTGAAAACTTAAACCCAACTACTATGGAACCGGATAAGGGCATTACATCGCTCAAATCCTAAAAATAACCTAGCTTTAAAGAATGTTTTAATGGAACCCTTATGTCCGTTTGCCATATAAAAAATATATGTTATACTTGAGGTCATCAAAAAACAAACTGTATTGTTTAAATTTTTTATAAATCTGCCCCAATTTTGAATAATAATTGAAGTAAATAGGCCGTTTTTAACCTAATTTGTATTTTTTCTCTTTAACGGCTTAATAGTTAGTCATGAATTTTATACCAAAAAAATTGTAATGACGTAATTAACAATTTGTACCTATTGTTTATATTTTCTTATGTCTTTGAATATTTTGAAATAATAAAGAAATACCCGACACCTCACTAGCACCCCGTGTGAAGCACCCCCGCAATGCCTGTGACTAACAAAGACTAAATCCTCGAGGTCATTGAGCAATACCCTTAAACTGACGCTCACCAGATGTTCTCTAAACTAGGATAAGATGGCAACCCTAGGTGTGACGATTATGGTATTACATGTTATATGTATAATACTCACTGTGAGAACTAATTATTGATTACTGGTGATTAATTAATCACTTTAGTTTCTAACAATTGAAGTTTTACCGGTAATCTCTCTTAGGCGCTTAATAGTTTTACTTTAACGAGAAAACTCCGACGGGGAAACTACCCTTTGATGAACTTACAGATCGTTACAATAGATTTACTTACTTCCTACTTTATTTTCAGACAGAGTTAGGTTTTCTGAGATCTTGTATAAAATTAATAAGTCCCTACTGAAATTAACAGCGCACGCAATTATTTTGGTAAACCAATTCTAGGACGCCATTATGAATACCACCGAATGTGAATGTTAATTATTTCAATATGTTACGATAAAATACGTGAAAAGCAGTTATAATTGTGAGAGTAATGAATTTCATATCGATTGATTGTGAATATCGTTTTGGGGGCTGTTTACGAGTATAATGTAAAAATGATGTTCAAAAACCTAGTAGTCTATCTTGAACAAATGATTTTGAATATGACTTTGACTTTAGTCACAGCTCCCACTCACTTCACAGAATCCAGTCAAAGACTTAATATGCACTGATCTAAGAGCAAGAAATACAGTGGTTGAACCTTTCGGTTTAATTAACGGCCATTCTATTGTGCCTAGTAAGTTATTTATCAGACTACCTCATTGGTGGACTAGTGACCGCAAGCGTGACTAGGGGTATCAGTCATAGGTTTCAATAATATATTTTTTTCTTCCCAACTTGCTTAACCTTGCAGGGCATAAAGGCGTGATGGTACCTCATATCAGTATTAAGAAGTCTACATTTGTTTAACCATTGAAGATAACATATTAGTAAAATTATGGCTCAAGGATCGATTCCGGTAATATTCAGAAAATTTGCAGTAGAATATTTTATTTAAGTAGCTACCTTTAAATAGAGTGGCAAAAGTAGCTTAAAGGTACGAACTTGTTCATTAAGCGGCAACTGTGTTGTTAGGACGGACGGGCGCGGGCAAACTTTGCCCTTGATGCAAAGCGAAGAAACAAAATGAGATTAAATAAGTTGGCCACTAGAGTAGGATCAGGGCATTTGAAGGGATTAGTGGCGTTACCTGTGTATTATTTTGGTTCCTATAAAAAAACATCCAAATTGAGAACCTCCCTTTTTTAATTCGGTTATAAATAGCCATTAATTATAAGTAAGTAGCAGACATGTGGAGGTATCTTGCCATGAAGATCGCATGAGTAGACATACTTCTTATATTCGAAATACGATTAGATAATACTTTTATACGATTGTTACCTTCATCATGTTCCCCAACTTTACTATAAAAATAATAAGTGTATTCTTTATTTATTCCAAAGTAGATTGATACAAGAAGCGCCCTCTATTCGAATAATAATGCAAGTGTTATGAAAATGTTCCGAGAACTAGGACATCGAGACAACTACTAACCACGACCCAGCGACGAGGTCGAGCTGAAGCTTTCGCGGTCACTATTAGTTACGGGAAACTCCGCCAGATGGCAATTTATTAAAATTTTTAGTTTTAGCTATTAAATAAAATGATGATGTACAATTTACAAAACATTATTCGTCCAAATAAAATATTGAAAGTAGAAAAATAGCATTTGACCCTGAATTTTATCTAAACTTCTATAGGTACAATATTATAAAGAGGTAAAGTTTGTAAGTGAGGTTGTAGGGGGTAATCTCCGGATCTACTGAACCGATTTTGAAAATTCTTTTTGTGTTGGATAGTTCATTTATCGAGGATGGGTATAGGCTATATAACATCACGGTACGCCTCTTAGGAACGGAGCAGCGCGGGTAAAGCGGGGTGGAGTATTAAAACACATGACATATGCCGATGTCTGCCATAGTGACAATCATTCATCAATCGTGAACCATGAACCAGTGGTTCTTAATCGGTGGTCCCTAGAGCTACCGAAAGTGGTCACCGAAGCGATTCAAAAAAATATTAAATACGTGATAACCAGAGCCAGCCAATTACAGTACCTACGGTAGGTACTTATGTCTGCAGTAATGTAACATTTTGAAAATACTATTGTGTTGTTTTAGTGAAGGAAAAATTTGACCGCGGGCAGGATTCAAACTTGCGTCTTCTGGTTAGATACAGTAGACGCTATGACCTCTAAGCCACCGCGAGTCCCACCTGCCAGATTAAATTTGTTTTCACATTCTGAATTTACGTCTTAAGGTGACGGTGACTTAGAGGTCATATTGTCTAGTGTATCTAACCAGAAGATGCAGGATTGAATCCCGCCCGCGGTCGAATTTTTCTTTCACTAAAATAACTTTGTAATCTTAGCATGGAAAATGTAAAAAAATCACAAAAAGATACTATTGTGTTGTCCGCGGCAAGACATTTTGTCAAATAGAACCTCATCACTACAAGATTAAGAACCACTAGTCTAAATCAATGAGGGCAGCTTAATGGTGCATTATATAATTATGAGAGAGAAAAATATTATTCACATAACATTAAACACTGGTGTTATACCCGAAGTTGGCACAGCAAGACTAACTTAATAGTTTATTACCGGACAGCAAGGAGTAACTTCACGTACTAACTTGCCCCGGAACTTGAAATTAATACAATAGTTACATCAGTTAATTCTTGTTTTGGTATGTACAATGTTAAAGTAATTAGAATAGTAGAGCTAGTTAACACGACATGTGCGGCTCAGAGTGAAATGTTTACTAAAATATACACCTTTTATTGAACTCGTATATCGTTTGATGCGGGATCTCAATCAATTCGTGGGATCACTATCAATCCGTGCAATCTCGATTGATCCGAGGGATTTCGACTAATCTGTAGGATCTTGATTGTTCCGTATGGTGGTAATTCAGTCATGAGATTTTCTCTGTTATCACCTTACTAAAATAAATCCTACAACCTGATGACGTGATCTATTCGAAGTTAAACACCAAGGTGCCATAGATCTCTCAAAAGCTAAGAGTTTCTCAGAAACTGTCCAAACTTTTAATTGAGTTAAGATTGCTTGAGCTGTAGTCGCTTTACAAAATTTCGAGTAGCTTACAAAAATCAACTGGTGAGCTCATTGAGACGTGAGGCGAACTCCATATTATTATAATAATTGATAATGTATATTTTTATTCGGAAAGGTGCAGTCCTGTCTATCATTATAATTGTAGTTTCATTAAACATAAAAAAAAGATTACTAGCAATGTGGGTCGCATATTACTAGTATCTTGTTAACCCCTTGTGCTAAACTAAATACTTGTGTTACGAGTGAGTTCACGTCGGTAGTACATTAAATTCGGACAACTATCATACGTAAATACATACAAAGTCAGAGGAAGGATTATGTGTGTCGTAGTCATACACGGACTACGAAACACATAATACTTCCACTGACTTTGTCGTAGTCTGATAAAAAGACAATTATCACTTTTTACGAAATGATTGATTTAAATGAAAAGCTAAAATAATATGTCATTGTAATTCGCTCAAAGCTTACAAAGTCTACGAAAACGGAAAAAATACGATTTAACAATAGAATTTACACTTAGCTGACGGCAAATTTTGTTGCGATCTTTGTTCTTGTTAAAAGTTAATATTAAATAACGTTTGTCTTTGAAAGAGATTACAATTTCTGGTATTGTTTTAATTTACGACCGAATTTGATTGTACAGTGGAAAAGATAAGTTATTGTGAATTTCTCATTTTCGAATACCTATTCAAAATAATATGAAAGGAAAGTAGGTACAGTTGTATGAATTATGTCTCATTTAAAGTCAAATTGTGTATTATAATAGAGACCAGAAGTCCATTATACATACTAGAAAGTTTTTTTTATTGTGAGACTGGTTTTTCTGTGCTAATTAATTAAGTGCAAGTACTGAGTTTTTTTCATGCATGTCTTTTACAATGATTTTGGGACCAACCTGGAAATAGAAATGGATTAGAGTAATTTAGAAACCCTTCAAGTCGGTGAAAATATAATATAGCTAATTACGAGTACTCTGTAAGCGTTTCCTTCCACAAATGAATTTCAAGTATCATAAAATCTGACTTTACAGTACTTATACGTATATCACTTTTATCTTATCCTATTATCCAACAATACTTCCTGCTGCCGTCCTGTGGTCACACAAAGCCGCTATAAAATATGTAATGCAGCTTGCTACTAGCGCGGTCTACTGCAGAACTTCCATTTAAATATTTTGCAGTGCGGCATGCAGTGTACCGTAGCTTGCAGCGTCGCGTCGCCTCACGTAGCTTGATATATTACCCTGTTTTAGTACATTAGGTGCTTAATTACATTTGTAATTACTTCACTACGAGTTTGACACGGGCTCATAATTAATCTGCAGCGCTGTTGTGAATTATATAGCATAGCAAAGATCGGGAATGTATTCAACATGTGAATACATTCCCGATCTTTGCTATGATATGAAGTTATATTATACTTTATTCGAGGTAATTACTGACTTTCGCATTTTTGTTATTTTTTTCATATTGAAAGTGAGTTATGGCTCGCACAATTGATCATATATAATAGCCCAACGCAACACACTTTCTGAAGCAATTTCTGTATATTTTTTCTCAGTTTCACGATGCATCGAGATTGTTAGCATATTGATCGATGATTTCAATTAACGTGTCTGTAAGTATACAGTATACACTATATACTTACAATGTAAGATGATACATCGCTCCCTGGAGGTAGGTAGATAAAAACGTAAGACATGATACTATGGGAGAAATTTGCAGCCTCGCAGGTTATGGTTTTAAAATAACGGATGGTCTTTTCTTTAGAAAGGCGATTCGCAAAATAATATCTATCATGTTTCTATATGTACTTAAAACAATGCACTGCAAAGAGATAAAAATAATCCTAAATTAAATTTTCAAGGTCCAGTGGTATAGAATTCTCTTATTAACAACTAGCTTTTGCCAGCGACTTCGTCCGCGTGGAATAGTTACTTTGTTCTCTAGTTCTTCGCCCGCAGTTTCACCTGCGTTGCCCCGTTCCTAAGGGTTGTAGCGTGATGTTTTATAGCTTGAAACCTTTCTCATGAATCACTAATTTACCCAACATTTGCCTTCACTGCTCTGCTCCTATTGATCGTAGCGTGATGAAAAGTATACTATAACCTGCCCAGGAGTATGAAGAACAATTGTACCAAGTTTCGTTGAAATCCGTCGAGTGGTTTTTGTTTCTATAACGAACATACAGACAGACAGACAGACAGACAAAAAAATTACTGATTGCATTTTTGGCGTCAGTATCGATCACTAATCACCCGCTGATAGTTATTTTGGAAATATATTTCATGTACAGAATTGACCTCTCTACAGATTTATTATAAGTACTAGCTTTTGCCAGCGACTTCGTCCGCGTGGAATAGTTACTTTGTTCCCTAGTTCTTCGCCCGTGGTTTCACCTGCGTTGCCCCGTTCCTAAGGGTTGTAGCGTGATGTTTTATAGCTTGAAACCTTTCCCATGAATCACTCATTTTCCCAAAATTTCCCTTCACTGCTCTGCTCCTATTGATCGTAGCGTGATGAAAAGTATACTATAACCTGTGGTTTGGGCTGTGCGTTGATAGATCACTATGTCAGTCAGTCAGTCACCTAACGTAAGAGTAGACAAATATAATCAGAAAGCTCCGAACTGCTAAGCTATCGGGAGTTACACGTGTTATTGTGAGTCAATCATAAAAGATAGACATTTGCTGTCGTGGAATATTTTTTATATAATTTTAAGGAGAACATTTCCGTCATACATGATTTCTGTGTAGCTTTAACCATTAAGGCTGCACACGCGACGGAAGCTTAAAAAATGGAGTAAGTTCTCCTGTTTTCCCAACATTTCCCTTCACTGCTCTGCTCCTATTGATCGTAGCGTGATGAAAAGTATACTATAACCTGCCCAGGAGTATGAAGAACAATAGTACCAAGTTTCGTTGAAATCCGTCGAGTGGTTTTTGTTTCTATAACGAACATACAGACAGACAGACAGACAGACAGACAGACAGACAGACAGACAGACAGACAGACAGACAGACAGACAGACAGACAGACAGACAGACAGACAGACAGACAGACAGACAGACAGACAGACAGACAGACAGACAGACAGACAAAAAATTTACTGATTGCATTTTTGGCGTCAGTATCGATCACTAATCACCCGCTGATAGTTATTTTGGAAATATATTTCATGTACAGAATTGACCTCTCTACAGATTTATTATAAGTATAGATATTGATAGAGATAAATAAAAGGCAAAGGAATCGAAAAAAAAACTCCATTATAAATATAACATTTATAATTGAGTTTTTTTTTTCGATTCCATAAAAGGTTTGACCTACGCCAAAAGTAAAGCAACATTGAATTTATCAGTTTGATAGTACAAATTGTTACCAATAGATGTCGCTGATGTGACTACAAAATTGAGTCTTATATCTCTCTCTCTCTTATATCTTATATCTCGTATACATTTTTGAAAAAGCCATAAATGACAGGTTGTACACTTTTTTTGAAAATAATAATATCGATACCTTAAATCTCAAATGGCGTAATCACCCAATCGTCACTTTTCAGGAGAGCCAAAACAAAAAAAAAACCAAGATTAAAATTAATATCTTTTATACTAATAATGTTATTTAAATGAAACTTGGATATAATTATATGGCATTGGCAGCTTTATAACACAGTTCTATGGTATTGAAAATTCAACCAATAATTACAAAAATGATTTGTGATTACGCCAAAAATAAATTGACATGTTTGCGTTTACGACCCAAAAAAAACGCTGTTCTGCAAAAAGTTACGGTGTAACAGCCTAGTTGGCTTAGAGTGAACGCATTTAAAATAGCTATTTTAGGATTTTTATAAATAAAACACTTTGAGGAAAATGAAAATAAAGTTTAATTGTTACAAAATTAATATTTACTTTTATTATTTCCATCATACAATTGGTTTGAAGATTAAACTAAAGATATTGTGTATGTTTAATTCTGTTTTTAGATAAGGAGAAACAACATAATTATACTTTGCATGAACTAAGACTACTTACATCCGCACTGACAGGAATGTTACTTAGCGCCTAAATCCTAAATTGTCTTCTACGAGTTGTGTGTAAAGAAGTAAAACTAACGTTTATTTTTTAAATGTCAAACAATCTTCAATACGAGTACTATTAGGCAAAAAAATAACACGTTAACTTCACTATTATTACGTAGAATTAAATATTTAAATCACAACCTTACGTTTCTTTAAGTTTAATTATAAATCACAGACTTCGATTATATTCGGTTTAACGATAAACATGATACCCCCTAACATTGATACCCCCTAACAGTTAATTATTTTATTTCAAGTCATAAACTATCTTGAGTCGTAAACGCCACTGTTAAGTATATATTAGTCCTATACGTCAAACTCGATAGTCAGTATTTTTCATATCATTATAATTTTAACTGGTGTATCGACCAAACTCTTAAGAATTGTATTCTTAAAGGTATGTACAGCTAAAAAATAATAAAATCCTTGTTTATCGATGCTAAATACGTGGGCTGTAATCACCACTTTTTTGCGAATTTTGAAACTCTGATAAGACAGATCGATAGAGAAAAAAAATTGAGTAACACAGCATTCAAAAGTCATTTTGTCCAAAATGGTGATTACGCCATTTGAGATTTAAGGTATCGATATACTCGCAGAAGAACAGGTGGGATTCCGCAAAAATAAATCTATTAACATGGCCATCTATAAATTTCTTAACACAGTTATTGACAATATAGATAAAAAGATACTAGTTTGTGCTCGATACATGGATCTAACCAAGGCATTTGACTGTGTAGATCATAACACACTACTAAATAAACTATATGCATGTGGAATAAGAGGAAACTTATTAAGTCTTATACAATCTTACCTAAACAATCGGAAATAGTGTACTCAGATAACACGCATGTGTCCCAATCTCAAAAAAGTAAAACGGTATTATTCAAAATTTAGAGATGTTAAATTATGTATCCCACAAGGAAGCGTATTGGGTCCCTTGTTGTTCAATATTTATATTAACGATTTACCGAAGATAACTACTTATCCCACAATTTTATTTGCTGACGATAGTACAATTGTTTTTTCAGCTAAAGATAAGTCAACGCTTGAATCAGATATAAAACATACTTTACATAATGTAATAACGTGGTTAACATCGAACAATCTGAAAATAAACTTAAAGTAAACCTACCTAATGACTTTTAAAAACAGATTTCCAAATACCACACACATTCACATTAATATAAATTTTTCGGAAACCACACTTCTTGAAGTAGTAACTACAAAATTTCTAGGACTAACTTTAGACCGTAGCTTAAATTGGAAGACACATCTTGAGAATCTTTGCCTTAAATTGAGTCAACAATCGTACGCGTTACACATGCTTTCTAAAATAGTAAATCAGTCCGCGGTTCTTACTGCCTATCACGGTAACGTAGGATCTATATTGAGATATAGCATAATATTTTGGGGATATTCGGCAAATAAGGAAGACGTCTTTAAGGCACAAAAAAGATGCATACGGGCTATCTGTAAGCTTCAACAAACTGATAGTAGTAGACCTTTCTTCAGGAGTCTTAAGTTATTAACTCTGCCCAGTCTGTACATATATGAGGTCACATGTTTCATGAGAAATAATTTGAATATGTTTGAGAACTATAGCAGTAAGCGGTTGAATTATAAAATATGTTGTCCACCTCATAAAACTACACTATTTGATAACAGCATTTTTTGTATGGGACCACGCATATACAATCACTTGCCTAAAAGCCTTTTAAATATAACAAATAATGATGAATTTAAATATAAATTAAAATGTTTTCTAATAGAAAAAGTGTATTACAGTGTCACTGAATACTTAACAGATAAACTTTGATTGCTATAAATGTTTTAACTCTAATTGTAAATTATCTGTTGACAGAAATTTTACTCTTAATAATAATTAAAATTACGTTATAACAAATTTGAAATGTACCATATTAGTAATTATTATTTGACATATTTTATCATTAATGACTTATCAATAATAATTTTGTATAGTTTATAATTATGTTGCATGCCTTGAGGTGAAATATGGTGGTACCTACAAACTTTTTTGTAACATCTTATGCAATACCCATATTCGCAACAAATAAAAGAATTTGAATTTGAATTTGAATTTGAGTCTATTTCGGAAGAAAGAATTAAATTTCATCAGTCACAGGTTTGAGTCCCAAGTATTTGAATTTTCCTTACGACAAAAATAATTTGTTATACTAAGAGTTCGCTGCGCTTATAATAGGTACCCTAAATAATTACTTATGGAACCACAATTTTGCAATTAAAGAATTTGAATTTATGTTGATACCTATGTTAAAGAATAAATCTTAACATTAATACACGACACGTTTGACGACACGTTTGGCGTAGCGGCTGAGCGATCGGCTTGTGCATCACGTGTTGTGGGTTCGATCCCCACACAGAGCAAATATTTGTATGATCTACAGGTAGTTGCTCCGGGTCTGGACGTTTGTGTGTGTGAGAATTTGTGTTTGTAAACGCACGCACGATACAGGAGAAAATCCTAGTGTGGGGCAACGTTTCTTTAAACAAAAAAAAAATACTATATTATGATCAAAGTGATGCACTCACCAAAAAGGAGCCGCCTCTGGATCTTTGTCAGCGCTGACAAAGTGACATCATCATTATAAACTTCACAATCTTGGAAACACAATCACTAGCAAGTACGAGAGGATACTTCGAGATTGAAACACAGACTTCAGTTCCTCTGGCAATTAGGTCACTGCCTCGCAGACATTCCCAGATAATGAAATTACTCGCAGTCGCAACTGCATACATTATTTGATTTTCAAAACTACCCACATTCCATAAAAATAATTACGAATGATGCGTTCGGAAATTCCAAAACGTTACAATATTTGAGTATCGCAAGGTTTCTTATTTTACTTTAGTAATCATTTGTTTATCTCCTATTATTTTACGTAGTAAATAAAAAAAAATACACGTTATTGACAACTTGGGTGGGAGGTCAACAGCACATCAAACTATCCAAAAACTGTCAAAAATGTCTTCAATCAATTTTCAATTTAATCTCCTAGTAATAGAGTTTGTTATCCATTGGGGAAATTTGACACTTTGTGGTAACTTGGTAAGCTGGTGTCCGTACGTGATTATGTGAATTTAATGCTGTTGGTTTGGGTTTTAATATTTTTTGACAAATCCTGACTCAGAATGCATAAGAGGTTCTTTTTTAAAATCCTACCCCGCTTAGGTTAATCCTATTGCTAAAAGCTTCGTATATTTTTGATAAAGTCGTTTTATCTATAGATAAACGACGAGAAAACATCACAAAACAATAAAAACGTTTTTAGTAAAGTGATTTTGATAATGCATTACATAATTAGATCCCTAGAGACGCCCGTAATTGACCCAGCGATGGATTGCCAATTTATTCATTGAATTTTTATTAGAGCACAATTTATGGCATGTGTAACTAATTGAATTGTAAGATTAATATTGGGCTGCCTTGATCTTTAGAATTTGTTAATATGAGTTGTACTTTGTAGGTTTTTGTTACAAAAGTTTCATATTTTTGTTTAAGTTTGAGTTTTGAAATAAGTGCTTAGTTGATTTAAGTTAGTAATATCGACGAAAAACTAATTTTAGCTTTAAACGAACATTATTAGCAAACTTTATCCTAATTAAATCAAGTAAAATATTTTCTCATATTTACTAGACTAACTAAGTGCCTCATTAGCCTAGTGGTTCTGAGCTTGACTGCTAGATGTCCTGGGTTCAATTCCCAGGTTAAGAAAAGTGTTATTGGGTTTTTCTATGAAATTCTCAGTAGCAGCTCGGAGTTTGGAATTTGGGCTCGCCACCTATTACATAAGACGAACTTTGGGTGTACAACATTAGTAGGCCTCTGCCTACTCCTTCGGCGAATACAGGCGTGATGGTATGTTTAGGTATCTTAATTATCATGTTATGGTTGTAAAAATATTTTGGTAAGTTGTTACTCCTAACATCGTCATGGCGAGTATCATGAATACCATACCTTACCTACCATTTCACAAAAAAAAAATAACTCTGCATTGTTGTCCTGTGTGCATGTTAGTTCTAAGTATGGCATAATATATACTTCCGTACCTTAACACATGTAGTGTTTGCCCGTAACAGGTTATACATTTAGCTTGTAAGTCTTAGCATGTAATGTTTTATACATGTATAATGTAATAACTATTGGCAATCCAAAAAATAAATAAATACCTGTGACTATAAGGAAGGCAATTACCTAGGTACTCCTCCCTCAGGTGGCAGACGATCCATGAGCCATTCCCGTGCTAAACCAAATTGTTGTATTTTTTTTAAACATGATAGGTTTACGCTTTACTGCCAATTCACCTAATTTTAAGCGACACTGCGATCTACGATGGAGCGCGCTTGCTTAGAAGAATCCGATTCACACGTGATTTAAAGACACCCAGATTATATCTATTTATTATTTTCAGTCATTTTCAATCCTGTCTCTCGTGACCTTGGCTAAAATAGTTAAGAACCTGTTAGTCCGTTTAACCTTCCACCACACATATACCATAACTCTCATAATATTTACGTGCGCCACGTAATGACATAAATCTTCCGCCAGGGGGCGCCACCAGGCGCGTTACTTCTACGTGATATGAACGGCCGCTCGAAATTGACCGCGCAAGCGGGTCAGGTTGCGCCGAGCCATTGGTGTCAAACGTCCGTGAATGATGTGTGGCTATTGTGGAAAAGCTATTTTGTGGTGGCACCCAGTAAATAATTTTAGAGGTGTCTTGATTTAAATTTTTTAAGAAAAAGGTATTTTTTTAGTCATAAAAAAATCTTCCATGGACTTATTAACTTTCTGTATTCTTTCATTCTTCAAGATCTTATAGAAACGTTGCTGACATCCTAATTACGTACTAGATGTCCTAAGTCAATTATTCTTCTTTTTGTTCTTCTTATCGTTTCAATAGTCAAACAATTTTCGAGTAACATGAGACCGACTGATGGCGATCAATACATAATAAGTAATATTTTTTTAAATTTTGCACTTGATTTTGCTCTTATTTCACAGTCACCTGTAGCTATACGTGCAATATTTAAACAATAATTTTGTTACAGATATAAATTTGTTACAGATATCACAAGCATTCACATAACAACTCACCGAAGTTTCATTGATATCGGAGGAATGGTAGGTACACGAAAAGGATCGCCAAACTGATTATTTTGTTATATTATATACTTACGAGTACTAGCGACCCGCTCGCGGTTTCACCCGCGCTGCTCCGTTCCTAAGAGGCGTAGCGTAATGTTATATAGCCTATGTTACTCAGTGATAATGTAGCTTTCTAACGGCAAAAGGACATTTGAAATCGGTCCAGTACTTTTTGAGCCAATTTGTTACAAACATACTTACATACAAATCTTTCCTCTTTATAATATTAGTATAGATTAGAATATCTTTTTCCCACGACATTGCAATTTTTAATACATATTTGATTTCGTTTCATAAATTTTAATTCTTTACTCGCATTTCATTGTGCACCTCGTTAGTGATAATTCTAGTATTACGTTACTAGGTACATTAGTATCATTCCGCTCAAACAACCTACCGTAATCCAAACACGCATATTACTGTAATACCCAGCTTTGTCACGCTATAATAGTAGGATATCACTGTTTACCTGTAGCTATTCCCTTCCTATCAATTTGAATTGATATTACGTATTCAAATCGCAGTATAATCATCACTTTTAACGTTATTATTATTTAACATTAACAACAGCTTATTTAATATAATTATAATATATAACTACTGTGAAATGTTATCCTAAATGTTGTGCATAATTATCTATAATTGATATAAACACCAGTCTTTGCCTCTGTATTTTGCTACTAACCAATGTTTGTGTTTATATTGTTGATGTGCCTTATGTAAATAAATAAATAAATCACTTAATACTGGGTGATTGTGGTAGTAATCCGTGGTTCAATGGTAACTATGTGATAAGCTTAGATATTAAATTACCAGAGGCCGAACACAACACGATAACGCGATCATTTTTAGGTTGTAAGAGAAAGATATAACTCTACAGGGATAATAATGCTACTTCTTTCTGACAATTTAGGAGAATTAGGGCATAGTGGAATTGAAAGAAAGAAAACTTTTTATTTTGGACTAGCTTACATGTTAAACATTATAAATTTAAATATAATAAAGCGCTAAACCAAAAGAGGTCCGTATCTCAGCATAATGCTACGACATTAAAACAAATTGAATAATTTCACTCACAATTGGAGCTGCTCGACTGGGGAAGCACCTCCACCTTGCAGAAAATCGTAGCCAAATAATATAGCTCCGTGCTACGTTGTGTTCCTAAATGTGGTGAGCAAGGTCGCCAGTTGGCAGTTGGCAGTTGTTGGCAGTAAGGGGTGATGGTGGTGGTGTTTTGCTACCGCCGCTGTCATGCATGGCAGCATGTTTCCTATGCTGCTAGCCCAAGTATTCCTCCTTAAAGGCAACACGCGAGTGATACCCCTGGTGTTGCAAGCGTCCATAGGCTATTGCAACCGCTTACCATCAGGCGGGCCGTATGATTGTCTGCCACCTTAGTGGTATAAAAAAAAAAACAAACTAAAGATAATCGCATTCGACGCGATAAGGTATGGCGTCAGTATCATTCTATAAATTCTTTCTTATCTTTAATATTATAAACGTCAAAGTTTGTGAGGATGTAAGGATGTATGGATGTTTGTTACTCTTTCACGCCAGAATGGCTGAACGGATCTGGATAAAATTTGGTACAGATACAGATTATACTCTGGAATAACACATAGGTGACTTTTTATCTAGGTCGGACCCAATTCTGAAATCCACGCAGACGACGTCGCTGGACTGCACTGGACTCGATTTTCAATAAAGACAAAGTATTACAGTTTGAACCTGTGTCCGGATAAAGGAAAGAGACTCGCCCAATACCGGTGAACTGTGAGTGTACAGTAGTAGACCTCTGCCTAATAATATAATGTAAACATGTAATTAGTTTTTAATTGGATATCAGATAATTTATAACACACTCGTGTAATTATTCAAGTAATCAGCTCACGTTCTTAATTATGATCTAAGCACAACTTTAATGGTGTACTTCGCTCATATCTAAACGCCATTACAATTAAGGCTGGCTGCAAACTTAACGCCGATAAGTTATGTAAGCTCTGCTAATTGCTTCGATTACGATAACTTTGTATGTATAATGGATCCTAATTTAAATCTTCTCAGGTGAGAATTATACAGAAATTAGAAAATTATTCTCATGACTCATTTCGGCTAACTTTTGATGAATTTCAGCGTCTATAATTAAGCCAAAGTCGTTTAAAAATAAGTACTTTACTTCGTTATGTGGCACTATTGTGTGCTATTATTAGTAGTACAGTACGCGCGACATAACTTGGCCGGACTTAAGTTAGCTGTTTGTCAGTTTTTGGTTGCGCAGTACACAATTTTTAACGTAAACAATCCACTGCGCATTAAAACGGCGAACTTCACTCTGGCCAACTTATGCCGCGCGTACTGTACGACTCGTATAACGCAAACGTCAGCTGCGTCCCTTCCTTAAATTGTACAGGTATGCATTTAGATAAATATGACATTACGATTAAATTGACGAGATTTTTATTTTTCTATTCGAGATAGGCTTAGGCTTGACCGCAGGTTTACCTGATGTTAAGCGATATTGCGATCTACGATGGAGCGCGCTTACTTAGGAGAAACCGATTCACTCGTCATTTCACTTGATGAAAACGCGTCATAAATTTGCATGCAACAAGAACGCGAATCATATCTTAGGAGTATACAATTGATCTATCAGTGAATTTGGCGCCGGAGTTTGGAAGATATGTTTTTGTCTAAACACCCGATATAACTTTGTTTAAACGCACAGCAACTCTAATTATTTCGGTTAGTTAGTTCAGTTGTAGAAAAATTTTCCTAGTAGTAAGTTCCACTAAAGTCTGCTGCTAGCATTGAAGCAGCTGACTTTAGCATTAGCAAAGTTATTGCCGGACTATGAAAAAAGTAAGGGTAATGAGTTTTACAGTCTTTGTATGTATCTATGTATATGTATCTTTAAGCTTTTGTTTTTATTTTGCAACATCTATAGATTGTTTAACTATGTGGAAACTACTTTTCACTAAATACTGAATCATCTTATCTTCTGAGTATGCTGGGGTGGACCAATGGACAATGGATACGACAACCCCCAGGCTGGTGGTTGTCCGCGTGATATGATGCGTTCAGTCTAAATCTATATATAATAACATTTACTTCTTAAAACTCAGCTGTATGCAAAGGTAATTTTAAATCTTCTAGTAAATAATTACAAACTTATGAATATATAATTCTTTTTGCCAGCTATAGCAAAAGGGAATAAGTCCTCGAATAAACGATTATTCTATTAAGACCATCCGGATAGATTTTACCAACTCACGATTCTCGGGACAGTTTTTAAGAATTTCATAACAGAAGATGTTAATTTAGATTGAATGATATTCACTGATTAACCTAAAAAGGTTCAAGTATAACCTGAACTCTCCAGCCACCTGGCATCTGGACCAATTACGGAATTATACTTTTTTTTTCATTTAGTCCGGTCCACAGTGAAGTAGCAGCGTGCCTAACTAAGTTAAAGTAAGCGCAGATTCTCTGTAAGTCCATACACAAGGTTTTATTACAGAACTTGGCTCCACTTCGCCCATTTTAATTTAAGCACCTGTGTATTGCAAAAGTTTCGCACTTTCCGCTGTAACACGCCTCCGCGTGACTACACTTAGTGCTTTTTGTTGAAGATACTTTCTGTAGATAGCTTTTAGAAAAGGTAGGTATAATAATGGTGAGTACGAAATAAGATCACTCTATTGCTACAAAAGATCAATTTCTAAAAAAGTCACATTTACCAATGATTCCTAACATACATACCATCACGCCTGTATTCCCCGAGGTATTAGGCAGAGGTGTACTGATGTACACCCACAGGTCGCTTGTAATAAATGTAATATTATAATTACGTGGGAATGCCATGCTTCGGCACGAATGGGCCGGCTCGACCGGAGTGATTCCACGGCATCACAGAAAACCGGCGTCAAATAGCGCTTACGTTGTGTTTCGTCGAGTGAGTGAGGTTACCGGAGGCCCAATCCCCTTTTAAAAGGAGGGCAACGCACTTGTGACTCCTATGGTATTGCGGGTGTCCATGGGCGTAATCACTTACCATCAGGCTATCCGTCTGCTCGTTTATCCCCCTATCATATAGGAAAAAAAATATTAATAATAGGTATGGTGGCATCGTACGACATCGAACTAACTGTACTACTACTGTATTACATAAAAAAAGGGGGCGAGCCTATTGCCATTAACCGGGCACAAATTCAGACTCCAAGCTTCTACTGAGAATTTCATAGAAAAACCCAAATAACACTGCTCGGCCTGGGGATCGAACCCAGGACAGCACAGTCGTGCTTGGGACCACTAGACTAATTAGGCACTAATATCAGTATATATAGCAGCTTATTAACACACAAATGAATTATTAATAAAAATAAAGGACATTTAAAAAAATCTTGACTGACAAATGCTATTATAATGTAAATGATTTTATTAATGACAAAAAATTTCCATAAATATCAATTATTTAATGTAATAATATTTTCTTATGTAATTATTGGTAACTATTTAATGTAATTATTTGTGGTAGGTAATATGGAAAATCCTGCCATTAGCAAAATCTGCTTCCGTATTTGTACACCTGTCACGGTAAAACATGTTGATCCTATCTCTAAACTCATTACATCCATAATATGCATTATAACTATGTACTATTATCTACACATGTTTGTTCAAATAAATCTTATCTTATCTTATCTTATCTTATCTTATCTTAAATAAATAAAAAGAAGTAAGTACCTACTGGTCATTGTTCATAAAATACTGCTAATCTCAAAGTATACGCTCATAATATTAACAGATTACATTACATAAATATTATAGCAGTTCTTCTTATATACAAATGTCCAAGATTAACTTAGTACTTAACTGGTATTATAAAGTCAGTCGGATAGTACCTCAGAAATAACGGCGAGCAAATGGTACCGAACTTCAAGTATAAACGATTGCGGCAGTAGCACGGTCGGTATTTGTGAAGTTTTTACAGCTGCGTTTTAATAACGATGCTGTAAACGGTTTACGTCTAAAAGATCTTATCCCTAAGTAAAATCTCTTGTACAGTAATAATAAGTTTGAATACTGTAAGAATCTTTGGAAAGAGTCGTTGGAAAGTCTTAAAAAAGTGGAATAATTTGTTACCTTTTGTTCTTATCTAAAAGGACATGAGGCAAGTATTACAATCTTGATTATAATTTTCATTTGGCCGTCAATGAATATATTGATTGTACTCGTATAATCAGAAGCACATGTCGGTTAACAATATAACCGACATGTGCTTCTGCAATATCTCTTAATTTTACTTCTTTGTTCTTAAGAGTCCGGCGGACCGAATTTCTCTCACAAACGTAATATTGAAATAAATCGTAATTTAAACACAATTTGATCAAATTCTGTTATTATTCGGATTCCAATACCGTTAATCTAGGTTCCTACGTTACCATTTCGTCCAAAATATTTCACTGGAAATAATAAAATTGTAAGCGAATGCAATTTTTGATAACTTTACCATGTTTGGAACGATTTTGCGGTCTTTTATTGTCAGTGAAGTAGTAGCACACAAAATAAGATATTAGATAGATTAGAACATAATTTTATAGAATATTGTCTGGATTACGATTTATTTCGGTATTACGTTTTTGTGGGCAATTCACGCTCCGCCGGACCCTTAACTTTTCCTGATTGGAAATAGCGGAAGTTTAGGTCTCGCTTACCCTAGAAAGGCATCTGATAATGCTCTTCAAATCAAGCTATTATTAAAAAACAGGTACGTACTATATTATATCGCCCATTAAAAATATTAGTTCATAACGGAAAATAAAAGTAGTCCATGTAGTTTCTGAAACCAGATCTATATCAGAGCAAGCGTCAAGAGCTCGCAAATAATAGCTCCTATCTCTAAGTTCGTGTGGCCCGCCGAGATATTGGAGCCAGCGAACACCGCCGGAAAATATATGAGCTGGAACCTAATTGAATTCTTTGAAAAGTTTTAACTTCTATCTATTGTTACCGTGAACTAATAGAAGTTGCACCTAGGAGTTAGAAAGGTTGTGCTCTCGAAATAATGAGGTTCGCTTGCAGTTAAGAAGAAATCGAGAGACTTGAAGCTGAAAAGCTCGAAATTAATCATCGCTCTATAAACGGTGACGGTAACTATGATGAGGACAAACCTAAGAGATTTTCCAAAGGCGTGTGCAGTTATGCTAACCTACACTAGGCCAGCATGACAGATTTTGTGAGGTGATCATAGGTTACAGGTAAATAGGTTGAAAGTAGGAACGAATACAAATAATAATTACATGATAGCAACCTTAGGTACCAGTTCTATTTATTACCTAGTATTTTTAGAAAAAAAATGCATGTCCTTAATCAGTTAATAGAAAAATGTACAGAGTACGGCAAGGCGTTATATATAGCATTTGTGGAGTATAGCAGCGCATTTGACTCAATATATCACGACTCGCTTTGGAAGGCTTTAGTTGAACAAGGAGTCCCTAAAAATACATACGCATTATAAAAAATATATATCAGAAAAGCACTTCAAAAATAAAATTAGAAACAACGGGTGAAGAATTCCCAATAGCTGAAGGTGTAAGATAAGGAGACCCACTATCTCCAAAACTTTTCTCTGCAGTCTTGGAAAGTATATTCAGGGATCTGGAGTGGGAAAAATTTGGGATAAACATGGTATAGATAAACACAACAGGTTCGCGGATGACCTAGTCTTAATCGCTGATAACGTTACTACGCTCCAACATATGCTAAAAGAGTTGGCAGAAGTAAGTAGAATAGTGGGTCTAACGATGAATAAATCTAAAACAAAGGTAATGACAAACAGGGAAGAAATAGCTATAACACTCGATGATGCAAATATTGAATATGTGAGAACCTATACATACCTAGGACAACTAATTTCCTTCACAGACAAAACGAACATAGAAATCGAAAGAAGAGTAGCTAACGCATGGAATAGATATTGGTCACTTAAGGAGATACTCAAAAGCGATCAGTTTCCCATTGCAGCGAAGAAAAAAGTGTTCAACTCGTGTGTCTTGCCCTGCTTGATATATGGATGCCAAACATGGGCATTGAACCAAAAACACCTTCAAAAACTGAGAAAATGTCAGAGGGGTATGGAAAGGAGCATGATAGGTGTTACGAAAAAAGATCGCATAAGAGCAGAAAAAATACGATCCATAACCAAGGTGGAAGATATAATAAAAAAAGTAATACTGTTGAAATGGAGATGGACAGGTCATATGACAAGAGAGAGCAGAACAAAATGGACTAAGATCTTAACGGAGTGGCAACCACGCGATGGCAAAAGGAAAAGAGGCAGGCAGGCAAAAAGATGGATAGATGATATAAGGACAGTCGGAGAAATTACCTGGTCAAGAAAAGCTAAAGATAGAAATGAGTGGAAGCAGCTGGAAGAGGCCTATGTGTCACAGGACACGCTGATCACTAAACCGGAGAAACAGATGTGCTAGTTTATAAGTTAGATTAATTATATATGATTTATTTTTAGTTTCAGTAATAAAGGCTTAATAATAATAATTTTTAGAAAATGTTATATTTTACACCCCCATCTCGCAAGTTACAAATCTCTCGTTACATTAACAACTCGCAGGACGACGTGTACACTTTTTAATTCCACACGCGGATGGCAAGGGGAATACATGACCTGCAAACGAATAAAAATACATACAACTTGGAAAATAATTTTTATGCTTTGGTAGTCAGGCTCGGGGGAGGCAGGGTGTTTTTGTAGATACGAGTATGCCCTAGTGACGAAGCAAAACGTGACCTATGTGTTAACGCCGGCCTGATCACTGTCAGCTTGTCGTAAATCGAGTTAGTTTTGTGGAGTCATGCGCAAAAGCCTGCAAAGATTTGCCGAGCTTGCTGTCACTTACACATACAGGTTTTTAATGATTTTATTATTTCATAGAGTAGTGGGACATTAGGGTCCGAATAGTAAGATTCCAACTCAACAACTGAGTCTAACTAATTGAGTCTACCGCTGCAGACGTATTCTAATTAGATCGAATCAATATAATAACTTGTAACTAAGTAACTATGTCAACGTAAAAAATAATTTCGGAACGGGCGATACGAGCTATGAGCTGCTATGTACCTTATGAAGTGAAACAGCTAGACGAGATCATTGCGGGTAACGGACACGACTAGATTAACATTTAAATTTGAGTAGAACGTTTTAGTAACCTGGAAATTGCACAATTTTGTGTTAATAGTAGGTACCTACTATATTCTACTTCGTTTCGTGTCATTAGACGTGGAATTAATGGATCAAATGGAAGTAACAATATTGGAAGTGATTGGATCGTGGGCCGTTAAAAGTGATTTACTTTCCGCTTCGGTTAGAGTTTCACTATTGTAATGCTTGGATTATTATATATTTTTTGTATTTATTATTTTGTGTATCCCGTGGTTTCACTAGCGTCCCAAGAGGACTATTTACTATTTCTTTTTTTGATGCATAAGTTGCTTGCTTTCTTTAGGAAACTTGCTAAATTTAGTCAAAGTTTGTTCAGCAGTTTAGGCGGGAAAAGGTAACAGACATTTTTTTATAATAATATATAATAATACACAGTACCAGGTATTTTAGAGTACCTGCCTACTTTACCACGTAATATAATTATTTTTATTTTATTTTATTAAATTATATTCTATAACAATGTGTTAAGAACACCCAATCCAAAACTGTAGCGGCAATACATATGGTGGCAGCGACACCGTCTCTGGGTGCCAAACATACTATGTAAGGTTGACTATGTTTTCATCACATTTTAATTTGCTAGATTTTCGAGTAATTGCGGCAATTTGGGCACGACAATTGTGCCCGCACTAATAGATTATCGACGCACTCATACAAAAGTTCCTACGTGCGAAGTGCGAACCGTGTGAATAAATACGAACAAGTCCTGAACAAGTTCCGACGTGTTTACTGCGCGTATGCAGCATGTGTAGGGCTGCCACACGAGTTCTCAAAAGTTCTTGATATCGTGCCAATATTATTCCGAGCAAGTTTATTTTGATATCGATACTTTAATATTGCAAAAGTTTTATATTTAACGTAGATTTTAGATTGAACTTTATTTCTGCGGCACATATAAATATTATAATTATAAAGTGTAAAATAAATATGAAAGCAGTAGTCAAACATTTTTTTCGTTAAATCTCAGAATCTAAGTCTCCTGTCATTTATATTTCGGGTAAGTAAGTTATGTGGCAGCCCTGGGCGTGTGTAAGTTTACCTTGTTTATTTATTTCACACTAGTCTGGAGTGATGACGGGGGTGCACCCATTCTTTTGAACTTGTATTACTCGTATAAACACCTAAACGCGTGCTTTATGTATTTTTCCTTTTTCAGGGCTCTAAAATTATTTGACTTTAGTTGTAGATTTATAACATACCATCATGCCTGTATTCCCCGAAGGGTTAGGCAGAGGCGTACGAATGTACACCCACAGTTCACCGATACGTTTAGGTCACATGTAATAGGGGGCGAGCCTATTGCCTATTGCCAACGGACACAAATCCAGACTCCGAGTTGCTACTGAGAATGTCATAGAAAAATCCAATAACACTTTGGTCGACCGAACCCAGGACCTCTAGCGTAGCAGTCTCGCTTGTGACCACTAGACTAATGAGGCAGTCGATTATTGTAGATTTATTGGTCCTTAATGCAGTCCTTAATGCTTAATGCTTAGCGGTGACAGGCTTCTATGTTCACGGTCGATACTCTAGCTAGATGTTGATAGATAGGTACTTATGTAATTTGTGTTTCTAAACATTCATATAAGTACCTTAGCTTATAATGATTGCTGTTTTTTTTTTTCGTTTTATATTATACAAACAATTTATTATTCGAAATAACGAATAATTTTCGCACAATGCGGAACACAAGCAATAAAAAGTCCTTTCCTGAATTCCTCAAACTCATTTTACTTGAATGCACGTCACTTCGCTTCACAACCAACGCCTTCTCTGAATTACATTAGAAAAACATCCCGAGGATAAGGAGAGGGAACGTTATTTAAATCCCCTGACTTGACGGCTGTGCATGTGAGCTTGATATGTGGGGCTTACGGGGCGACGCCATGGCGAGTGGACTTCCGTGTAGCCCGGAGACAACGTAACTCTTTGAGACGGGCGCCGCGCGCCGCACGCCGAGCGGTAGGTAGGTATTGTGAAAATTATCCTCACATTTTATGATGTGACGTGATTTTGTTGTGTATGTGGAGGGGCGAGGTGTGTTGCCCCTCACACCAAAGGGAGGATCCTCCGACCAGGCGGGTGTTTTGCCTGGCGGGCCACGGCCCGACGGTTGATGTCGGGCGGTTGTATATATTCAAGTTGCGTTGCAAACTTCACTTGCGCGATTCAGGACTTGTTCGTATGTAGCGCGGTAGATGTCGCTACATCACTCCCCCCCGAGACCGGAGGTCGATGGTCGTGTTAATGAGTCAGCGGTCAGTGCGTCTGAAGAGCTTGCCAGTGCAGTGTGTTCCAGTGAGTCGGAACAGGATGCCGCGTAGTCCGCAGTGAGTCGGGACTGTGTTGCGGTGAGAGCGTTGAGAGCCCCAGTGAGTCGGGGTGATGCTGTGTTGAGTAGTGGCTGGCTGCTGCGTCGACCAGGAGAGACTGCCTCTGCTTGTTGACCGGCCGAAGTGCAGTGTGCTGTGCCATGTTGCTTGTTGTCGGCTGAGGGTGCTGACCAGGCATGCGCGTTCGCTGCAGGTGTGTGGTCAGGATGCCCGTTGAAGCCGGAAGAGTGCTGGCTGGCTGTGTGACTCGCTGCTCGTGCTGTGAGGGAGGGAAGACGACGATGATGATGAAGCTGCTGGTCTTCGAAGGCTGCGCTGATGTTCTTCTCGGGGTCCCCAGGGTGGATACACTGGGATCACGTCGGGGTCACCACTGTGGAGGGGCGAGGTGTGTTGCCCCTCACACCAAAGGGAGGATCCTCCGACCAGGCGGGTGTTTTGCCTGGCGGGCCACGGCCCGACGGTTGATGTCGGGCGGTTGTATATATTCAAGTTGCGTTGCAAACTTCACTTGCGCGATTCAGGACTTGTTCGTATGTAGCGCGGTAGATGTCGCTACATGTACCTAACGTATAGGAACCTACTCTGTAATGGAGAATAGGTTTTAGTTTTGTTGTTGTTGTATTGGAATGTACACATGTGTTTCTCGCACAGTTCGTGTTAATTTTTTTCAGATTTGCGCGAAGGATTACATACTACCTAATTTTTTTAGGGTACAAAAAAACAAAGCATTGGCTTTAGCTTACAAAGTTCGTAAATCAATTTTTTTTGTCTGCCTAATGCTAACAGACTAAGAGCGTAATGTTTTTCCGAAACGAGGCACACCAAAAAGGTTTAACCCCCGCGTCGCGGTATACATAAATCCGCTTTTTTGGTGTAAAGATAAGGAAATATCAAGTGCATATGTAGGTATACAGTACTCACAGGTCTCAACCGACTTCTGTGTATGACAAGAGACTTAAAATAAGCAACATTTAATATTGTACGGCACGCGGCTGTGATCGGCATCTACGCTACGAATTGCGGGTTCAATTCCAGCATCAACCAATATTTTGATTTTTTTTAATTTGAATTTGGAAATAACGTAAAACGTCTACATGATACAGGGCAAAATATATTGATACATTTACTTATTTACTATACTTGCATGGTTACGATACATAATCAACCCATTATACTGTCCCACTGCTGGGCACGGGTCTCCTCTCAGAATGAGAGGGGTTAGGCTATAGTCCACCACGTTGGCTTAGTGCGGGTTGGCAGACTTCACACGCCATCGAGAAAATCTCTCAGACGTGTAGGTTTCCTCACGATGTTTTCCTTCACCGTTTAAGCGCGTGATAATTCATAACTTCGAATAGTCAGAAGTGCGTTCCTTGGGTTTGAACTCGAGACCTTTGACTTGGCAGTCCAATGGTCATACCACTAGGTTATCACTGCTTCACTTGCTATGCTACAAATACGCTTAAAAAACGCGTTTTTCGCTTATGAAAATATGTTATCGAAATACCAGTTGAGATTCCTTATCTGCGTAATATATGAGAACATTCCTCAGCCCACAACACCCTCTTCTTGCCCCAAATATTCGACAAGAGCGTAATAGAAGAAGTTGTGGCCTCATTATGCATTTGCAACCGATTATAAACTACGATTGTAAACTGTAATTGAATCTAAATAATCGTTGCATCACACTGAATAGGTTATGTCAAATATTGAAGTTGTATTATCACATTGAAGTTTCTTAGAACAACGATGATATAACTACATCCTCGCATTGCTCGCAATCAAAACATTTGTTAATAAGTTACCTTTGACTTTTAAAATTGGACGTAATTTCTCGCAATAAGAAGAAAGAAAGACGGAAAATATATCTATTTATTCGTAAAGAAAGAACAAAGAATTTATATAATTACTTACATTAATTTGGAAAGCAAAGGATTTATTATTTTCCAGTATCAAACAATAATCATCATGCGACTGTTGGAAAATGGCTTTGATTTCTCTTTACACAATAATCTCAAAAAAGCCGGGTGTCGATTATAATTTTCCATCGTTAAATTATTGAAGAAGATCGGAATGAAGACATTGGAGCCTCACGGGACGCCAGAGGGAATCTTAATCGTGACGTATAGCGTGTGGAAGACAATCCACTTTTTCGCAGGATGAACATTTGGGTAAGGAATTTTGTGTTGTCGTATGTAATTTGTAGCGTGACTGTGTCTCTAACAGGTAATATTACAATATGTTCTTCATGTTCTTACTTGATTGTTTTTAAAATGTCAAAGATATACTTGAAGCTGTTTTATAGGTACTTTATTATTTTCAATCTTAGAGTAATATTTCTCAAAGAATTTTATTTTGGTGTTTTCTATGGTGGTGGTGGTTTCTTTTTTAAGTATCGAATAAGAAACTATTTAAGTGCGGTGAATGGTTTCTAGTTTCTTTATGTGTTTTAAGAGAAAATGGTTTCATATTAGAATAAATTTATTAAAATAAAACTTACATAACCTAAAATAAAGGATAATTTAAGTATCAATATTTACAAATAAATATAATTACATAAATTGAAAGCAATGGTAACAACATTTGCAGTATTCTCTTTGGTTCTCGTTACATTCATATTTCACAAATTGAAGAATTGATATAATTTCACTATTACCGTATTGTTAATTTTAACTACTTACGAAATTATGACGAAAGTTTTAGTTCAGTTCATAATTTTTCATGGGATTTTTAAAAGGAGACTGTCTGAAAAATTGATTAACATCAGTCTTACGTGTTTATGATAGAGTGAGAACAAGGACCACGACATACAATAATTATAATTTCATTTCTCAAAATTGCAGGAATGTGAGAAAACTCAAGCAGTTTCTCTCGACACAATTCGTCATATGCTAATAAGGCATGTCATCTCTCGAATACGAAATTATATTAAGTTTTAATTGGGGACTATACAGCATTGAAACTTTTCCCGTACAATATAATTGAGCAAACATTTTTCAACAAATATAATAATTATTAAGTTCTGACTTAAGTTACCAACTGACAATTAATAATATTTTTACGAATGTAGAGATAATAGAAGCTTTTTATAAATTTCAGGATAAGCAGCATTTATAGCTTTGTAAATGTACTCACCATATTTGTATAATTCAAATATAGCCAACTGCTATTTCATATGTGAAAGTATAATAACATTTTACATAATCATATATTTACTTACATAATTCATTAATCTCAATTTATGTATTGAGATTAATGAATTATTCGCTGTTCATTATTCAGAAATAAAATGCATATTTTGTTAATTAATAATTATCTCCTACGGCAATTGTAAATATTGAGCTATTGAATTTATAGCTCAATTCGTAATAAAAATTCATTAAAATATAACAAAATCAGCAGTAAAAAATTGTACCTACTGAATAATCACCATCTTTTACTAATATTGGGTGTACTTATTTATTTACTTCAACTAGATCGATATATTTTATCACAGGCACATTGATAATGTTAGTTAATACAATGATAATTTACTATGAAACGTTTCATTATACTGTTCAATTAAATTAATTATGACTAAGTGTGGTCTCTGTGCGGCGGCGCGGCGCGGGCGGCGTGTTGTCAACCACAGCGCATATCACAAAGCTTACCTCACTAACGTCTATGACTAGTTCTTAAATAACACTTCTATCATTTTTATCAGAATTTGTGTTCACCCACGTTGCTCGTCTTTTTCTCTGGATTCTTTTCTTCTACTTCTTTAACACCATCTTCTGTAAGTGTTATATGAAAGCATGATTATGTTTTCTTATTTGATTATTCGGTCCTAGGTTCCTAACTCTTTTTTTATTAGATAAATAAATATATTATGGTAAGTAAATATTTGGGATGATAAATAAATACCTACGAAACTAAGAAACAGTACCATTTGCAATTCTTTTTGGAAAAAATCAATAACACTAGGTATATTAAGATTCATACCAATTGGTGTCTTAGGGTCATTCCACTCCTGCGTATCAGCGGATATGAACAGCAGATAGAACAGGTTCGCCAGGAAGTAGAAGGCAATTGATATGAAGAATACCTTCCGCCAATCTGAGGCTTGTGTCTGTAAAAGAAAGTATTTTTTTTTTATATTTCCAATGTAAAATTTATATTATTACGTAAACTAAACTCGTGCACATGCCTAAATAAACACGTATTACAAAATAAATATATACATATGCTCACGTGTATAGGGTGACGTCGGTCATTTTTAGAGCTTATCCTAACAAAACCAGATTAGTCAATATTGAGATCATGCAGATTAATGCTGACTTGCAGCCAGTCCAAGTAAATCATGAGGTATCTAAAACAGTTGCAGGTTCATCACAACGGAAGACTTACTTCATCAGTTACGACGAAAGATACGCTGAGCGGCGCAATGATGGAGAAGATAGCACCAACACCATTGGTGAAGCCCATCATAGTGCTGGCGTGGTTCGGAGACAAGTCAATATGGGACAACTGGAATCATTGTAATTGTTTACCATGAGTATAAATATCGGTTTCTGTGGGTGCATCGACTACGTTACCGGACCTGAAGACCAGAAGATCTGGGGTGCTTGCACTAAATATAATATGATATTATTTGTTTATTTATTTGTACGGAAATATAAACGGTTACACGCTTTTCTTAATAACTAAATTATAATTAATAGGATTTGATGATGAGTAACGCATATCGTTATCCACGTCTTAAGTAAAGTAGTTTTAACATGGAACTAATTAACTAAGCACGAGTGAAGCTAGTGCTAGAGATATTTAATAGAACTTAATTTAAGTAATGACATTTACATAGAACAAAAAAATAATAATATTGTTGTGTATTGTTAAGTTAATTAAAATTTATCACATGTAATCTCCGAGCACGTAATTTTAAAGCCAAAATTAGCTGTATGACATCATTATAATTTGGTTGTTACCGACAATTTTAAGTCAGTATATATTGCAACGTAATATTACATACATAAACTCACCATGAAGCCAACATAGTGAGCACCGTTGAGACCGACTGTAATAGCCAGTATTATGACAGACAAGGACAAGTTCCCGGCTGGAAGATACGACAGACCAAGTAGAGCCGCGGCTGGACCCCAGAACGCTGAAATGTTTATTTTGAATTAGTTTCATTTTGCTAAATTAAACGTTGCGAGTCATAGAGGACCCGCCTGGTGTTATCACGAAGAAATAGGGCCGCAGGCTTATGTAGATACCGTAGTCTTGCCTTGAAGTATGTGGAGAAATACCAATATGTTTTTAGAACATGTTGTTAAAACTCTGACACGCGAAATCTCTGAGTATTTTCACACGGTCAACAAATTATGAATATTATCCATAGTCCGCTATGCTGGCATTGTAATTGATGAATGTGTAGCATTTTGAAAGTTAGAAATGTAGCGAACTTATCATAAGTGTTCAGGCACGATTTAATCTTAACGGTTCAAGCAAGAAAAATAGTTGATTTAATAACCAAAAAATAATAGATAACTACCGATAGTGTTAAATATCTTCCTGGAGCTGACAAGCGAAATAATTTTCCGGTTGACGAGGAACTCCGATAGCCAGCTGAACAGGAAACTGAGGATGTACATGGCGACGTACGGCAGAGCTGATAACATGCCATTCTGAAAAAAAAGGCACCAATACCTACATTATCAACTGACAGGAAGACTGTTCAGACATTCTGTATTTATAATTATGGGGTTTAAAAGTACATAAAATACACTAACCCTTGCTGTTACGCTCCAAAGTACAAGACATTTAAATATCGATGTTATTTAATTGCTATGCCAAATGTCCCACCTGTTTAATGTCCACACCGAGAACGTTATTCATGTAGGTCGGAAGTTCAGTCAAGAGAGTCCAGAAACCCAAGCTTTGGCCAGAGTGCGCCAGCAAGATAGCCCAAAATGGTAGAGATGTCAGGATACTCATCCAGGGAGTAGGACCTTTCTGCAAAATGGATTTATGATTACAGCATCATTAGTTACAAGCTTTTTGGTTTACTCGCGACAAATTGAGCATAATATGTAGAGCTGACTGCTATTGATACCTCCACTAGTTGCGGAGAAGAAGATGGTCTTCATTGGTGCATAAAAGAAATTGTAACCATTGTACATATTGTTTTAATTTATTCAATAGCTCTGATTCTTAAATAACGCAGATTAAAGTGGGCCTTACATCGCATCTATTTTAATGGTAAAAGATATCACCATAGCTATTAAAAATATAAGACATGAAATAATTTAATTACTCCCACAATGGGGAATAGAAACTCAAAAACCTTTAGCAGTGAATTTAATAAAGGTTTAGAATTAAATTTAATAACTTACTGTGTGTCCAAGTTCGTTAGATCCAGCGTTCACCTCGATGTACTTCCTTTCCTCTTTGGAGATCCACCGGCTTGTACCAGGTGTGGAGTCGCCGAACACGAGCCACAAGGCAGACCAGATGAGACAGATGATGCCCGCTACGTAGAACACTGAGGGCCAGCCCCAAGGGCTTGCGGATAGGATCCCTGACGTCAGCAGCTCGATAATTGTGCCGAGCTGAGCGCCTGGTACACAATGAATTAATATTTTAATAATGTTGAACAAACTCGCAAATATAATCACTAGCCCCCATTTTATTGAGGTGCCTGAAATCTTAGCTATTGTAATGATGTAGATAGTAATTCTTGAATTCTTAAAGCAATCATAGTGCAGTCAGTTCAAATAATGTAACAATGCGCTCATAAATACTAATAAAGTTATCATCTACAAATTGCCAAACTAGTTTCTAACTAATCAATTAGAAAATATTGAAACTAAAGCTATGAGACTGAATACCTCAAAATTAAATAGAATCCTACCCAAAATTGATACAACGATTTAAAACTTTTTAGATCTCTAGGTGGAGCTGAAACCTGACTCAGGTATTATTATACAATTAAAACTATAAATTGGTTTTATATTTTAAATGGTCATTGTCCGATCTTAAAAGTCTGGAAACTTGAACTCATGGCCAAACCGACTTTTGTCAATGACAACCAACATAGAATTAAGTTTTGATAGATAAAAATATTGCGTTTACTACAATGGTGTGGTTTCACGTCTAAGCAAGAAATCCTGATTAAGGAACTTTATCTACTTACTACACAGCCATATTTAACTTCAGTGGTGGTGTAAGTTAGATACAAGACACAATCAACAAAATACACATGAGTCTGTCTTCGTCGTCGTTTCTTGTCGTCTGAAGCAAGCAAATAAGTATAGATGGTACCTAATATATGTATTGTTATTTCCGAATAACTTACCAGCATAAACAAATGTGCCAAGCCGACTGCGTTCACTGACGGGAGCCCAGTGGCCCAGCACGCCGTGAAGACTAGGGTACAGGAGACCTTGGGAGAGCCCCATCACGATACGGCACGCGCACACTGCCATAAAGTCACCCTGGAAAGATGAAGTTTACGTACTCATGATTGCTTGTTTTTAGGTAATATTATATCGATTCCATTGTAATTATCAACAAATTGAATATATTAAATTGTTGTGTGAAGAAATGTCCCATGTATAATAACAAATAGTTGAATATTACTGTTTTTGATACAAAAATATTGGTAGTAAAACCTTGTGTTTGTTCTTTCATTTATCTTTTTCTAAATAATAAAAAAAAGCTGAATTTTATATATTATGAAAAGGTGAATTGTAAGGCCAGGCATAAAGAAATAACATAAATACTAATTCCTGTATGTGTATTATTAGATTTCTAGCAAAATTGTACTGATTCTCGAGATCCCGTAAGGATGTAAGACATCTAGAAAAATATTAGAATACATCAGTCAAGCTTGGCAATTAAATCGGTATGTATGATACCATTTAATTTACTATAAAAACCTAGCCTAACCACAGTCTACGTTATTAAGTAGGGTTTTAGGATCTACGATCTGATTTGTGAAGAGAAATTACAACCCCGTTAATCGCCATGTCATTAGTTTTTCAGTCCTTTACGTAATTAACGTCATTTAAAGAGGAGGGTTAATTTTCTGGACACTTAATATTTTAGTACAAAAGGGCAAAGAGGCGATTTCTAACCTGGTTTACATTCAAGAGAATCACAAAGATTATTTTTTTGTGTAGATTAGCTAGGTAATGTCCATTAATATTATTTAATAAATTATGTTATTCACTATTCTTATGAATCCACTCAATAATTTAACTTCTGACACATAAAGTGATTAAAATATCTATGAACGCATTGACTATACCTACAAGACTTATTATGATATCGGGGAAAACATTTTTTTAAATTGATATATTATTACAAAAGCTTACCATTGTTGGAGAACTTAATTTTTCTAATAATACAAAATATAACATCAGCGTCACTAATCATAAGCACGCTGTTTATGTACTTTACTTTCGTACCCGAGGACCAATGTTAACGCTATTTGTATACAAGGAATAAAGAATGGGGGCCCTTCCTCCTGACACGGTAGTAATGGCCGCCATCAATAAAAGTGCACGAACAAGCGCGTAAGTTAATTTGACGATTTATTGTCTCTTTGCTTCTGTTATGAACTTCTTTTTTTGTTATGACGTTTTTTTGAAAGGTTTTTAACACGTTTAGATGATTAGCATAAAATGTATAAATAATAACAGGAGAATTTATATCGAGGCACGCCATTTAGCATACCTTCGCTATGCATCTTCTATCGTCTATACTATGGGGAGTGCTACGAGGAATTGTTCGGAATGATCCCTGCTGCCTCTTTCCGCCATCGTTCTACGCGGCAGCAGTTCCATCCCCATCATCTTAATGGTTGGCAGTCCACAACAGTGCGTTTCTCTAGAAACTTTCTGCCTCGCACAACAAAACTGTGGAATGAACTTTCGCCTGCAGTATTTCCGGACCAATACCACCTTCAAACCTTCAAGAAAAGAGTGTACTCCTTTTTAAAAGGCCGGCAACGCACTTGTGAGTCCTCTGGTGTTGCGGGTGTCTATGGGCGGCGGTAATCGCTTACCATCAGGTGATCCGCCTGCTCGTTTGCCCCTATTCCATAGAAAAAAAAACCTTTTTTCTTAAGAATATAATTTAAGTTCCCTAAATATTCTTAAAACTTAGGTTAAGTTTATATTTACAGTAGCTATTTATTATTAAGGCCCCCATTCTATTACAATAATTAAAATGTAAATGGTAATTTTAAGCCTCAATTTGAATTAATTTTGGTAGGCAGTTAGATGCTTACAAGTTTTATAATAACAGGAGCTGAAATAGCAACTAGTTTTTATGTAGGTACATTATTTATAAAGTATATGTTGTCTTATTTTTGGTCCTCTTGTTACCAACTTTGATAAAATTTGAACTCTTTTCAATTCTCTTAGTTATTGCAACACCTTTAGTTTGTATAACCATCTTAATTTTGGTTTATGTCTACTTTCGTTTCGTGTTTAACCGAACCATAGTTAATAATAAACACATAAAAAAACACCAAAAATCAAATCTTATTTAATTTTGAACATGCTCATTTTATTTCGATTTCCAAGCAAAACAAAATAGATCTTGATTATGTTTTAAAAACCAAAAAAAGAAGACATTATAAATAAACGAACAGGTCCAGGTTATCGGCCACAAAACATTGCTCATTCCATTTTGTAGAATTATATTGTCTGATAGTATCGCCGTGAGGGATGGCTCCTTAGACAAACGATGCCCTAATAAACAATCCTAATGTGAAAGCCTCGCCATTCATCTCGACTTTTGTTTGTTAAGGGTGGGAAAAAAGCACGAAAGTGTACGTTTTTATGATAGATACAAAAATTCATGTTTGACATAAAAAATAACAATAACAACCTTTGATAATTAAAATGAAGCATTATATTATAATCTTTATATTATATTGAGGGAAAGATGATTTTATTTGGTATTGACTATATAATATATAGTTTATACTGTGCCAGTATAAACATAGCCAGCCAGCGGTTCATAGTGATGTGGACTACTCAGGCTGCATCAGCAGCTAATCATTATATTTATAATCACTCATTGAATATAAATAAGGCCTAGTGATAATAAATCGTCTAGCGAAAGCATAAAGAGCTCGGTAATAATTGTTTTCAAAGAAATGTTTCATCTTCAAGCCGTACAACGATAACGACAACTTTCCCTCTAAAGATTCTTTTTATTTCAGTAAAGCCTATTTGGTACTATTTACCATTATATTCTGGACTTAATCAGTAACCTCATAATGCAACTCACGCATAAATTTATCTTTGCCCAAAACTGGAGTTGCTTTTGATGCCAAGTTTAATGACATCATTTTAAAGCTGTGGAAATAACAGAATACTAAAAATGGTGTACAATATTATACTGTTTAGTGATATTTGATTACTTTTGTGTAAATTTTAACTAACGTCATTGTCGTGTGAAAGAAATCAATGTTTTAGGATAATCTCCAGTAAAACTTTTGGAAAAAAGGACCAGAGACCAATTTTATTGCTCTTCTTCGTGTAAATGATTTAATGTAGCTGTAGAATCATAATAAGTACACCATAACAAATCATCAGCTACATTAATAACAAAGGCCATAGATTTAATAACACTATTAATATTAATATTTTTATAGTCTTATCTCCGCCTTAACGTCTCTGGTAACAAATGCGAGCGTTCATCTCGGCCCCGGGGTACAGATACATGGTGTGCCAATAATACGTCTGCGATCCTAATTTACAACTACCCTCGTTATTTGATTGAAAGGGAATGTGTTAGCTCTCCGGAATTCATTATCATGAAAAACATTATACCCAGCAAACATTACAGGGTGTAATGTTTGCAATTAATTGGAGTTAATTAATTTTTAAATGGTTTAGGTTTATTACTTGTTTCTTGTTCGATTTATTAAAAATCATTGTTATTATTAATGTTATAAGTTAATAAAACTCACAAGTTTAACATATATTTTTTGAGATCATGAGTTTATCCCATGTTTTTATTTAGACATCACATAAAATAAAATATAAATATTTTGAGTATAATTTTATATGTCCCAAGTATTTTTTAACAAAAATCTATTAATCTTCTTCGGGGAGCACTTGAACTATGCATTTCCCCAACGAATGAATTATGACATGTAGGCAAAGAGCCAGGCAGTAAGCACTACATGCATAAATAATACTTACAGGCAACAGCTAGGCATAAACTATTTAAGTCCTAACGGTCACATTTCACACGCCCCTGCAAGCACTAATATATCACCTCTTTATGTAAAGCTCTGCACACATATACATTTGAGGACATTTTTTTTTTTTACTGTTAAGCGCTGGACTTAACAAACACTTTGATTCCTTCTACTAGCCAGGGCATAATACCTCAATATCATACGTTAAGGTTAATAACATAAGACATATATTACACTACTTTACAAAATTTCAATTTTAATCTGTTGTCGCGAATTTTATGGTAGTTGTTGTTTGCCTAAGATATATGTTATTTTTTTATTATTTATGTTATTTTCTAATTTACCGCCAGAAATTTTTGTGCAGCTCAAATAACCTCATAGATGATTTACATTATTTAAGTGTTTTTGTTTATTGATAATGTGCGTTTTTCACTTTATCTAGATGAATATCTAAGGTTTCTGCAATATGAGTACATCACGAAAAACTTGCGTAAATTTTGCTTTTTGCTTCATATGTGGAGAAAATGTGCTCCATAATTGTAAAAGAACTATATCAGAGTTCGTTAAAAATACTTATTTCCTGTATTTTGGGATATTCTTGGATAAAAATGAGAACTCTTGGGCACCTGAGCACTGGCACCTCCTTTCAAGTTCAAAACAACCATTTGGCGAAAACCGCAAAATCATCCTAATGACTGTAATTTCTGTAGTGTCTGTTTGTAATTCTATTTATATATTTGAGTTTAGCATGTCATGTGTAGCTAACAACAGCAAAAAAATTCCCGGCAACAGATACACTGTAAACTAGTACTATAGGTCTATTAGTTGTAAGTTCGGTCGTTGAGTGTGAAGTCCCAGTTTGATTCCCAGGTCGAGCAGTTATATTGGGCTTCTATACATTTTTAGAAGGATTTTGGAGTTTAGATTCGTGTACAGTTATTGACAATAAACCCACCCTCATAAATTAATTACATAGGATCTTAAACCATGCGAACTGTGGGTGTACACCTCTGTCATAACCTTCAGAGAATACACGCGTTTGTCCGTATGTTCATTACAGCAGGGGCAATTTTGTCGTAAACTTCAGTTGCTGACCAATGCGGAGGTGATGCAGTGGATGTAATTATGCGGATGTATAACACTTCGCAGTTTCACACCTCCGCACTTGCATTACCTAATAAAATAAATCTAATTTTCTGGATGTTCCTTAACATTTGTAATTTATATGGCTTAATGACTTTTGTATAACGAAAGTCATTAAGCCATAGACTTGAATATATAAAGTTAGTAAACAATGTTTGTGTAGATTAGTGTGCCCCATTTTCTTATAGTGTTTGTTTCTGCATTTTAATTATGCTATACAAACTGATATGTATACACGAGATATATTGTAATGCGTACTACTGAAATATGGAATGCACTTCCCGAGTGGGTCTTCCCTGATAGATATAATCTGGGTGTCTTTAAATCACGAGTGAATCGGTTCCTTCTAGGCAAGCGCGCTCCATGCTTAGCACGAATAAAAAAGAAAAAAGAGAGTCTATACAGTTCTTCATGTTCTGTTAAGTACGAGTATATGCACGGGTGTGGATACTCGCTAGCTAACAGGATTAAGTCTACGACACTTCGTGCTCCATTTAAATATAACTTACATGCGACTTTAACTTAATTTTAAGCGTAATTTAACGAGATTGCTAATTGATAAGTGCTTTTATAGTATACTCGAGTTTTTAGACTATAAATTGTAACCCCCTGACATTGTAATCCTATTATAATTTTATTTATATTCGTAATTCGTAATTGTTTAAATTTAAATTAATGTTATGTACAAACTGCATGATTTTATTTTATTTTATTTTATTGTAAGTTAATAAACTGATAAATAGTGTCAAATTTGCACGCCGAAATTAAAGGCAGAATAAGAGATACCTACCAATTATCTTAATAAGAACTTTTTGTACCTTATTTATGCAAATAAATGTTTTTATTTATTTATTTAATATATGGTAGCTTAAAGGCAAATTAAATTCAGGATAGTTCATTCACTTCACTTCATTAATATGAAGTAGTATAGCTCATAAAACTGTTTTGGCGTGAAAAAGTGATGCAATAAGGTTTGTCAACAGCTTACAGTCCGCACCAATTCCTAACAATCGCCCGCGAACCTGGCACCGCGCCACATGTTCCGCCAAATTGTTTTCACTTGTGGAACTCTTAAACTTTCACATTATTATAGACCTAAACTTATTTGCAAAATGTATTACAATTTTACATAATTGTTTTTTATAGGGTTCCGTACCTCAACAGGAAAAACCGGAACCCTTATAGGATCCCTTATTTATCCGTCTGTCCCTCCGTCCGTCCGTCAAACACGGTCAAACTTCTAACTTACGGTAAAAAAAAGATACGGCCGTTTATGCCGCCAAGAACGTATACTTTAACACTCTCAAGGGAATCAAAATTTATAGGGTATTTTCCATTGAATTAGAACTCTGAAATTTGGCAAGTAATACCGTCTTATAATACAAGTATAGGGAAAAATCAGAAAATAATTAATTATAATATGTACATACCTACAACTTTGTACAACTTTGTACGGAACCCTCGGTGGGCGAGTCCGACTCGCGCTTGTTCGGTTTTTTTAAATAGATTTAGAAATACAAATATAACATCCACAAATAATTTTAATCAGACTCCGAATAATTGCCACAGTGCCACAGTTCAAAGGTGAACGTGTGACTTCTAAACTAGGCTAGAATTCACGTGTCTTCGAAATCAATGTTCCCTAAAATTGCAGTGAACAACTATTTATTAAACCATCGTTAAAATATTAATAACTAATTATTATAACTACATTATCACTTACTGCCTCATTAACCTAGTGGTCCTGAGCGCGACTGCTACTCTAGAGGTCCTGGGTTCGATTCCCAGGTCAAGCAGTGTTATTGGGTTTTTCTATGAAATGGCTCGTAGTAATAGGCTCGCCCCCTTTTACATGGGACCTAAACATACCGGCAAACTGTGGATGTACATTAGTACGCCTCTTGCTAACTCTTCGACGAATACAGGCATGATAATGAAGGTATGTATATTATCACACTTATCACTAATGGATACTGTGTCCAAAAAAAATCTTACATGTATTGCAGCCGTAGGTACAATCATGTTAACGATGCCGGTGGTGGTCATTGCGATCAGCATAATGTACTTGCTGCCGAAGCGGCCCGCGAGGTAGCCTGCCGGGACCTGCAGCAGGAAGTAGCCCCAGAAGAAGGAAGACAGGATAGTGTCCTGCTTATTTCGGCTCCAGTCGAACACCTGAGAAATAGATTTTAGAAAAATGATAAAATAATAACTAAAGGGAGAGAGAATAATCATATGTATTTTGGTCCTTCGAGTCGTGTCTATACACGACTCGAAGGACCAAAATACATACCAATTTGAGAATGAGGCTTAATGTAATATTGATTAAAAAAATATAATAACAGACACAGCTATTTAAAATAGTTTTATCAGTTATTTCAATAGACTGAGGCAATTAAATGTAGTAAACATTAAAATAATCGCTATAATTTACAAATTTTATACAGTTGCAAGCACCAATCATATTGGTTTACGTTATGTACATAATATCAGCAACAGTTGGTAAATCTCCAATAATATTCGATATTGGTCTATATTGTGGACCGTTAATAATTAATTTCTTAATTTTTAAAACTTTCTCGTTATTTTGTAAATTTTTAGTAGGTACGCGGACACGCCACGAAATGATTTTGAAGTCATTTTATCGTGTCAAATTATGGCTACAGATGAGATATTGCGACGACAAGATTATGTCATAGTATGCACCGTGCCCCTTCTCGATAGTAAAAGTATAGAATATAGAAAAAACATTTTTATTTTTAGGTACTGTGCAGAAATTGAACCCAAATGTGTACTTTAAAAAACGAGTCACATTAATTGGAATCCCGATGATAGTTCGACTGACTAGACGTCGACATCACTAACAATTAACCCATTACAAACGGCAGACATTAGGTGTTTTTTCGTCAAGTCGTACGAGCGTCGTTAGTCGGCACGTGACTCCAACGAGTCCACGTTCAAACGACAGTTTTTGCGACAATACCGCAGGAACAGTCGAGGTTTTTTTTTTGCTATTTGTTGATAGCCTTTTATAGGGCTGCTCCTGGACGGCATTTAAGTTTTAGTGTGGAAAATAGATGTAATATTTGGTCTCAATTTGAAAGTTTTATCCGCAAAGTCGAATAAATTTACAATTCTGCATAGTAACCTCACTAGTTACGAAATCTAGGTTATTAAAAAAGTTGTTAGAAATTGTGTACTTATTTTTCATGTTTTATGCTAAGCTAGAAAAAGATTCTGTAAAGTTCGTAACTGACATTTTTACAAGAAATCAATACAACTTTAGGTATTACCGTACTGATAAGCCGGCTGTACACGCTTGTCGAAATATTACGAGATAGGCCGACTACGGGTGTGTACTCATGGTGTGCTCTTGTGTCGAGCCTTTAAGAGACGACAGACACGCGTGGTGATGAGACGAGATGAGACGAGCGTGTACGGCCGGCATTACAGAATATTATTAAAAATAAACCGTCGTTGATGGATATATTATTTAAAACTTATACTAAGAATGCTCTAGATTAAATTAACTATTTCTATTTTTGCTCTACTCTACAAAATATCATTTAGACGGTTTTCCAGTCCTGCCCCAAAAACTTCCTACAATTTTCATTTATCAGCCCTAAGTTCCGCTTTCAACATAAATAGTCCTGAAAACGCCTTTGCTTGATAGAGAAGATTTAAAAGGACTATTGGAGGTATAATTCCCTGAAGTGTTTTGTTTCACGTCGCACAGATGGCGCTATTAGACGACAGTTACGATTAGGTGTTGAATCGGCGTACTGGCGTCGTTCTTAGGTTTTTGCTTACAGGGTAAAGTGGGATTTAGTACCTAGTATCTACTCCGTTTGACTTTATACCTTTTTAGCGCTTAAGTTTAGCTAAGCTTTGAATAAAATTTTAAGGAACAAAATTTCACCAATTCATTCAAAATTGAACTATGTATATTAGTTCTATTTTCTAGTATCCTACGAGTATATTATTACTTAACAATTTTTTTCTGCAACTATTATACAAATACAAATACAAATACTTTATTTGCGGTAAATAGGGTTTTTTACATAGGTGTTATAGACAATATTATTATTTAAAAAGCGGATTCACGCTTGATACGGTCTTTTGATAAAATTTAGAAGTCGAACAAAAAACCAGCAAATATGTGGTATGCAGGTGTGCTATAATAGGTCGTGTGGCCTATTATATTATTTAGGGATACGGATGGACCGACATCCATGGTCACAAAAAATAAATCACTATAATGAATTCACAATTTAATGTCCATAGAAGTAACAGATGCCACAGTACTGCCACAGTACCACGCTATTTTTTTCAACACAAGGAAAGTTTTAAATGTAGTAGGACTTCAATACTAGAGTTCGCATTACTAGTGATACTACTGGTATTTATATTGTCCATAGGCTGCGGTTAACGTGGTTCGTATGTTCGATTGTCATCTTATTACAATAATAAAAATGTTCATGATCGATGTTACAATAGACTTGTCAGTTGACTATAAGAGTGCAGCAAGCACAATGGTGGATTCTTGAGAATTGTAACTTACCGGGTAGCCATAGCTATTGTTGGACGTCATGGCGACGATGGCGACGCTCATGGAAACGCGCGTGGCGTATGACGTGGTGGTTGCCAGGAACGCCAGGCCCGCTATTAGATGGCGCACTCCGATGACGCGATCTGTGGATGAAGCAATATGTTGTTACTACCAACTTGTGATAAATGTAATGTAATTTTTTTCTAATTGCGTGCATTTATTAAATCATTAAATTCCCGTACAAAGTCGTTGTGCTATTGCTACAACTTGCGCATCCGTTCTAGGTATCGATCAGCCCGCAATATGCATAAGTAGTCCGCAAAAATTGGAGTTAAAAAATGGTACCTAATTTCAATATGCATAATGTTGAGACCGTAAATAAACCTTGAGCTACAATGTTCAATAACCTTGAGTTTGAACTGCCGAAGCCGAATGCCGAAGCCCAACAACAATTAATTTTCTATTATGTCTGTAATTCGTTGCCTGTCGGGCTTACAACAAATCGAGATTGGAATAGCACTTTACCAGATCCATTTAAATTCGAGCGCAGAAATCATGTTCACTACTACAAATTCAAATAATTTTTCCATTCTTGACGAATTTCCATTTCCACATAAAGCAATGTTGGTTTCGTAATTATGATTGTTTATGTAATTAAAATTGCAATTTACGAAATGGACGTTATTGCGCACTGTTAGCCTGGGACCACGGTGCATAATGTTTATTGCGATGTCTCTTAATTATAGTCTACGCATTTACACTCAGCACTACGCTCCATTACATGTAGATTAAAACAGCTGGCTTTGGAACGGGGTTGATGTGTAAGCTCTGTATTTCCTGCGACTCCCGTGAAGTAACATAACTTAGCTTTTACTAAGATAACTGATAGCGGGATGTGATAGGACTGAGATTGGGTCTAAATTCATGATAATCGATATGGGTATAAGGCTTTTGCTCTCCGATAGTCATTCCAACTACGAAGTATGTTGCTAGTTCTTCTCAATAAGATCAATTTTTTTTTTGGAACTGTGTAACATATTTTTGACTTTTAAAAAAGTAAATTCCTATCTTATTACTTTAATTGTTATATGTAATATTTTTACTTTAAAAAGTAGAGGTAGGTGAGAGTAATTGGTGTTTTTCCTTCGACCTAGATTTCTATGTTATGAATACGAATATAACTCTGTCTTTCTGTTTGCTAGGTTTTCAATTTGATATAGCGACGGATTGGACTACCATTGTCTCAAAAAGTCTTTACATGGGAGAACCATGCTTCGGCACGAATGGGCACGACCGGAGTTACGCTTACATTGTGTTTCGCCGAGTGAGTGAGGTTACCGGAGGCCAAATCCCCTTTTAAAAGGTCGGCAACGCACTTATGACTCCTATGGTATTGCTAGGGTGTCCATGGGCGCTCCCGTAATCGCTTACCGTCAGGCGATCCGTCTACTCGTTGGCCCTCCTATCCCATAAAAAAGTCCTGTGGGCTGCGAGTGAAACCGCAGGCAAGAGCAAGTATATAATAAATAGCGAGCTTCTTTTCATATAGAATTTCATAGCTCGCTGGCTACGAACACCACGATTGTGTAACAAAGCATGCTCGTCGATGTAGAGTGTACAACTGCAGAGTATTGTCCCGGCTTCATAATAGTTGTTTCTGTATGCGTCGCAGTCTCCTGAGACTTACTTGGCAACAGCTGACACGACTTATGCTACCATTTCCATTTCATGAACTTATAAAAGATTATAACTTATATATCACAGAGATTCTATCTAGTCACGACGCACTGTGTAGCAGGTTGTGGGTTTGACCCGAGCGTGAAACATATTGATATTTGTATGGCCTACAGGTAGTTGCTTGGGCTTGGGAATTTGTGTACGTGACATTTGTGATAGCAAACGCACCCAACGATTTAAAAGAAAATCTTGGTAGGAGTAATGTTAATAAAATTAAAAGAATAAAAAAAAATGTAATTATAAAAGAGACGGAAACTGTCCAATATAATTTAATACTTGTACGTATATATAGGTAGATAAATCAAAATGAGATGTTACGCAAAATTACACTCAGACACATAATACATGTGTAATCAACACACATCCCACACAAAGTCCCTGTGTTGACAGAACGTGTTTAAATCTAAAAACTCATTTTGCAACTGTCGTTTTTCAGGAGGAGCGGAGACCGAGCACTCCGCAGAGATAGAGCTGAGAAATAAACTCCAGCTTTGAATTAATGGTGCTCAGAAAAAAGATCCTCTTGATAAATAACACCGCTTTAGAATAACTTAAGTTCTTAAAACAGTATTTGTTGATGAATTTGAACAATTAAAGCGTAGGTCATCAATCAGAATTGATTAAGAAAACGTTTTAGGAATGAAATTAGAGATTTGAGTGACGTAAATCTTTAGGTTTAAAGTGCCCAGAAATTCGTTTCGAAAGGCTTAATAATTATTGATGTCTTTTGGGTAAATACAAATAGCAGTCTAAAATGTTCTATTTATAATGCGACTCACAATTGCTTAAATAAGAAAGATTAATGAATGAGTAACATTAAAATTACAGGGGTGCGTCTCAGAGGACCAAATTATCGACTTTCCTCAACACATATTTTTCCTTAGAGGAAGTTAAGTAGTGTATTGTAGTATCGTATAAAGCGTATTGAAGCATTATTATTTTTGTTTTATTGATTTATTTTATATATACATATACATTGCCGGTCGACCTGTGGTGTTTGAACAGTCTGGCACGAAACCGGCATTATTACCGTACCATGTGTCCATATTATTTTGTTTTAGTTTTCAACTCACGGATTAGGTATCAAGATTGCTGACCACTATTCTACTAAACTAAAATAACTGATAAGTATTACAAAACGAACATAATCAGTTCCCAGTGCGAATCCGGTGTTTTCTTGCAGAACCTACGATGAACATATATTATCCATTACCATAATAGTAACATAATGTAGTATTTTCTCAATTTTTTTTTCCTGAAACTGTGTCACCTGTCTGTTACCGAACTACAATTATAAAATACGTAACAATCGAATTTTAAATAAAATAAATATTACATTTGAATGGGTAACATTTGCCGTATTAACCTTTATTACAATGTAGCTGATAGCAACCTTTATCCTAATCCAATCACAGCACACAGCAGCACTGGTCGACGCTGGTTTGTTCGCGCTGAAATAATACACGAGTCACATTCACGCTATGAGAGCACATGCGCTCGATCATGTTTTTGTTACGTGCCGCTGAACATGCGGGTTTGATGAATGAGTTCGTGATGGCAATCCAATAGTATTTCAAATTATAGCTAGGGACCGCACTTATTGTTTATTTTTTTAGTAGCCGTTCTGTACAATAACGATATTATATTTTCATGAAACGCAGCCTCCGAAAATGATTCTGAAGTTTGTATTAAAACTAACGTGAATAACTGTTAAAGATTATAAAATGTGACATTATTTTGTTAAACATAAGGCAATAGTGATAGAGTCATAGAACTATAGAAAGGTAGCGAGAAAACCGAAATTGATCTATTTACGAAGGTAAAAGGTAAGAAACCATTCCTGATAATGCCTAATAAGGCTTATAGAGTGATGCATGGCAAACAAATTATAGTCATGTTTGCAGCATATACGATATATTTTAATAAAAGCATATGTTACTTGGAAGAGCCATGCTTCGGCACGAATGGGACGGCTCGACCGTAGTGATACCACGGCCTCACAGAAAACCGGCGTTAAACAACGCTTACGTTGTGTTTCACCGAGTGAGTGAGGTTACCGGAGGCCCAATTCCCTTTTAAAAGTTCGGCAACGCACTTGTGACTCCTATGGTGTTGCGGCGGTCCATGGGCTCTTATCCGATAAAAAAAACGAAAAGAAATATTATTATAATTCCAACAATAAATTGTAATAGATAAAGCTTTATTCGTCTCTAGTATATTACAATAATTATCTGTAACACAAGAAAAGAAAAATAATATTTACTTCTCGAACCTTTTCTCAGATTGCAGTGGACCGTGTAACGTCGTATTCATAGAAATAGACTAATATAATACTTTCAGCTTGACCTGACCACGAGGGGAACGGAGCGGTAAATCATATTTTCATTTAATAAAACCTTTCTATAGAGCTAACCTATTTCATTTGTATGCTGAATCGTAGAACAAACTTCAGCGGCCAGCGTTCCGGAGGTTTTTTAAAAATAAAATGACTTCAGAGAATTGTGCAACAGCTGCTGCTAAGTTTTATTTTTTCATGGTTTTATTTTAAACATTTCACATCATCAAGACAAAAAATGTTGGCTGCTATATGTATAGTGGTCGCAAGCGCGCCTGCTGAGCATAAGGTCTTGGGCCCATTCCCTGGTTGAGCAAAGTGGGATTTTTTATAAAATTCTCAATGGCTACTCGGAATATGGATCCCTGCCTAAAAAACCTTAGGGTTGATCGCACTTAAGAAACGCATGTCGGCATCGTACTAAAATTCAGACACCATCCCGGACACAATAATTCATCCACAACAACGACGTGATAACACAGTTATGCGTTGCTAACAAACTAATCTTTTTAAGATAACTAATTTATGGTATCCCTACTCAGTGTTTAATCCATTTCTCTCTCTCTTTACAAGACATCCATGATAATTTGTGCTAAATCAATCAATGAATAAACATATTTAGTACCCTGTATCCTGTGCTGTGAGCACAAGTAACAAGTAATGACGCTAATATCGACGTGACCCGCCTTCCTATGGTGAAATTATGTCACTCTGTACATCCCTTGATTACCCACATGTGCAGACAATAGCATATTATGAGCTGGTTATAGCTATCAATGGGTCATTTAAAATATTAAGCTGTTTGGTTTGGAGTTCACTATGTTCTGCGTTAGTAAATTGAAAGAGTAGTAATTAGAAATGAGTAACTAAGTTGTTGAAACGAACATATATAAAAATACTAATTGTCATCAATTTATTGAAGTAATTCGAATTTTCTTGCTTAAACCGTTTTAGTGAGATCGATACAATTGCAAACATTCAAATCTTAAGTGGTCACAGCGCATTTAGTACGTAGGTAAGAAACTAGATGGCATTAGTAGTACCTATCTATTATGAAATCTCAATTTTAAAAACGTTATTTTATAAGATTTGTGTTTTAAGTTATTTGTATTTTTTTAAATACTGACTTTTATTTTATTATAGTTTTACACAGTTTTAATTTCACTAAATCCCATTTAACAATGAATTAAATTATAAATGTTAAGTATTGTACCTATTACATTGATGAATTTAAATAAACCTACGACAAGAGGTATATAATATATCCTTTTTAATGGTACTTATATGCAAATATTATAAAATATAAGCTACAGAGTTTCATGTTTAAAAATAACACAAAAGATACAGTACTTTTACAGTTCCTTAAGTGCTACTGTTCCTTTAACCGAGTTCCCTACTTCGGCTAGCTAAGAATTATAGCGTCACATTTCATTGTCCTAGAAGTTCAACTTATTGCAGCATTTCTCTTAATGTCAGCAAACTAAATCGGTAGCAATATGTGACTTTCTATTTTAAAATAGCTTTCCTTTCGGAAATAATTATTTAATATTGAAAAAAAAAACCATCCTCATTAGCCTAGTGGTCCTGAGCGCGACTCCTACACTAGAGATTCTGGATTCATGTACCAGGTCGAGTAAAGCGTTATTGGGTTTTTCTATGAAATTCTTAATAGCAGCTTGGAGATAGGAACTTGTTCCCGGATAATGGCAATAGGCTCGCTATTGCCATTATCCGGGCATTATATCGCTCTGACTAACCCTTTGGGGAATACAGGCATCATGATATGTTATGTTATATTGTAAAAAAAACATTTGAATGAAGCGAAATACCTACCTTCTTTTTTATTTAACTTGTGCACTTTAAATGTAATGAAAATATCAAAACGCATAAATATCGTCAAGCCAGAATTTAAGATAAAATATTTTAGGCTTCACCTCAAAATAGGATGCTTTAAAAATTCCTGAAATTCATTTAAGTAGGCTTGGGACACATTTCTGAGGGGATACCTACCACAAAAATGTCTTTGTCAAATTAGATTTATTTTAAAATTTAGAATAAAAATATAAAATTTTGGTTACGCGGTTTGATACTGACTGTGCTTATTTACAATAATAGTTCAAATACTTCAGTAGGTCTCTCTCTGTATTATTTAAAAAAAAGCTTATTTTTATTTTGTTATTATTGCTAAAGTAGTCTTATTTTTAAGAGTAATTACGCTATAGCTGGCTTTTCCCTTGTCTCCAAGGTGTTGTAGGTACTGTTAGGACTCCTAAGTTTCAAAACTTTTTTGTTATAAAACTGCCGATCCGAAGCCTATACTCATTAAACCGACTTCGTTTATGTCAATTTGTAGTAATATAGCAGGAAATTAGTAAACTTTACCAATTTTTATAGACAAAGGTATTCTGGAACCTAAAATTGTCGTTTTGCGTAAGTAACTGTGTTTTATATACTGGTGTCTTACACGAATATTAGACATTGAAATGAAACTTTTTTTTTTACTGATTTTATGGCAATATACATATAGATATTATTTTTATTCCCGTTTCGGATCCTTTTCAGCATCCATGGTCAGGAGAAGACCGAGTGCTGCAAGTCTTAATGAAACGAAACATCATCAGTTTTCTATTAAAATCTAACCCATTCTAGAAGTATAACAGTAACTAACCAAGAACTGGGTCAACGAGGTGGCAAGCCCGATGGGTTCGATGCTCAGTGCCTTCAAATGAATGCGGCTGAGCAATTAGCTGCCGTCAATAGCGCAGCCCTCCTACCCGACGAATAGACAAGGACCCTTCTATCAATAGTAGCATAAAATAGACAGAATATAAGTTAACGTACAGAAGATCCGTTGTTTGTAGAGGGCGAAAATCATATGAAATGTAATAGTATTTGTGTAAGTTTAAGTATACTAGTGTTGAGAATTTGTCCTTGACATGACTATTTATTATTATCGTCTACGTGGCGAACAGGATGCATCAATTTAGTCTCTAAAGTATAACTTCGATACCACTAAAAAGAACCAGGTCCATTGCTAATTATAGGATTATAACATACTTACATATTATAATCCTAGGATCCGCAGTTGATTTGTGGAAGTAGGACTATGGTACATTTTCGGAGTATTCTTATCATGGGTAAGTCTATAATGGAGATCAATTAATGTGTGTCGTTCTACAAAATTATGGAAATGAGAGAAAATTCTACAATTTTCATAATGTAAAATTTTGGAATGGCATTTCTGAATATTTTTACTGTATGACAGTATCGTTCCGTGTTTCTACATAACTTTGTTGGTCTTGACTGGCCTCGGTCAGTTCATTTCAAAAGCATATTCCGTGTAGCGGTTTGTTGGAGTCAACACGCGTGATTATTTGAAATACGATTTTCGATATTATTTTTCAAATCGATTCGATTAGAGCAAGGGCTGCGCAAATGTTTCCTGTTGGTCGCATAACTTTGCTGATGAACGTATAAAAGTCTCATTTTGTCGTTTCTGATATGTATTAAAATACCTAGTATGTTTGTAGTCAAATTAGGTTTAAAAACAATATATTTACTAAGTATATTTATATAAATGATAACATTTAAAAAAACCGTAATCTGAATTAAAATAGCCTGATCAAATACTATTATAATAGCTTGTTCCCTTTATTCCTTTAGTCCGAAAACGTATCCTTTATCCTTCGATCTAGATTATAATAATTGCAAAAATGGCTGGAAATGGCCCTAGAACGAAAAATACACTTGACTACACATGAAAGAAAATTGGGTTGAAAAGATATGCCTTTTGAGTGTGGAGGACATTTCAACAGGGACTCACGCTATCTGCGCCATCGAAACGTGAAAGGGCCCGACTCAAACGCAGGCTTAAACATAACAACTGGGTGTGCTGACAGATTAAAATATACCTAATGTTTTAATTATAAATTCCATTATCATTTATATCAACTTATTGCGATATGTTAATATAAAATTTCGGGAGGTAGTTTGCCCTATTTTATTTCAACGTCAGAACTATAACGTCAACTTAAAGTTAAATGCGTTAACTTCAAAAATAAATGTTTATTTATTTATTTGTTATTGGAAAACCAACAGCTCTATAGATGAAATAAACAATTAGATTAAGAATTACAGGTTTTCACTGGTAGTGATAGAATAAATTATGTATAATTATTATTTATTTATTTATTATAATATATTTTAATGATTATCCATTTACAGACTTAGGATAATATTATTTTTCTTGTTATTTGATACAAATCTCCTGTTACATATATGTAAATATTTCAACGATCTATTTCCTATATTGACCAATATTTATAACTTTAGTTTTCATGACTTGATAACGGATCACGGTTTGATAATGTCGTTTAGTACATTTTGTACCGACTGAGCGCATTTTTATCTCAGTAGTAGCTCCCAAGCTTATCGTAGCGACTGCGACACTATCCTTCCTCAGGGACACTGTTCAAAAACTTGTGCTTACGATGTCCCCGATTATGCAGTCTTCCTTTAACAGTGGAAGATTATGTGCTATGCGACACGATTAACATTCTGCGATTCAGTTGGATTGGGCTAATGACTATATACTTGTAAGCAAGATGGTTTAAATAGATGCTACGGTCACATAAACGTTCTAGGATCGAGGATATTATCAGATAAATTCCCGTAAAATAATTATTATTTTGCTATAAAATTTCTGGCTGATATCAACTTCATCTTAAATCATTAACGACAATTTATGACAATATGAAACTTGTTAATTACAATAAATATCAAAAGAATCGCTGGATATAACTTGGCATGTTTGTAAATAAATTGAAAGGCGGTAGGAATAGAATTAAAGTTGGAATTTAATAAGACCTTGTTTGTGATAGTAGACAGTAGCTCGCGCGACAGCGACTGGAATAAAAACTAAGTGCAATTCAAACTGGTTTAATATTCACATGTTTTAACGTAGAGGACCACATTATCTATTTTAAATATACACAATAATTCCTACGACGACGAATAATTTTATTCTAAAACTTATTAAATAAACGACTAACTTATCAAGTTTGTATCGGAAGAGCGATTTTTTTAAAATATTACCAAAGATTTAGAATAAAAAAAAAAACAATTTAGCCATTGATATCTATCATCATCATCATCAGCCTAGCGTAGGACACCCTCCGGCAAGATGAAGTGATGATTTGCGAAAGGTTCCAGGCGGAAGCCGGATGTATCAAGCTGAGGACAGGGTGAAAACGGCGCACATTGGGTAGGCCTACGTCCAGCAGTGGATAGGCATATTATTTACCTATTCGGGATATCTCGTATTTCAAAAATAGGTAGTACATAAAACCTGTTTAACTTCAACCCACGAATATTTATCTGTTCAATTAAAACAATGATAATGACCTGTCATTGAGCCTTAGTATGTTACCTTGTGTGAAGTTGATAAGTATTATAATGATTAATGACTCTATATTATTATCAACAGACGTGTTTCAAGTCGAGTTTTTATTGTACCATATAGTAAACACAGAGACTTGGTCGCTCTCTATGTAGATATGGGCCTTAAAGGAAAGTGGTCACTCCGCAATCTATATAAGATAACTATGATTTACGAGATAAAAATTATAAAATTCGTAGAAAAACTAAACATGTGAACGTAGCTGAAAATATATCTAAGTAAGTTAACGTGGCAATTGACGGGGCACACACTCGTACGAGCTCGTAGAACTGATGGCCATTGAAATAAAAAGGTCTTTGAGATGCAACCACATATCGCAAAACACAGCGTACGACTGTATCTCATGAGTTTGTGGAGGGGCGAGGTGTGTTGCCCCTCACACCAAAGGGAGGATCCTCCGACCAGGCGGGTGTTGTGCCTGGCGGGCCACGGCCCGACGGTTGATGTCGCCCGACATCAACCGTCGGGTTGTATATATTCAAGTTGCGTTGCAAACTTCACTTGCGCGATTCAGGACTTGTTCGTATATAGCGCGGTAGATGTCGCTACATCACTCCCCCCCGAGACCGGAGGTCGATGGTCGTGTCGATGAGTCAGCAGCGGTCAGTGCGTTTGAAGAGCTTGCCAGTGCCAGTGGAGTGTGTTCCAGTGAGTCGGAACAGGATGCCGCGTAGTCCGCAGTGAGTCGGGACTGTGTTGCGGTGAGAGCCCCAGTGAGTCGGGGTGATGCTGTGTTGAGTAGTGGCTGGCTGCTGCGTCGACCAGGAGAGACTGCCTCTGCTTGTTGACCGGCCGAAGTGCAGTGTGCTGTGCCAAGTTGCTTTGATGTCGGCTGAGGGTGCTGACCAGGCATGCGCGTTCGCTGCAGGCGTGTGGTCAGGATGCCCGTTGAAGCCGGAAGAGTGCTGGCTGGCTGTGTGACTCGCTGCTCGTGCTGTGAGGGAGGGAAGACGACGATGTGATGAAGCTGCTGGTCTTCGAAGGCTGCGCTGGTGTTCTTCTCGGGGTCCCCAGTGTGGATACACTGGGATCACGTCGGGGTCACCACTGTGGAGGGGCGAGGTGTGTTGCCCCTCACACCAAAGGGAGGATCCTCCGACCAGGCGGGTGTTGTGCCTGGCGGGCCACGGCCCGACGGTTGATGTCGGGCGGTTGTATATATTCAAGTTGCGTTGCAAACTTCACTTGCGCGATTCAGGACTTGTTCGTATGTAGCGCGGTAGATGTCGCTACAAGTTGAACAGGCAACCTGGTAAAGGTAACTGGGAATCGTTGGAAAAAATCGATTGGGAAGGCTTTCAGCAGTGGGCGTCCCTGGACTATTGGGAAGAATACAGCCTTATGATTATTACAGAAATCAGTAATCAACAAGCAATCGTAGTACCACTTAGCACAACTTAGCACACCACGGTGTGAACCGAAGGACCAAAAAACTCACGCTCAACACCCATGCTTGCGGGTACGGCAGTCACATTGAAATATAATAACAAAATAGGCCATCTTCATACAAATATACAACTAGTATTGTAGGTAAACAAGCAACATTGAAAGTTATGTTTCAACGCGATGCACTCGACACATAGCGCTGTGGAGTGGTCCCGTCTCTAGCTCTATCTTATCTAGCAGGAGGCGCAACTGTATTCCATGTATGTACCATTATTTTTAATATTACACATAGTTTTTTCGATTAATAGGCATCTCGTTTTATCGCTCACTTACTTGCTAGTGCTTACAATATAGTTCATCCTTAAACATTGATCCGGCGCGAAGGACCAATGTTTACCTAAACAATCCAACAAACCAAATTGACCAGTTTTTTACTTGAACTAAGTATGAATTTTGTTTAGGTACTTTTAGATTCTTAGCTAACATACAAAAATCCGTCTCTCTGTGCTTGTATGTTAGTTCAAAATCTACCCCCTTAAATGACAGATAATCATGAAACTACGCACCGTCGCGTCGTGGTCAAATTATGACGTCAATCGCACAGTGCTATGTGCGATTGATGAAATTAAGCACTACATAATTGTAACACACGGAGTAGGTAATTCTAATAAAATTATTATCCTAATGTTTAAATCTCACTTTTGAGACATTCCATTAAACTGTATACGTGCATGCGTGCCCTAGTAGATATCCCAATTTATCTGGTTAATAGAGAAGGCGGTCAACTAATATACATAATACTGCTTCGTTCGGCCATTTATGAAATTGAGTATTTCTGTAACATAACTTATCAGGCCTATTCCTTAGGTCTTTCGGATTGTTTTAACAACCTTTTCTTTGAATTAATATGTGGGAACTGAACACGCGAGAATTGAGTGGTGTTAAAGCTGATTTTAGTCTAATTAATCTCTAAGAAAATCTTATTCTAATATTTTTCCATTAAAATCATTTGCTTAACTTTATTTGTGACCATAACCTAATTTTTTTATAATATATAATTAGGTATTGTAAACCTCAATTGTTTTACACAGTAAACAAACAAACAGTGCAATAACAATTACGGTCCGTTTTTAGTGCGACCGACACCGGTCGGCCTATTCACAATTAAACAGAGCATTCACTTTTAAACGAAAAAAACGCAAATTTGTAGCTACGTGGTGACATCCAACACAAAAAATATCAAATAAACACAAGCAAAGTGGAAATATGTCAATGTGAATCAAACGATGTAATTACATGAGTAGATTTGTTAATGTATGAATATAACATATTGATACCTCTACCTTTATGAAAAAAAACATGATTTTCCACTATTTATTCTTCTACCTATGGTCGCTAACTCACGACCTATGGTGACGATCATATTTATTCCACGACCATGACTAGCATTGATGTGCCACAGCTGTTCAATTTCTTTTAACACTATTTTTGTCCTTGTTCTATTCTCATAATATAATTATAAATAACACATAGTACTTGTACATTGTTTGTAATCTTGTATAATTGCGAGGGTCTTGAGTGAAGATACTTGTGGTATCGGCGACATTGTCCTACATCACCCACTTACTAGTGAATATTTACTATTTAAAAGAGAAAAACCCATTTCAACTGACAAATTGATAATAGGTTCATATTTATAGGTACACACTACTTCTTATTAAGCGACTTCTATCAAATATGTATGTCTAGTATATCGACTTATCCGTAGAACAGAGTCCGATGTGATTATGGAGCAAAAACGAGTTAAATAGCTAGACGAGATAAGGAATACGAACTCTATAAACGTACGTTTTTAGAATTTTCGTATCTTATTTAGTTTTGGAAATATAAAATCGAATAACGTTCAATCTGACATTAGCTCCGCATAAAAACGCACGGAGTGATCAAGCGACAGCGCGCGGGGTGCGGGGGCAGCGCGGGCACCCCGTCCGTTCGTCAGTCCGGCCGCTGTTTGTTGGAGAGAGGGCGTTTTTATGTCTTGCGCTTAAGTGTGTTTCGGTTTGATGAAAAAAAAACATTTAATAATTATTTTGCATGACAAAACGTATTTTTGAAATGTCACGATCTCGAAAAATTTTGGATATGCTAGAAGATGCAGAAAGACCTGAACCTGCTGTTTATATGAAGAACAGTGAAAATGCTGGTAAGTTGACGATTCCATTTGTATTGTTTCGTGATAGACACTATTAAGTTCTTAAATTAATAAACATTATGTCTATAATGCTTTTTTGTCTCAGTAAACAGTAATTGTGGACCAACTGTTTACAGAGACAAAAAAGCGTTATCGATTCGCAGCAATATCGATCGATTTTTATATAGGACGTTTTTTGACGGGGAGGTATAGAAACGCATTTTTAGTGCGAAAATACGATTGGTGTAATGCATTATTCGCAAGGTAATCATTCATTTTATAATAATAAACAGTAAATAGTAGCAGTCTTATGAAATATTAGTACGATTTTCTACGAACATTATTGAATTTTAAGCGTTTTATGTGAATATAGGACGTTTTTCTGCGGAATCTGGGATACGATTTGTTGATTCGATATTAAGATGGGACGTTGTTACTGGGATAATGAAATCAGTTAGGTCGTTGTTCATTTAAAAATATCGTTAAATATAAAGATTTTTCATTAAAAATTTGTTACGTTAATCGCTAGGTACATTTGTCTTGCAATACACATATAATAAATAGAATACCTAATATAATATACAGTTTTTTTTTTATTTCAGTTTAGAATGTTGAAGACAACGGTATGACACAACAAATGTCACCTTTGCCTCCTGGTGCAGAAGAAATCAGTCAAGAACTAGCTGATATAACTTGGGAAGAAGATGTTCATGAAGATGGTGGAACCAAAGAAATTACCTGCGACAGCTCAATACCGAATGTCATGCCTGACCCGTCTGCTGAGGATATTTACAGTAATCAACCTAGTACATTTTCTTTGGAAGTTCCTTCTAGTTTCGAAAATTCACCATTAATACAACTTGAAGAGCTGTTAGAAGTTTCTCACCACAGATCTACCCCGGTTAATTTGGAACTATCAGTACCAACTCCTATGCCGTCTCCTACCAATGCCCATCCGATCTGTGATAGCATATTCTGTCCTAATCATGTAGACAGTTTCTCTATGATTTCTTCGTCGTCATTTAGCACCACGAATTCGCCTGCTACTTCGCACTCAAGCGATCGCAACGTGACTCCTAAAACGACTAGAAAACGACAGAGACGCCCAAAAGAATGGACAGACCTTAAACGCAAATGCCTTAAGAACTTAGGTAAGAAATATGTAACGAAAAAGGGAAAAGCCGTTGACGAAAAAACGATGGGGCCATCATGCAAATGCCGTTACAAATGTCCTGATAAAATATCTCACCAACAGCGGTTGGACTGTTTTACAAAATTTTGGCAACTAGGAGATCGAGCTATGCAGTGGAATTTCATCATTAAATATTCCGATAAAATGAAGAAAAAAAGATGCCTTAATCAAGATACTCCTAATAATAGGAAACATACTTTTAAGTATTATCTGCCGCTGATTACAGGTTCTAGCGAATCTCACTGCGAGAAAACTGAAGTATGCCAAACTATGTTTATTAATACTCTTGCCGTTTCAACTCGTATCTTAAAGACTGCGTGGAAGAAGTACGATGGAAGTGCTATTTTAGAGGAGGACAGACGGGGTCGCCACGACAACCATAAGATCCTTATAGATGACGTAATGAAAAAAGGTGTTTGTGACCATGTTCGGGCATTTGTTCCTGTTGAATCGCATTATATACGCAAGAATAGCCAAAAACTCTACCTACAAGGAGACCTAAGTATTGCCAAAATGTACAAATTGTATCTTCAATGGTTCGACCCCGAGAAATACACCTCTAAGGCTACAAAAGAACGGCAGTATCGTGACATTGTCAACTCAAACTTCAATCTAGCTTTCCATATTCCCAAAAAGGATCAGTGCGACGAATGTCACATTTTCAGATTGAAAAAGAATCCAACGGACCAAGAAAAAGAAACTTTTCAACAACACCAGACTAATAAGAAGATCGCAAGGGATTTAAAAAGCCAGGATAAAAAAGCCGCTGAGGAGTCAAATGGAAACATCGTTACTGCTGTGTTTGATTTTGAAAAAGTATTGCAGTGTCCTCATGGCAATATAAACATATTTTACTATAAGAGAAAGCTATCTTCTTTTAACTTCACGGTTTTTGATATGGGTAAAAGAAAGGCCGTTTGTTATATGTGGGATGAATCTGTGGCAAAACGTGGCGCAAATGAGGTTAGCAGTTGCCTCTTAAATTTTATCCAGGATAATGTTGACCAAGGGGCCAAAGAGTTTCGCTTTTGGTCAGACAATTGTGCTGGCCAAAATCGTAACCGCTATGTATTTTCATTGTACGTTTACGCCGCAAAAAAGTTCAACATATGTATAACACATCGGTTTTTACAGAAGGGACACACCCAAAATGAGGGGGACAGTGTCCACTCTGTCATCGAGAGAGCTTCTCAAACCAAAACCATATATACCCCTCATGAATGGCGTTTATTAGTAAGATGGGCCAAGAATGAAGGAGAACCCTATGTTGTCCGCAACGTAACTCAGAATGACGTGTTTGACTTTAAATGTCTTGTTAATAATAAGGTTTGGAAGAAAGACATTAAGGGCAAGAAGATTACCTGGAATAACATTCGAGAAGTTCATGCAGACGGTAGAGATCCCAACAAATTGTTTTTTAAATATGACCTGACTCAACCTGAATATAATATTTTAGTAATTCGCGGTAATACGAGGAACTCTGTACAAACTCAACTAAAACTTGCATATTCTGAACCTATTATGGTTCCTGCTGCTAAATATAAAGACTTAATGGATATGTGCCGCTCAGAAGTAATTCCCTTAGAGTATCATCCATATTTTAACTCTTTGCCACATCACACTACTATTGATGTTTCTGAAGAATCGGACGATGACCTATCGGAATAAGAAATATTTTAGATATTTTTTTTCTTTTTTGCTGTTTCTTTTTAGAGCTGAATTCTTTCTACTGATTTAGCGAAACAATATTACATTATGTTACAATTTCATTGCTATTAATATGTGTAATAGTATGTGCACCTACGTCTAGGTCACGATTTAAGACTGATTGATAATATTATGAAGGCTGGTTGTTATAGGATTGATTTATTTTGAAGTAACTAGTGCGAAGTTTAAATAATTATCTTATTTCGACGTATTTTCCATTATTATGATAAATATTTACGTACATTTATAAGTTTTAGACTGTTACCATACTGTGATACGATATGCCATTTCATTACTATTTTAAGTTTTAACTATTATGCCACTAAGGCAGTTTTAGGTATAAGTACAGTTCAATAATTGTTGTTAAGTATAGAACCTCGTCTAGGTCACGATGCTTCTGATTGGTAAAATTATAAAGACTGAATGTTATTTTGATTTTATAATTAATGCGAAGTTTAAATTTCTGATTTTTTCTAATAGGCATTATACCTACATGGATCTGTAAGTTTTAGACTATGCTAATTTTATGTCCATACCTAACTGTGATCTGATTGCTGTTCAAAGTGATACAATACCATGGTTTTGTTATCTATTTCGAGATTTTTTAATTAATAAACGATTTTATAGAATAATTTTATTTTTTAATTAGTTACATGGGATGGTAGTCATATTCTGGCTAAGATTACGTTTAAATATTTGAAGGTGTCTATTTACAAAAGACTTTTATGGGATCGGTAACTTCCAACAAAAAATAACCCATGTTAACATAGAACATCACTTAATTCAGACGTCTCCGTAAAACAACGTATAATGTTCACTACAGACTCCCGCTCTTCCGCTATAAAACGTCCTATGTTGATATGGAACTCACTATCTTGTGAAATAAAAGGATAAGAAATATACACTACATGGCATTTAACTAGGCTGGGGTGTTGTTACAACATACTAAGAAATCTAAATGTCAAGTCTCACCGCTTAAGAGTTACATGAATCAACAACTTCTATAACCTCTACTGAAAACTATCAACCCTACAGATCGGACTTTATTCTACGGATGAGTCGATATAAAGTAATGATTACTAATAATTGATAGTAAGTACTCTAAACAGTAAACAATGTAATTCTGATAGTAAAACAATATACCTACTCTGAATATACAGTATGTAGTTTAGGACATTTTTTTATGTGCGAAATAGTGTTTAGCACCGCGACCAGGCAGCCTAATATTCCAAAGGATAATTCACTTTTTATTCATTAGATTACTTAATAAAATGGATTTGAACCTCAATTACACTATAAACAAGACCTTGACTCACAATTAAGCAAACATTTCAGTGTCACGGAGAGATATATAAAAAAAGATGTCACGCCAAATGTACTGCTTCTATTAGGATAGATTGGGATTCGTGTGCATTACGGCGGAATTTTAGGCGTGTCGTCACAGCAGACGCCATTTTCGTATTGCCATTTGTTATACAAAACGGCGATGATAAATGATGTTTATTTTATATCCCAAAGTACATGTTGCGCTTATTATTTTTCTTAATACATTGCCTAGACAACATTTTGGAAATAGTAAACTGCTACATTTCCTGTGATAATTCCAGTGACTATCAAATGAATGTGATTCCAACAGCTTTATTTCTATGTATTTTCTGGCATTATTAACCGATACTAGGATACCGTTCAACTCCAGACACTATGGCTTCTCACTGGAAATCTTCAGAAATATTGTTTAGAATTTCAGTAATTTATTGAATATTATCTGAGTTATATAATTAGATCCTTGACATATATTAGGTTAACATTTTTTCTTCGAAGTCTTTTTTAAATGCGAGTGAAACCAAGGGAAACAGTATCTAGTATCTCAAAATAATATTTTTTTTTTGTATCAAGTATAGGTGTTTCAGTAGATTTTGACATCCTAGCCTTATCAGATTAATTATTAAGTATTCGCCGACGCGATGCTTATTCGCAAAGCATCGCGTCGGCGTAACGATTTCTCTTAGATAAAAGTTACTACACAATTGACGAATACCTCAAAGATAAATTTCAACTAGGGAAATAGGGATAATTAGATTAAACAAGCAGTACTTAAATATATTTATTTACTTTACTCACCGTGCAAACTTTAATTACTTACAATTTTTTTGATTAAAATTACAGCAAATATATAAATATATATAAAAAATAAACAATAACAATTAATACATAATCTAGAATTTAACTATTAATAATAAATAAATATATGAATATTAATAAATAAAATGAATATAAATCTACATTTAAATAGGTATTATATACCTACTTAAACATCTAAATATCAGATCTTCCTTTATTTCAATATATTATGTTTTAAAAAGCGCTCTTCATCCTCTCCTCTAAAAAAACTAACTTGCTGTGCCCGACAGGGTCCATAATTGTTTCTCTTTAATTTTACCCACCAGCTTTTGTATCAAGGGGGCTACATTATGGGATGCAATAAAGTTATTGAGTTATTGAGTAACCTAGATGGAACGTACAAAGCATTCTAATCTTTAATTTATGGAAGAAGAGGTTGCAAATCATACAATATTTCAATAGAGTCAATATATATTTTTTTGTTTTACTAATTTAATTGATTTAGTGGTTATTTCCTCAGAATATACACAATTGAAAGAGTGTTAGGAAAGTTTAATAAAAGAAAAGAAACGTGAGGTACAAATCGGATACCTACCCACCCACTGTGGGACATTAAAACTGGAGGGTCTAAGGGGTCCGAGGTTAGTAGGTGCATATTTACACCGCGAGTATAGGTCAAGACAGGCGAGTCTGACATACATTCTGTAATGTGTTATATGTTACTGAACCTATTAAATAAGTAAATAAATAGAGGTTATAGCGGACCCATAACAAAGCATCTGCAATTTATATTTTGTACGGAAATCCAGAACCAAGAAACCAATAAAAATGTAAAAACTATAATGAAATCGAGAAAAAAAATAAGTGACTACAGTCATTTACACTGTGACATGCTTCATCATCCTGTCATAAAAAAAGTTACCTGCAATTAATTCGTAATCTATTTACAAATTGTAATGAAAACGTGTAACATCACGTGATAGTTTTAATTGTAATTGTATTAATGACGCAGATATCAGTAATGTGAGAAAAACTTACATTACTACATTTTTTTATATATCATTTCTTATTAGTATTACAATGGGGTACAGTAATTGAGGTCTCGTGCTCTTGAGATCATAAAAGATAACTCGTATCACAGTTGTGGGGTTTTTCTGTATCTATCAAGTGAAAAACATTGTTTTAGATAAGAATGAGAGAACTGATTTCTTTTTATTTGTCTATCGTGAGAAGAGATATTGATCAATGGATTATTGTAGATACTTATCGTTTATCTGATGGCAGTCTTCACGTATTGAATCTAAGACAACTGTTATAAGTTGATAACGTCCAATGGACATGTGACTTTGAAATGCTCATTAGATATGATAAATGATGTAATTTTTGATAAAAGATTTGCGTAACTGATCATTTCCGATTTGATATGATAGCTATGGAATTTATTCCGAATCGGTATAACGTACCATCACGCCTGTATTCTGCGAAGGGTTAGGCAGAGGCGTACTTAATGTACACCCACAATTCGCCTATAGCCATTAACGGGGCACAAATCCAGACTCCGAGCTGCTACTGAAAATTTCATAGAAAAACCCAATAACACTTTGCTTGACCTGGAATCGAACCCAGGACCTCTAGTGTAGCCGTCGCGTTTAGGACCACTAGACTAATGAGACAGTCTGTATAATGTATGTACCTATAGGTATGTATGGCCTTTAATTTTCTAATTAATGGTTTAGATTTTTTGGACAAATGAGATTTTATACTTAGCTAGTTTTGAATAGAAACTTAAAACAGATATCAGGTTGGAGGTCTTGTTAGCACAGACAGTATTAATTACGTGTCAGCTTTAGAAATGTTCTGATCTAGATTGCCAATTTGGATTATCTACTAAGAATTTTAGATATTTCTTGACCCGTATCTGTTACACTGTCTAGAATTAGGCTTACAGCCTTATCTTCTTCACCAATTCTATTGGGATCCCAGGTAGTGTATTACAATTAGACACTCGGTAATTTATTTTATATTCATTATGAATAAAAAGTCCTTAATCGATTGAAAATATCGATCAGTGGCCGTGACGAAGTCCAGGGACATCGTGGGAAGAGAAGCCTTACTAACATGGATAAATATTATACCTACCATGGGTTGAGTAATGACTGGTGTGAATCAATCCGCCATGCTAGTCATGTTATTATTTTCGGGCGAATAACTCCAATATCGGTAGTTAAAAGCCAGCGTTTAGCTAATGTATGATTGATGCAGCTGTCGCCGAGTGCAGTGCGCACCATGTTTGATAAACAGTAAGTTCATACGACAAAAAGCAATAAGGCATTTGTTGGTGAGTGGGGCCCTTAATAACAATTGAAGTTAGCTGATGAATAACTTGTATTATTTAGACAAATCTTTGCTTTGGAATAGCAGTGACTGTCAGTCTAAGTCGTTCTACAAAAAAATATGACAGATGGAAAAAAAATATCTCTAAAAATATAAATTTTCTGTTCAGCATATTGTGTTATTGCAGAATATAATAAAACATAACTATAAGCCCCTTTAATAATATCAAGTCGTAAAAGAAAATATCTCAAGAAAGTTAATACAAGCGTATATTACCTATTATAAATACCTACATCGCAATCGTAATGTTGGTAAAATAATAATGATAACTGCGTAGTAACAATAATTATATGATAGACAACATGATTATAAATACATTTATAACTAGCTTTTGCCAGCGACTTCGTCCGCGTGGAATAGTTACTTTGTTCCCTAGTTCTTCGCCCGCAGTTTCACCTGCGTTACCCCGTTCCTAAGGGTTGTAGCGTGATGTTTTATAGCTTGAAACCTTTCTCATGAATCACTCATTTTCCCAACATTTCCCTTCACTGCTCTGCTCCTATTGATCGTAGCGTGATGAAAAGTATACTATAACCTGCCCAGGAGTATGAAGAACAATTGTACCAAGTTTCGTTGAAATCCGTCGAGTGTTTTTGTTTCTATAACGAACAGACAGACAGACAGACAGACAGACAGACAGAGAGACAGACAGACAAAAATTTTACTGATTGCATTTTTGGCGTCAGTATCAGTCACTAATCACCCGCAGATAGTTATTTTGGAAATATATTTCATGTACAGAATTGACCTCTCTATAGATTTATTATAAGTATAGATCATGACTACTGCAACATGATTATAAATAGATAAATATATTTATAATCATGTTGCAGTAGTTCCGGCCATCTTAACCTACTGCGTGCCATTCACTATGGCAGGTGTTGAGCGGAGCACTGACTCGTCGTGCGTTCATGTGTGAGACTACGATCGGAAATGTTAGGTAATGCTGCCTGCACACGTCCGACTGACAACGATAAGATAGTTGCAGTTGATATTAATGTAAGTTCCTGTGTTTTCGATATGAAAAAATAAGTAAAAAGTATTATATATTTGAAATAATAGATAATATAATATTAATATAGGACAGTTAATAAACAGTTCAAACTCAAAAGATTATGATTTAATGTAGATTGTATTTTTTCATTAATATTTTTTTGCAATATTATATTTACATGAATAATTGAAACTTCTAAGTAAAATATTTATATAATATAAATATAATCCTTACTAATATTATAAACGTGAAAGTTTGTCAGTATGAATAGATGTTACTCTTTACGCCAGAACGGCTGAACGGATCTAGATAAAATTTGGCACACAGATAGCCTGGATTAACACATAGGCACTTTTTATCCAGGTCGGACCCAATCCTAAAGTCCAAGCAGACAAAGTCGCGGGCCGAAGCTAGTATGAAATAAAACTAATACATACCATCGTGCCTGTATTCCCCTGATGAACTAATGTACACCCACATTCGCTGATATATTTAGGCCCCATGTAATAGGGGGCGAGCCTATTCCCATTAACCAGGCACAAACTCAGACTCCGAGCTGCTACTGAGAATTTCATAGAAAAATCCAATAACACTTTGCTCGACCTGGGGATTGAAATCAGGACCTGTAGCGTAGCAGTCGCGCTTGGGACCACTAGACTACTGAGGCAGTCAAATAAAACTCAAAGGCTACGATTAGTATTCAATACTCAATACTTTATTGCATTCCATAATATTTTATAAAGGTGGACTATTAGATAACTTAGATCATTATGGACCCTGTCCATAACAAAATTAGGAGAGAGGAAAAAGGTAGCATCATTTGAAAATTGATTGCCCATTAAAAAGTATATATTAAAATATTATATTTATGGTGTTTATATTCTTATTATCTCATTTCTAATATAAATATTGTATTTATTTATAACATTTATAAGTGAGTTATTCATGACGTTTACGATCACGGTCCGATCGTAACACATGCGTAATGCGCTATCATCTCTAACAATAGGTAGGTACTCCTTGCACATCGTGTGTAAGGACATCGGAAGTCACAGGTTTCGATTTTTATGAGTCATGCGCGTGACCAGACGACACAGAACACGAGTCACCTTGGCCTTCACGTAGTCAACGACAGGTAACACGTATATTTGTGATGATTTACCATGACGTGCATGTTTCGGGATTGCTCGATTTGTTTGCGATCGCAACCTTTTCGATCCCTATCGCAGATATGGAATATTTCCGCGATAACCAAATGTTTGATTTAAAAATGATAAGCATTTTCAGCTTCTTCTTCACTTATTTTTTTAGAGTTGTCATTAAAAAATAAAGCTGTTTTTCTTTGTAAAGACTATTATTATATGTCTCAATTTTAAATTCTGTTTTCTTTGATGCATAAAGTCTAAAAGAGTTACGAGGTATTTAATTTTGTGTCGAATAGCAGAATTTGTCGCAAAGCTATTGCACTATGAAAATGAAACGCAACTGTATAGATGTTACCTAGAAAATCAGGGCACCAGTGTGGAAGGGTCGACCGCGCATGTTTGTTACTAACAGCTTCCAAAATCATTGGTTACAGGATTTACATCTGTGAAGCGGGGTACCCACCGGAATCGGACATCCCATTATCGGTTCCCCCAAATTGGCAGATTTGCAGAACATGTAAAGGGATTTGATCATAGGGCCCTCAAAGTTTCTACATGATTTGGTCCAGCCCTATAAATTGGTTCCATTTAATCTAAAGGATGCTATTTTCTGTTCGATTACGTACAAGGAGATTATCAAATGGAATAAGTACCTACCTATTATTGGCTATCGAATAAGAGGTATTTCCCGAAAATCAAAACAAAAACTAATCTTAATGGTGTTTTTTTTTTTCAGCTATAATTAAATTGCAGATAGAAGTAGGTTTACCTACCCATAACACAACATTATCTATTTTGTTTAAATAGGGCCATTTTATGTTAAGCAATATATAGGTCAGTTTTATCCCAAAAATAAATTTAATACTACAATACAAAGACCGTAAAAGCGTCAATTTTTCCCCCATTTACGTCTATAAATATTTAGCCCAAAAAGGGTCCCCAGATAACTAAAGTCTAAAGTGCTGTATTTTTAGACACGCTTAGTATCCCATCTCATAGATGACTTTGTCGGAATAGATAGGGCTTGGTTTTGGGCAGCTATTTTGCCACGTTTTACATAAAGACTCTTTTGGGTTAATGTTGTTTATCGTTTCATTTTTTCTTTATGGTTAGCTATATATATATATATATATATATATAGCAGGTATTCTGGCTATTCGGTGAGTAGTTAGTAAGTAATATTATAGGGCCGATGTTTTGTTTAGGAAACATCGATTTGCACAAATATTGAATTAAGTAAGATTAGATTCTTTATACTACGAGTATAATAAATGTCCACTTGAATAAGTTACTGATTCAAAGTGAGTAAATACCTCGACAATTTAATTCAAATTAAGTTAGCAGGAACTCTATAGATGTCAACAATATTTCAGCTTGTAAGAAAGGTAAAAGATACAGAACATATTACGTAAATATTTTTTTTATATTATTATAATTGGTTAAAAAACATTAATTGATGATAACTTGACAGAATATGTTATCAAACAAGTATTAGTAAATATAGTATAATCAATTACTTATAGGTGTCAAGAAAGAAGTGAACTTAATTTAAATATCCCGGTCACGGTCACCACCGAGACCGAGACGCGATAGTGTGCTGTACATTGTCAAATGCTTTACTAATGTCTATCCAATCAATTATGCAAATACTTCCGGGAGTGCCGCAAGGAGACTTAGCTTTTTACGATGCTACCGGCCAAAGGCGAACGGGTGCCCACTTCCTAAACTGCAATTATTAATAATTATTGTCACTTTAATTACAGTACTTGCTTGTAATATTGTGATTACAAGCCGTTAAGTTTTCTTGTTTTACGTGGTAATTTTTGCATTATATTATGCAAATCTTGTTCAATACTTAAGGCTCAATTATTTTTTATTATTATTATTTTTTTTATGTGATCGGAGGGCAAGCAATCCGACGTATCGCCTGATGGTAAGCGATTACCGCCGCCCATGGACACCCGCAACACCATAGTAGTCACCAGTGCGTTGCCGACCTTTTAAAAGGGGATTGGGCCTCCAGTAACCTCACTCACTCGGCGAAACACAACGTAAGCGTTGTTTAATGCCGGTTTTCTTTGAGGCCGTGGTATCACTCCGGTCGAGCCGGCCCATTCGTGCCAAAGTATGGCTCTCCCACGTAAAAACTGTCTTAAACTGAGATATTGCGTATAGTAAATGTAAATGAACACCGAAATTATGACTAGGTATGGCAATCCTATAGGCTTACGAATATTAGTGGTTTTTGTTTAGCACAAAGACTATTCAGATCCGAAATAACAATACAGCGGTAACTAGCTATGAGAATTGTAGTACTTACTTATCTTTACAAATACTAGGCATGTTTTTGTTATCTAAATCGTAAGCACAATAACAACTAAAATAGACATGATTTGCTAATAACACATGAAAGCCTGATAGAAAGACAACAAGCAATTAGGTATTATCTTTATCTGTCAGTAAAATACTTTCGATTACTACTTGTTTGGACTGAAATAGGCACGTCGTACAAATTGCTGATTATGTTATAAGTCATTATAATGTTACTGCCTCATTAGTCTAGTGGTCCCAAGCCCGACTGCTACACTAGAGATCCTGGGGTCGATCCCCAGGTCGAGCAAAGTGTTATTGGATTTTTCTATGAAATTTTCAGTAGCAGCTTGGAGTATGGATCTGTGCCCAGCTAAACATACTGGCGAACTGTACATAAACAAAGTTACTCTATGAATCACTATTTCCACTACTATATAACAAAAAACGCGTGTTCCTATTAGGTACATAAACACATGGATATTTGGATAATTTTTGAATATTCACAGTGGCAATAGCCTTAATCCTCAACCACATGGGATCTAACACGTATAACTGTAAACTGTTGATGTACATGAGTCCACCTCTGTCTAAATGTTTGGCTCAGGAGTTTGAAACTCGGAGCTCAGCTTTTTATATGGATTAAGTCGACAAACGACCTGACGAGCCACCTGGTGGTAAGTAGTCATTGTCGCCCATGGGAACCTCTGTAACACCAGAGGACTTGGTATTATGTTCCCAATCTTTAAGAGCCCCTACGGATTGCAGACTGCCAGAGCCGTAGCAACCGAGGAGAACTGTAAAAGTTGAAACACACCGTGGTGCTGTACGACAGGCTCCGACGTAAGGGTGGTCGCTAGCCAGTCAGACCCCAAGAGGTCCTAACACTGCGCAATTAATCTAGCTTATACTGAAAATGTTTACTTTGACTTTTTTCTTTTACTGCACTTTTTTTTTGCAATACATAAAACGCATATCTAAGTCAACATTACATATAGCGACGACAACATCCACGATGCTATTTTAGCAGCAACGTTTTCTTACTAACTCTAAACAAGCAACAAAACCGCAACGAAAATAGACTGACGAAAATGATTCTCCTATCACTCTACACAATGGAGTTATCCCTCACAATGGGACGTGAACACCTGGTGCGCTCATTGTTACACAAACACAGAGGTTTTTTCGTTATTTTTATCGATAACAGAATCAATTTGCATCGTAAATGATTTTTAATGTTTTTGCAATCAGATGTGTGGACATTAAAAGGTTGAATCGAGTCGTGATAATGGACGACCTTGAGCGACTTTCATTCGTTCTGAATGTCGGGGGCGTAGCTATGACAGTGTCATTGTTCCTTTTATTATAAGAGTTTAGAAAAAACAAAATAAACGGTATAGTTAGTAGTAGTATTTACAGAAATAATTAACAAGCAGCTCAGTAGCCATTAAAATGTTTTGAAGTTTCAAATTTTGAAGAACGTACAGAGATGCATAAAGAAATAAAAATTCAAAGACGTTTATAACATAACTAACCCACACTTGACCGCGTTGTCAAGAGCGACTGGGTCCACTGGGTCACCCGCCCTTGATTGAGACTTTAATGAAAATATTAAAATTCATCTTTGGAAAATACAAATAACATCAATTATTTTCATAACAAGCGGTTGCTGAATAAACTCTTCACTTTTCTGGACGACTGCAGTGGTTCATTAAATTACTAATATTTCTTCAATACCCTTGGTCCTTTCAATACAAGAAGTAAAAACAAAAAAGGCTCCAGCCATTGTGAATTGTTGACGACCACGATAAATTAATTCTTATGGAATTATTTTATTTTTATTTGAATTATCTTTTCGTCAGTTTGTGGCAGCTCAAGGCGAATTAATAATGTTTTGCAAAATAAAAAAGGATAAAACCTTATTTATTTTGCATACAAACCAAGACAATGTCAAATAGAATTTACACCATTTTTTTAAACTCAATTGAGTAAACGATAATATGTTGGTCGACCATTGATTAATATTTTACTTAAGAGGCGAAAATTCCAAAACTTTTGTTTATAGCGTGTATAAACTATTCCCATTAGATATTTTCTTGTTGTTTCTTTAAAGATTTACCATTAAGATAAAATACAGTAGGTGTGACAAACGCTATTTAAACAATTAAGGGTCCGGCGGAGCTTGAATTACCCACAAAAACGTAAAACCGAAATAAATCGTAATCAAGACAATATTCTATCAAATTATGTTATTATTCGGATTTGGATACCGTTAATCTAGGTTCCTATGATGGTATTTCATCTATTACTACTTCACAGGAAATAAAAGACCCGAAAATAGTTCCAAACTTGGCAATGTTATCAGAAATTGCATTCGCTTACATTTATTTCCAGTGAAGTATTTTGGACGAAATGGTAATGTAGGAACCTAGATTAACGGTATCGGAATCGGAATAATAATATAATTTAATTAAATTGTGTATAAAATTACGATTTATTTCGGTATTACGTTTGTAAGAGAAATTCGGTCCGCCGGACTTTTAAACATAAAATACAGAGGACAAAGTGGCCCTCCATTCAAAACCGTTACAAACACATCATGTGTGTCTGAACACATATGGTGTGTTTTAATGAATTGCGTACTACCTAAGCTGTAACTATGACGATGTCTATCTCAAAAGGGAAAAGTTCTAAACGAACCAAAACAATCCCCATATTATGTAACGATATTTATGACACGGCAAATTATATATCGTCCGTTTTTTTCTGTTGCGGACTAAATATAAACAAAACTCTCTTGCCTTTAGACTCTATCTACCTATTCCTTGTGAGGAATACAGACATGATGATGGACACTGGGCTCTCTTATAAGCACTATATCGAACTTCGATATAGCGCACAATGTTTGATAACCGAACATTGTACTGTGGAGGGGCGAGGTATGTCGCTACAGTACTACCAGGGCAGCATAACAGGCTGGTACTGACACTGGCTTCGCGGACTACGCATACTTCTAAGAACTTTGTTATTTATTTACTTCGACTGCCTCATTAGTCTAGTGGTCCCAAGCGCGACTGCTACGCTAGAGGTCGTGGGTTTAATCCCCAGGTCGAGCAAAGTGTTATTGGGTTTTTCTATGAAATTATCAATAGCAGCTCGGAGTCTGGATTTATGCCCGGTTAATGTCAATAGGCTCGCCCCCGTATGTTTAGGTCCCATGTAATACATGGGACCTAAACATACCGGCGTACTAATGTACTCCACATTAGTACGCCTCTGCCTAACCTTTCGGGGAATACAGGCATGTTATGTTATTTACTTCGACTTGCAGGCTTCATATCATTATCAGCAGATGATCTATTCAAAGCCTAACACGTGAGGGTTAGAATTGTTCATCAAACAATTACGTTCAATTGAATTCAATAATAATTATTATCAATTTTATCAACATTTAAGAAAAAAATCAAATCTTTTCGTAGCTTACCTTGAATAAAATTCAAAATCGTCCGACATTTAAAAAAGTCCGACTTTAGTAAAGATGACCTCTCGCACCAATTTATTCAACTGGGATTATTTGAACAAATTTTTTTTACTTACTGGTAAAGTTAAGACAGTTTTCAGTTACGAAACGTGTTCCCAGTAAATGCGCAAATTATTCAGCGAACACTTCAAACTAAGTGTTATCTATTGTAAAGATAGGAGACGAGTTATGAATTCAGGTCAACTTCATACATTTTTTTGAAATTACTATAATTTGCATTCAAGGTCTAACAATGTTCTATTTCTAAACTTGTCACTATTGTCTATCACCTACTTATACAACTGGATTTATACGTACATACCCTAATTTTTAATAATGAAAAATATTTGAAATTTGATTTCTTGAACTTGAAAACATGGAACAACGACTATTTTAAAAAGTTAAAATTTAAACTCTATATTGTTATAAATCAAACTAATATAACCAATACATCATAATTAGACATTCTTTGTTGCATGGTAGTAGGTCATGGGTCAGGTAGTTTTGGCCTTAAATTTTGATTTAATGGAATCTTAAATGGAATGGATCTTACCCCGTGTGCTCGACTCAGCTCGTTTGCCGAATTAATTCATAAAAAAATCTATAATGGGGTTCACAACAAAAATTTATAGATGTTAGTAATTGTAACATTATGACGTCCAACAACTGACCCCTGACCATGAACGCTATAAAGGATCCGAAACAAATATCCGAATCCAATAAAAATATATCCGATCCGAATGCAATAAAAACCGTAAAAAGTAGTTTTATTTCAATGTCTGATATTCGCGTAAGTGTCAGAAACCTGTATTTTCTTTTTTTCCAACTTGTCAATAGATTGAATTATCATTTATCTCTACATTTTGTGTCATTTCCGGGCTTCGATGTAAAAAGATTAAAATCTTAGCGTATATCTACATCGTAATCAAAACTGATTAAGGGTTATAAATTTCGTGAACCATTTTTATCCTTTACGATTATAAAAACAAGACAAATAATCAATAAATATTATTTTTTCTTTGAAGTCATCAGCCTTTTCTTTAACGATGATGGCATGTAGATAAATAAAACAGAACTATTACTACTAATTACATAATATTAACTATTATAAGACTTTTTTAAACAAAACGTCAGTCATCTGACCTCCACACGATATTTAATTATTTTTTTCTATCTATATTAATTTGTAAGATGTGTCCTTAAAAAATGAGGGAAAACCTTTACTCACTTAACATAATGCATGTAGGTACTAATGAAGGTCTTGATTTGGGAGTCAAGAACTCCATCCATTCTACTTAGTAGGTACTTAAATTAATAATGAGGTAAAAATACATTTAAAAGGATCTTAAAGTTACGTTTTGAATTTGTCATCGTAATCAACTGATTTATGGACGCATAAGTTAAGCTATAGTCCACCGGGCTTTACACACCTTCGAAATTTTTTCTGAAGTATGCAGATTTCCTCACGATATTTTCATTAAAATTAAAGAAGGTGATAAATAATTTTTAATCCTTTTGTTTTTTGAGCTGACAAATTGCCCGAGTGTCTTTTAAACTACCTACTTTCAAATATCGATTTATAATCAGTTCAGAAATATGTAGGTACTTAAATAAGAATAAAATTTTCTATATTTAATTATTTTTTTAGTTCCTAAAACTTTTCATAATGTAAAAAAAAAATTGAGAACTCACCGGGCTTCGGCGCCGAAACATCTTGTATTTCACTGTCATGCATTTTCATTTCACCCACAGCACTATTTTCGAAAAGTTCGTTTTATATCGTATTAAGGTAAATGTTTGTGTATATGTCGGTAAAGTTCGTACGTGGTGTGTGGTCGCCAAGGCAACGCGGGCAGGAAGTGAGCGTCGCACGCACGCCTCGCCTATGCGTCCGCGCTGCTTCTCGCCTTGTTTTATAGTCTCGCTTAGACAGACTTGTGTGCGCCCCGGGTTTGGTGCATGGCTTTGAAAATATTGAGCTCAAAAATTTACTAAACATTTTATCCAAAGGTTTATCAAAATACTAGGAAAAGTAGTCATTATCCACCTTAATGTTGGTTAATGTGTCGTTGTCTATTACCATTTATTATTAAAATACTAATTCTAATTTCATTCAGAAACAGAATCCTACCAGTGATTAAGACTTCAAAGAGGACCTCACAATGCGTGGCGTTTTAAGGAGTACAGCTTTCTGTATTAAGCTCTTGATCCAGCTGGCTGACAAGAGCCTTTCGAGGTATCAATAAAGGCTCTTGGCCATTAGCTGTTACATCCACCGGGTTAATAATTAGCCATGAATCATTACAAAATTGTTATAATAATGATCGTGCGATAACTTTCACGTTGTCATTTTGCATCCAGTTGCTACACAGTATCACGTATCTGTGATAGAAGATACAATTTAGTTAGAGAAATATCCCACATTATCATCAAACAGACAGCATCAACAACAATATTACTTTAGTCGCACTTGACGCGCGTGACGTCACGCATCTACCTGAGAGCGCGTATGTGATTGTTGTATCTACGATATATTGTTGTCAATATCTAGGTTATCAATATAGTGATTATTTATCAGAAATGTGTCAGTGATTTTTGACATATGCATATACAATAACGTGTGGTACTAAAGTACAATAATGCCTTTGAAGAAGATTAAAATTCCATAATTAAGGAGTACCGCAGGGTAATATCTTAGGTCCGTTTACGTAGTACGTATACCAACACGCCTGTATTCCCCGAAAGGTTAGGCAGAGGTGTACTAATGGTATATTTTAGGCTCCATGTAATAGGGGGCGAGCCAATTGCTATTATCTGGGTACAAATCCTGACTCCGAGCTGCTACTGGGAATTCCATAGAAAAACCCAATGGGGATCGAACCCAAAACATCTAGCATAGCAGTCGCGCTTGGAACCACTAGACTAATGAAGCAGTCGTAGAACGAGTATCTGCAATATCCCAGTGCTCGGGAATTCCATTTCAACTTTCAATGATGCCACAACCATAAAAACGGCTGTTATCAACCTATCTAACCTTTTTCTATGATTCGATGATCAATAGAGAATATGGCAATTTTTTTTTATGGGACATGTGGGCAAACGAGCAGACGGATCGCCTGATGGTAAGCAATTACCGCCGTCCGTCCGTTGCGGGTGTCCATACACCCGCAACACCAGAGGAGTCACGAGTGCGTTGTCGACCTTTTAAAATGGATTGGGCCTCCAGTTACCTCACTCACTCGGCGAAACACAAGGTAAGCGTTGTTTAACGCCGGTTTTCTGTGAGGCCGTGGTATCACTCCGGTCGAGCATGGTTCTCCCAAAAAATGAACTCAAAACATTCATTCATGCCCACTAAGAAGAAATACTTTCATTTTACATTGAAAAGAAGCATTACAAAAATAATTTATATTGATACGAGATTAAAGTGAACTCTCTGTAAAAAACATTTAATGATTACTTTTACATACACAATCTTCTTCAGCCTACATTGATATGACAAGCAAAAAAGATTTCCCTGTTCTTTTCATGAATCACGTGGAGTGCCTGACATGTGTTAGGGCTTGTATGAAGTTATCATGTAGTACAATCTCCACAGAATAATATTCAGATAAAATGATGATAATATAGTTAGATACTTTGATTTAATGTGACAGTGATATACTTTGAAGAAGTATTTCTCATAGTATATAATCAATATAAAATTATGTACCTACTGTAGAGGTTGCCGCAAAAAGGCGACATCACTATGGGTTGGCTGGTTAGAAACCAAGAAAAGAATAAACAAACATTTGAATTTTTATATGTCGAAGAACTGTCTAGTCAGAAGAGTCTTCACAGTCTTGTGTATGAGTTAGGGCTTTGCCCCATAAATATATAATCAGAGTTTAACTACAAATCGAAGTTTAATTGTTAACGCCTCCGTAGATCCGTTATACTACCTTCTATAATATATTACAAGAAAGTGATTACAATATCATTTAATTGTTGACTATGTGTTCATATTTCGAATTATTATAATTACAGAAGACATCGTTAAGATTGAAATATTGCCACCAGTTTGTGGAAGAACGGGTAAGAAATACAAACTCATCGACAAAATATACTAACTATATATAACTTAGCTACTTAAATAATTGACCCTAAAATACTCAAAACAACCGCTGATACCAATGCCCATAGATTGTTACAATTTAAGGTTATTTCTGTCCCATAAAAAAACGAAACAAATAAAACGGTTCTGCTCCCCAAATGAGTTGAAACTTCGGGTAGCGAGTTTGTCCAGAAGCATTTAGTCCGGATCCCGGCTGACGTAATTAACAACAAAACAACAGACTTTCTTTGGTCCCGGGTCCATACTTCTTTGTTGTAAGGACGACGTTTCTTTTATGCGATCACTATTAATTTTAATCCTTACTAATATTATAAACGTGAAAGTTTGTGAGTATTGATGTATGGATGTATGGATGTATGGATGTTTGTTACTCTTTCACGCTAGAACGGCTGAATAGATCTGGATGAAATTTGGCACATAGATAGATTATAATGCCTGCAATAACACATAACACACTCCTTTTTATCCAGGTCGGACCCAATCCTGAAGTACACGCAGACAATGTCGCGGGCAGAAGCTAGTTTTATATAATTATGAATTGAGTTTTTATTTTTAATGACGTCGTTAATTTTATCAAGTAATTTTATGGCATTAGAATTATGTGAGCGCAGTAAAATATAAATAATTATGTATTGAAATGTAAATAATTAAATATTAATATGCATAGCAAAATTCCGATCATACGTTTAACTTAACATGTTGCTTAAAAAATAGCAGGCACTATTTATCATCAAAAGAAAAGTATTTTTTCAAACATTTTCAGTTAAATATTTGGGACTAAAATAATCTTAGTAACCGACACTCATTTGTGACAAAAATAAACGTTCCAGTTATATTGTTGCACAACAAACTGCTAGAGGACACACCATAGATACATCTCCATGTAATTTCTGTTATGATAAAAGAATTTCGACGTAATTAATTAGATACAGTAGTTATCTGTTTGAACTTTAAACATATATTGAAATCTGTAGTTTCAATATATGTTTAAAGTGTTCAAAGTGTGCCATAAATACATACATAATACATGCATACACTTGAAAAAAATAAAAATAATAATGATTTAGGTGACTCTGGATTACGGTATATAAGCAGCTATAAGATATTGTATCTTCTAAAGATCTCAGCACGTAACCTGCAACAAAAACTCCTTAAAGTGTTCTTACAAATGCTCGCGTTTAACAAACTGCGATTTAAATCAGTATTTTTTAAAAGGAAACTTCGTTACTAATTAAATGTTCATCTTGTTAATTTGGGCGGCAGTGACGCTGACAAACGGGAGGGGAATTAATTCCCTGGGACTAGCCTTTGCAACCGGATCCATTATGCTGAACACAAATTGTGATTATCGCTCGATTCTTTATACATGTAATCCTGTTGTTACATGAATCTGAATCGGAGATTCAGATAACACGTAATGGAATGTATTATTGGGGTATTACGATTTTTTATTTAATTCCTAGTTTTTATATATCTATGACTCCTGTTAGATTATATGTACTAACACGATTTGAGTATTGTTCATTATTTATATACAGCTTTCAATTCAACTAAAAAAAATTTGTCACCAATCTCGATAGTAATGTGTTTGTAATAGATAAGATATAATGCCAAAGGCTTTGAAGAAAAAAATTACACCGACACCTAAGCCGAATCTTCAAATCTTCGACGTCATGAAGACGCAATCAATACCGATGCCATTAGCTACTACTAACACCGATAATGCTGAAACGTCCAAAATTGGAGCTATGAAAGCCAACAAAAGGTGTCGGTTCAAATGACCTTTACGACTATTTCAAACGATACTGAGTACTGCTTATGATACTAAATCATGTAAACATGTACACACATGACATACAAGGTAAGCGCATATTTAAAAAAAACTTTGTTCACGTAGGTATCAAAATAATAACAAAGCTTATGATCTTAAGTCTGGATATTTTATCATTATTTTATCTTGCATCTAATTCTTGAGGAAAGTACTCAAAAGTATTGATAAAGGAAAATTATCTCAAAATTCTTGAAGCGCGTCCTTTAAGGAAACCTAGGTTTTGTCCGGAATTACAATTTCTGTCGCATCCTCTTAATATAGTCGCAGGTCGTCTGCGATTCATTAATGCAATCGCATTCTGTCGACAGACTTACTATGAAACAGTTAATGCAATAGCAACAATATCATAAGTAAAGCAATAATTTAATCTATATACTATATAAAAGAAGAACCTGACTGACTGACTAACATAATTATTAACGCAAATCCGAAACTATGTACAGGAGCTAGATCCCTGAAAGTTTGCATGCTGGTTCCTTTTCCACTGTACACGAGCACTAACCAACAATTTTTGGAAATTCAATCCGCACATGTCCGCACATACAACCATGCGTTTGTCACACACACACATGCATATTATTTTTCGTCAAGATACGTATAGCTGTAATTCGCTGCCATTTTGACTATTAACAAGGGAACAAGGACACATTTTATGATATGAAACCTCCATGGTGTCGGTACAGTGGGCACAGTATATTTTAGAAATGAAAATTACCTATTACGCAGGCGAAGTTGCTCAAGGGAACTCTAGTTTGGTATAAAATCCACTGGAATACTTAAATTACCAATTACTAGATACCTATGCATAACACAAAGTCGGGTTAGTAACACTATTTATAACTCAAGAAAGGCTTGTCTGATTCGTTGATCGTTGATTTGTGAGATTTGTCTCCACCCCGAATAGTATTAACTATCAGAACACCGAAAAATTTAACGAAAAAGAAAACTAAAGAAAAGTTATTTTTTCACACATTTTGTACCGTGAACGGTTTGACAGAAATAAAACACGCACAAAAATGAACATGGCGTTCTATTCTTTTTCGCTAAGGCCAGTAGATGACGTTGTGTGCATCGTCCGAAGTGAGCGGCTTGTGATTTTGATTAAATTTTTTGATGAATTAGTTGATGGTTTAGTCTCACAATATGAGCCGGTAGGTGGCACCGTAATCGGGTTCTATATATTTTTTTCGGAGCAGGACGTTTGCCGGGCCCGGTAGTAAAAAATAAATCAGTTCTTAATTTCTAGCAATTGGGTCTCTTGACGGAATACGTTAATTCCTCCGGTAGCCGCTAGAGAGTTTGCCATATATAAAAAATATACATAGTTATATCAGTCTATCGATTACTAACTAGCTCAACCAACTGTTATGCTCAATGATAAATTATAGATTAACGCCGTCAATGAGAATAATGCAACTTTTATTTGCGTAGTCTATTTTTCTTTTTTTTTGGTTATTTTTCTCTCTTACATTTGGTTCCTCCACGGTTTTACTAAGGCCATGACATAATTTTCCGTTTGAATTTTGTCAGACATAGGTATTTTATAATCATAGTTGCTATTACGAGTATAGTAAGGATGTGATGTGCGGTAGAAGATGACAATAGTTTACGTGACATTTGTCAGGTACACTGTATGCTGATCAGTTCTTAGAATTAGTTGGGTCAAGGAAGTATAATTGTTATTGATTGGAACTATTTATCTAAAATAGGCAGTACAATAGTTTCATGTATATCTTTCCCTGTATCTATCTATAAGAGTACATACTACAATACGGCGTAGAATATAATCCCTTCGAACGTATAAGACGCCTACGGTTGCCATCCAGAGAAAGTGTTTATTCATTGAGTATTCCAACAGCAAATACATATGTCGTACGTCGGTACATATATAAGAATAAGGTATATTTTCTTATACAAAATATACTAATTTCGAACTTGAAAAAATGAACTTTAACCAAGCGCGAGGCCGGAACTTGATTGGCGCCATTGGTGGTTTGGTGTTACAAATTGTTTCTGTTGGGCTGAAAAACTGCGGTAAGTATATGCAAATGCAAATTGCTATTTCACACCTTCAAAAATTAATTTGAAGGTTACGGGATATCGGCAGCAAGTTGACCTCATTTTAACATGATAAACTTCCGTCAAATGCATTATGGGAGCATTACAATGATAATTGTAAAACAATTAGTAGCACTTACCACGCACAAATGACAATTAATAATTCATTTCTCGTATTTGACTGGTCATCAGCGGTTTCCTCTATATTACAACTTGACTGCCTCATTAGTCTAGTGGTCCCAAGCGCGACTGCTACGCTACAGGTCCTGTGTTCGATCCCCAAGTCGAGCTAAGTGTTATTGGGTTTTTCTATGAAATTCTCAGTAATAGCTAGGAGTCTGGATTTGTGCCCGGCTATAGGCTCGTCCCCTATTACCTGGGACCTAAACATACCGACGAACAGTGGGTGTACATGAGTACGCCTCTGCCTAACCCTTCGGGGAATACAGGCGTGATGGTATGTTATGTGAAATAATACATAGAGGACTATAGTTTTCCATGTTCCCGTATTATGAGAGATTGAAGAGATAGATCCCTTTCGTGATGATAATTGAAGAATGCCTGAAAGGTACCTTCCTGCCCTAGAGATCACCAAGTTCCAATCTATATCTATACCAAAATTTATCAAAACTGGTTCAGTGGCTCTTAACAAATAAACAGACAAAATTAATTTTGCATTTATAATACTACGTGGTTTGGATTTTCAACGGACCAGTTCCAATTCAACTTTGGTAAGTAAATAGGGTTGCCTTTTGCATCGGAAACTTTAAAAACAGTTTAAACGTCGCACTATTGTTGTCTTTCCTGTTGAATTTACTACATACGCTTGAACGCTTGCTGTCATTGCAAAGGGTGAAAATTCAATTACCAATACATTGCCGGCGCTGCATCACAATCAATCAAGGGCGTGGTACTCCAATCTGCGATGCAATCAACAAGTTCACGACAGGATAACAGGTGCATTCGTGATTGAAATTCTGATAGGGCTGTGTACCGGACGTGTAGTGACGGCCGCGCGACAGTAAATAGACCCTTCACCTTTATTTTTCTGCACCACCAGAGGAATTACCAATGCGTTGCAACCCTATAGATCAGTCGATGCAGACTGATTCCATAAAGATCCTTTTATCGTAAGTGTTCGCTGGAAAAGATTATGAACAATAAACAGTCGCACTGCAAAATAATTACATAGTCAGCATTGAAAACATGGCTGTAACCAGTGACGTCTCATTACTATTTTACTAGGGATGTAACTATGATGCGGTGTCAGTCTAACAATATTATTATCATTATATTTTTTTATTTGACGACACGTTTGGCGTAGCGGCTGAGCGATTGGCTTCTGCGTCACATGTTGTGGGTTCGATCCCCACACGGAGCAAATATTTGTATGATCTACATGTAATGATTTTGCATTTTTGATTCGTGTTTGTTCAAACAGTTTAAGCATGTAATATTTCTGTATGTATGACTTATGTTATTGAATTACGATAACGTGCGTCAGGAGATCGCACGTTGTCGGATGGCCGAATGTAATGATTTTATAAAATAATGACAAGACATTTATATAGGTTTCCTTATCACGAGCGACAGATGGCGCTTGTAGTTGAACTATTCGTTATTAAACGCCCTTTTTATTACAAATTAGTCAAATATAAGTAGGTGTTATATTATCAATTTGTCTGTGTAATCAATTTATAACTATTGCTTAATTTAAAATTAATCTAATGTATTTAAATTAATCAATTGATCATGCGTACTGTGTACTTCGCTCTGATTGGTCTAACCCAGCTGAGTGTTTGCCTACGTCTAAGAGTGGGGAACATTCGGCTGGTAATAGATCAATCTGTACTGAGACATTCTATTCCGAGGCGTTGAGCAGTAGACATAATATCTTATAAGCCAGTGCTGTTGTTGTATAATTGTTAATAAATATTGAGCGATTAAGTGATAAGTGATTGTTGATAATTACATACTGTTGGATGAATAAATACTTGTAATACTCAGTCTGAAGTGTATGATTCGTCACATACAGGTAGTTGTTCCGGGTCTGGGCGTTTATGTATGTGAGAATTTGTGTTTGTAAACGCACCCACGATACAGGAGAAAATCCTAGTGTGGGGCAACGTTTTAAAAAAAAAAACAAAAAAAAAATACGTCTGATGTAATTTTGGTAAAAGTTTCATTTTAACGCTTCGTGTGTCACCGTTTGCTAATAGGTTCCCTCTGTCTCTACTGTTCAATGAAGAATGTGTTAGGTATTGAGATCTGGTTCGATTTATAAATAAATAATAATTTTCAATTTACAAGAAAAGAATCCCCGAAAAAGAAAATTATAATAAAACGAGGAAACTAAAATGGCAATACTTATGATGCGACACCGTCCCTGAGTGTCAAACATAATTGCATCCAGGAATCCAGCAAAGTATTTAGTGGATATTACCTATGGCAATTTGAGCACGACGACCTTGAAATTTAAACTTTATTAATACGCTTATTTCATGAATATTTAATGTTTCTTATTTTATTTCGTTATTGGATTGGGATACCTATATACCCCTTTCGGATCCACAGGATTTTTTTAAATAACATTTATATAACATTTTTTTAAATAAAAAATGGGCTTGCTCTTGATCTTGTCTCCGGGGCAAATATGAGATTTACGGTAGAGCGAGCACACCCAGAAGATGCTTGTTCACCCTACTTTTGAAGAGATTCGAGTTGAGAGTAGAGTTGTACGTCCTACGCAGAAAGGGAGTTCCACTTCTCAGCTGTTCGCATGTTAAAAGATGATTTGTAGCGCTGTGTGCGAATATGTGGAATATCAACCAAGACTAATGGGGCAGTTATCTACTAATTATCGCATAATCATAATAGTTATTATAATATACGGTTAAAACATACAACGTTTACACAATCAATTATTCACAATGTAGGTATTTACATTGTAATTAACGTGTTCCCAAAGGATTAAAATAATCATGATTCATAATAAAATAATTAATCAAAATATTAACGCTTACCAAAACACGTAATTAATTAACCTATTATTAAATTTCAGCAATAATTATTTGAACTTCAGACTAGTAATTGCCTTTGTTAACTTAGTGATGCACATCGTATAGTTTTTCATTAAGTTTATCTGTTTTAATAGAATCATTGGTTTTCTGATCAAATATCTACAAGTTATTAATCCACCTGTTATGAATTTAAACCAGGGACGGCGCAGAGTTAAAAAAGAGATAAATATAAAAGAGATAGATTGAATCGCTTATGGTGCAAATATTAGTAGGTATATAGGTACAGATAGGTAAACGGGCTGGATGTTTGTCTGGAACGAGCACTAAAGTCTGTCTTGCAAAAACTTTCCTGTAAAGTTACAAAATAAAGATGAGAGTGCCAAATCACGTAAAGGTGTTGCTGTTTTGTCAAAACTATTACCCTCAAGTACTATAAACCGTATAAATCTCTTCGAAATCACACGACTAAATTACAAAGTCATCAGACGAGCCACTTTACGACCACACTAAGAACATAACGTTTGCTTGCCGGGAGGATTATGTTCAATGGTCGTAAAACATCCCGCATTGGTCGTAACGGGCAGACCTTGTCGGGTCTGACATGTGGAAGTTATCTGTAGCGATATTGGTGTTATTAACGGATATTTGTTGTAACGAAGTTTTTAAATCGAAAATAATGTATAAGGAAGAAAATTGCATGAGTATAGATAGTGCGAACAAAAAAACAAAACAAAAATACCATCACGCTTGTTTTCAGAGTTAAGTAGAAATGTACTTACTGATTTGCAACCACAGCTCAACAGAATCTTATATGTCAGAAATAAGAAGAACCAAAGTTGCCGACCTAAAAAATTAACAAGCTTAACTGGCAGTCAGTGGGTACATAGCTCGTAGAACTTCGATGGTTGCTGGAGCAAAAAGTTTCTCTAGTGGAGATATCACACCGAAAAACGCAGCGGTGAGAGATTAAAGGTCGCTGAGACTCATAGATTACAGGTGTCATGTGACCGGATTTCCATCATTTTCTCGCTGACGTTGGCTGAAAACATGTTATTTTCCACAAAAATTCAAGTTGTTATCCCATTGAATCAAAAGATTATCAATCTTTTAATTTATCTGATAAATTGACAGTACTGGACCTTATTTGACTGACAGTGACAGGTGTTAATCTCAATGGACACGGCACGTGCACATTTACGTATTACCTACTGTCATAATATCGTCTACATCTGTCATAATTTCTTACGATATTCTTCTTATCGAGTTAATGCACAAACAATTTGCGAGTAATATAAGGCCACCTGAATGATGGCGTTAGATGTAGCTGCGTAGAGATCGAGTTATTGCGATTACCGATGCATCAGTTCTTATTATACTTATTTCTGCTTCTATGAGAAGAGTTTTGATTAGTTTCTGAATTTGGTTACACATGGGCTTGCCTCTTGGTGTTGCAGGTCATCTTAAAAGGTAGTAAGTAGGCCTTTTATAAGGTCTACCTTATGATGCCGTATTTCTATTTTATGAAACAGCAAAATATAAAAAATGTACGTAGATATATTTTTAGATTCCGTACTACGTAGATTCTTTATAGACTGCAATACGTACGAGCAGAGTATTATACAATAAGACGTTGAAATCGCCGAAAATTTTAATAATTTTTAATTCCCGGGACATCCAACTTTGTTTAAAACATTTTTAAGTTAATTTAGTTCGACCTATTTTTTAGAAAATTAACAGTTGTTTCGTTTCTTGATCCAGTACACGACATAAAAATTCATTCATCAATAATGAATGAAAACAAGGACTAGAATAACTTAACCCTGCTCAATCTTACAAAACTAGATTGTCCTGTCACTCAGGTCTCAACGGCGCGCGGCGCACGGCATGGCACGTGTCATCGCGTTCACTCCTTAGGGTTACCACGAACAAGAAAACATCACGTGATTACATTATTACATTTTGTTGTGTAATGAGTAATAACCCATCTAATAAAATAAGTTGCATTCACCTAATTCGTAGCCGTGGCTGCTGAGACTCCTGGGATCGATATCCAGTTGAAAAAATCCTATATAGCTTATTTCTATCATTCGATTTTTCTATAAAATTTTCAGGTAATAGGCTCACCCCATATTATTTATATTATACTATTGCCAGGGGTTTCACTCGTGTTCCAAAAGGTATTTAATTTACTTACTATAAAGTCCACTTTTAGGCGGCCTAGCAAGATGAAACAACACCAAATTTTAACTAGCTGGTGCCCGCGGCTTCTCTCACATGAAGCAAATGATTAGAAATGGATTCCTGAAGAAGTGAAAATCACACAGACTCACGTTCACAGTTTCATCATCCCATCCCACCAGCCATAAGTTGGGGAGCTAGTGCCAAAAACGTGCAGTAAAAAATAAAATGGCAAATTAAATGCCAAAGTCAAATGAAATCAATGATAATTGTTTTCGATTTTCTTTGATCTTATAAAGGCCTTACCTACTTATTTTTTCTTATGTATTACATCGGCCAGTAATAATTTGATTATTTATAGTCAAAGTCAAAATGTTTTATTCAATTATACCATTAAAAAAGGTACTTTTGAAAAGTCAAAACTAGTTGATTATATTAGTTTGATAACAGCTATTTGTATGTATTTTTTATTGGCTTGTGGTATAAGTAGTGCATCAGTACGATTCTGCTTGGTGCGAGAAATTCTTTATTCCTGAGCCTTTTAGATTCAGTGTTCAATACAGCTTAATAATGTAAGTTACAAAACAATCGACTAAAAACACAAAAAAAAATGTCGCTATAATAATTATAAACCGCACACTTTATGTATTATGGAAGATTTGATTGTTTATTTATTATGTGTAAAAATGTCTTTCTATACACAATAAACCTTTTTTATACAAAAAATAATAATTATTGTTTTCTATTCGTCAACCCTAATTCAGTCGTATCTGTTGCATACATTCGCCCACTAGCACCTCTGGAACGTGATTCTTATGAAATAGAGCTGTATCGAGCGAGGTGTACCTTCCCGCGTTAGAATTTTATACCTGACACAGATTTTAACCTTATCTTTAACCCACGACGATGAGAGAACATTTTATATATAACTAACTGTACGCTGCGGTTTCACCCGCTAAAAAAAGACGGACTTAAAAACAAATTTTCACCCCCCTTTTCACCCCTTTAGGGGTATAATTTCGGAAAATTCTCATAAGCTTAAAAAATCTTATCGGATGCCTACGTAATACAAAGAACACACCCTCCAAGTTTCAGGTCTCTACGATCAGCGGTTTAGGCTGTCCATTCATCCGTCAGTCAGTCATTCAGGACAATGCATTTTATATTCAGATAATTATTTATGTTCTTCTGCATAAATCAGCATCTTCAGCATCCACCGTTGTATGTGTATCAAACATTACTTTGTAGAATACTTATTATTTTACGTGATTACTTGACGTAATCCAGTTTATCAATATTATGGCAGCATTCCAATTATCTGTTCGCATTAAAGAGTCCTTACTATATACTCTTATTCTCCTCTGAACTTGAAAAAAAAAATCTTGTACTCGCACGGTTTTGCATAAATTTCGCTTTCGGTTTACACGATACTTGTAAATCCTGGTTTGCAGACAATACAGTAATTGGAAAGAGGAAAACTGATCCATCAAATAAGTCCTTAACCATAAAGATATCCTATGACGTAAGAAGTACCTAAACGTTTCATTCATCTGAAACGACTTGGACCAATATACCAAAATAGTTAGTAATATTTTCTTAAAATTATATATATGCCTGTATGAGAGCCCTTACGGTCAATGGTTAATGACGTGTGAATGGGACCTTAAAGCCAGCTGTGCCTCTAGTGCATTGTAATAAGGTGCTTGAAAAAATATGGTACCACAAAAAAAGTTTTCTGTTGGTATAGCTCATAGGTTTTTTACCGAGTGATACGTTTTTTTATATAGTATGAAAATTACTAAAAAGTGATAGATATTTCATTCAGTATAGAACCGTGACCCTCTATAGGAACGTAACAATTGTTATCGTGCCTGCTAACTGTTCGTTTAACACAAATGCAAACGGTTAATATTCGAGAACAATTTGGTAGGAACTCCAAGCTTGCAGCACATATTCAATATCTCGCCATTAGAAGCCAATACAATACCCGATAATCTCTGTTAATATTCCGTTCCCCGGTGCGTTGTCATTGCATTGGAGAATATTCCAATGTTATGGAATATTGAGCTATGAGGAATAAACCAGTCTGCCAATTCAATCGCACTCTCCGGAGATATTCAATTTGCTCCCAGTATTGCACCCAATAATAACTTGGTGAGTTACATGAGGCACCTATGTACCAGGAGAACAGAATCTCGCAGCAATAATTTATACTGAAATTGGAGCCAGATAGTGGGTGCATTGCTATGATATAGTGAGTGCATTGTGGCTGGTGCTCTATCGACTGTGGGTGTATCGAAAAGTGAATTTTATGCGTTTTGCATGGACACTGTGTCATCGGTAATGGGCCATACACGTCCAGTTTAAACTCAATGTTAACTGCTGACCGAATGTTTTATCTATAAACCTATTATAGTTCATACATATACCAACTTCAAATACCGTTAAACCAGTCGATAAAAAAATCATAGAATAATCAATCCTACGATTAACATATTATTCTATGAAATTTTCATTTGCAACTGTAACTATTAGATCAGCACTCAGTCACTAGCTCATATCTTTAAAAACGTCTCATGGACTTGTTAGTGGCAAACTTAATATCATAAAGTTCATAGATATTTTTACCATGGGAGAGCCATGCATTGGCATGAATGGGCCGCCTCGACCGGAGTGATGCTACGGCCTCACAGAAAACCGGTGTGAAACAACGCTTACGTTCTGTTTCGCCGAGTAAGTGAGGATACCGGAGGCCCAATCCCCTTTTAAAAGGCTGGTAACGCACTTGTGATTCCAGTGTTGTTGTGGATGTCCATGGGTGGCGGTAATCGCTTACCATCCGTCTCTTGGTTTGTCCCCCTATCCCGTAAAAAAAGAATATCCAAATACAAAATCATGGTTATACAACTATGGACCCTTCCCTTCACCCTTCAAATGCAAGTTTTAATAAGGATCAAACACACTAGAAAGGATTCTTTACGCCATCACAAACTCCTGCACTTAATATTCGAGATAAAATGCAGCACTTCTGCATTTTATTTTTAATCAAAATTTTCATCCACTTTTGTAACATTAAAATTCATCGCAGTAGTTTCTTATTTTAATCTAGGTGATACGAGTATTAAAACTAAAGATAAAAGAACAAGAAACAAATAAACACAAATAAAATAGACACACCGTAAGTTTTACATACCTACACAATTTTTTTTTATATCCGAATAAAGAATTTTGCGACTACAATTTCCTTTTGCTCATGCGAAACCCTAAGAAAAGCGAGCGGTAAGCTGTTTGTGAAGCGATTTCAGTCAAGTGGCAGGTAAACAGCGCGCCACGATGTGTCCCGAATAAAAATGTTTGTTTCTACATACTTGAGTGTTTTGTGCAACCACGCTTAGCTTTTTTAAATTAAAATTGTTATATAGCTTCGGCATTCCCTTGATGCACGCTTATTTGACTGCCACCTTCATTGAGATTTGTTTTTTAACTGTTTACTAACCATCATTATCATTATCTAAAGGATTACTGCTGAACAAAGGCTCCCGATAAACTATTGGTTATTCTAAGGATGCCAGAAACTCAAAACTCCCTTTTTCATATTAAAGACGTGGTTTATGGAATAACTAAAAAATAACAAACCTCAATATTTAAACAAAATTCCTACCTTAGACCACAATCTTCCGCTCCTTTGATGTAAGGCGCAAGCTAGTCCGGATCCAGGAAATTTACGGTGACACATTTTCATACAAAACACATTCTTTATCCTCGAACCAGGTCTAAATAATTCCCTGGTATCGCATACTTGCATTCAAATAGCTCATAAGCGTGCCCGGAACGATACCGCACGTACTTCGGGTTCAGAACTCACAAGCGACACTGAGAAAGGTTACGGTAAGGCTATGACTCACACAAATCTCGCATTCATCACACGTAACGTATTAGGCCGCTGTTACTTGAAGTCGCAACACGTAGACTATGGACCAGTGGTAATGGTCACGTGAATTTAGAACCGATAGTCTAGTCTAGTCTTAGACGTGACTCCAGGCTTTTGAGATGTATCCGTAGTTGTTGCATATTTCAATGTTGACTTGGGAATAAAATATGGACAAAACTGAGATGTGAAAGGAAAAAATATACCGATTTCTCTAAATCCCAATTTGATCATCAAAGATTATTGTGACTCCTTTTTTATTATAACACTTCTGTAATGGCGACTGTTGAAAGTTGACTACCTTTTGTACTGTTCCGTATAAATAAAATGATTTATGATTTCTCTAACCCTTTATAAGATAATGTTTACAATTTACAATACTTATAGTAAGACCTACTATTGTTTTAGGTATCGATATCGTTTATTATTCAGTGAATTGATAAGGATTCATTGTCTAACGTCACATGAATGATTTCCAAATGCAAATGAACTTGAGAATCAACCTTTTAGTGTAAATCGACATAGGTTCAAGTTCGAGTGAAGGACTTCGAAATTATTTTTCAGGCTATTTTGAGACAAGTACATAAAGCTTCGGAAACATTAGCTAAATAGGTACTTTTTAGGTGGTTATCTAGTTAGATTATGTTTCCCCACGAAAAAATTAGTTCATTTTTCTTGTCTTCTCTTTGAATATAGAAATTAATGTCTAAAATTTTTTTAGTTTATTATATAAGTTACAAACATTAATTACCTTTTTTGTGATAGCTGAAATGATTGTATAAAAACACATTTAAATCACAAATATATTGTTTATATTGCAATATGCATAAAATCATTCCAAAAAATCCATCCCTACAATACACTTCTCATATGTAAGCCCTAGAGTAACACCTCAAATATATAAGCCTAGCTTTTTTTAAATTCCAAGACGTCTTTATATTTCAGTGCGCCTTTCCCTATTAATTATTCTGTGTAAGTTTCGACAGTTGGTTTCCTTCTTACAACTAGTAATTCCTATGCCTTACTAGGCATACACCGTACTCGGTGTCCTATCAAATCATGCGCACATAAACTATGTATGGGCCAAAAGCGTTCGGGGACAGGATAAACTGCGTTTGTGGGGTGTAGACGTACGGAACTATATGAATAAATTATTTATGTATTTGAGCCTAAAGCTTTAGGGAGACTTTTTGTTTGATAACTGTAAATAAAAATATATTTGGTACCTTGGTAAAGTCATCTAAAGTTTGTGATATCCTTTCAAATAATGACACAAAAGATAATTTTATTTGAAAATATACTGTACAAATAAAACTGAATACGAACTTTTAATTTTATATTAACAAATTCAGTCACTTAACTCAGGTACATAAATAAATAAGTTTAAACGGAAATTATTAATATTTCGCTGGAAGCATCGTCGTAGACTTTTCAGTTACTTTCATTTCTGGAAACATTAAAAAAATATATTAATTTTTGTACACAACTGAGACTGCACTTAATTTTTGGAGTTATAAAGTTGAATTTCACTTACCAACATCACTCTCTTTAGGCTCGTTCCAGGGCTGCCTCACAGATGTACTGAACAGTATAAAGAACAAATTTGTGAAGAAGTACACTCCTGAGGCAACAAAAAATACTTTCCGCCACTCTGTTGGCTCCGTCTGCAATACAAATTTTATATTAATGAGAAATCTTATTTTCGTTTTGAAGTACATCTTAATCTAGTAGGATTACGAGATAAGCTATATGAACCGACTTTTAAATAATCGGAGAACTTGAAACCAAGGAATCATTATTTCTGAAGACAGACTTTATTATATACAACCCTTACTTCAGAAGAATCGTATCGTTTTGATGTTATATACATCAAAACGATACGATTTTTACGATAGTATTTAGTATTTTACGATAGTATTTTAAAAAATGAGAATGCTCAATTACATAAAAATAGTTACGTCTTTCTTAAGGACCAGTCCCTATAACAAATCAATCAGTAGATTTGATTACCTACTAGAAATATGATTTTGACAAAATCCTATCCCTAGTATGTAAATCTATCGACTCGAATTTGAGCCATGGACTTATAAAATAGATCATCATTTTTTTTCAGTTAGTGGTCAGCTTTAGAATAATGATAAACAATATAAAACTGACTTCATACTCTCATAGAAATGTTAAAGTATTTACATATCAGTTACCTCATCGTCGATAATAAAGCCGCAAACAAGAGGTGCAATGATGGAGATGATATTCGCCAGGAAGTTCGTGATACCCATCAAACATGCACTGAAATTTGGAGCGAGGTCAATGTGCACCAACTAGAAAAAAGTAATTTAGTAATTATGAATACAAAGATGCTGTAACTGATGTTATGTCAATATAGAGTAGACACCAATAATACTCTTTCTAGAACTAAATAAGAGATAGCATAACCAATAAACGGATGTACTTAAAACGAGGATAAATTTGTTAGGGAAAGCGTTTTTATTAGAATTTTACTCAGAATCTTCATTTAATCCTTTCTTAACTTTTCTTTTAAACCCGAGCAAAAAGCAATTTAGAAGTACAAAACAGAATCAAATATTCGCACCACTGTAAAACTTTCGAGTGAAACTTAAAAGCGGACTCAGCGTAACTTGTGGCATCGCATGATTCGTTTAATTACTAAAGCGCAGTATAAGTGTGCCGCAAGGAGCTGTCTTGGGGCCACTATATTAAATAACTTCATTATTTAAATAAAGGATTTGGTGACGGAAGAACTTCAGTTGTTTTGTATAAAACTAGACGAGAAGTCTTAAATTTGTTGTATTTTTGCATACTTTTCTAGATTTTTCGTAAATTTAAATTAATAGACATTCATCCACAACAAGTAAAAGCTTCTGATAAGTAATACTTTTTCAATGTTATTGATTTTTATCTTTTCAAGCTGCTCGCCAAGCAGACAGAAATTACAGCACAACACAGAAAATATTGAATGACTCTAAAAATAGTGTAGAATATCTGTGTTTTAATTCAAAACAACTGGAATATCGCTGAGAATATAAATTTCTCTAATACAAAGATGGGTCGTTTATCTTTCCATGTTATGCTTACTCTGCTTTCAACTTCACAACATTTTCTGCGTGATATATGACCTGAGCGTTGAAACTTGATGCATTTCATTAATCATAGCTTAAGGTTGCTGCAACGTTAACTTGCAACTTTGTGTTTATTACAAAAATATATTTGCGTGTCATTTTGACAAGGTGGGACGATAAATTATTTTAATTTGTATGATCAGTATTAAAAAGATGTGTATTAAAAAAATAAGCTCATAATACCTTAATTTATGGGTTTATTTATGGTTGGAGTAAGTTCTTAAGTTTCACTAGACTTGTAAAACTGAATTGGTGTTTGACCTATTGGATCTTATGAAAAGTGCTTTAATCTTACGATAGTTGCTATTGCGGACAAAATAGTTCTGAATTTTTGAGAAATAATTAGTTTTTATGTGTATGTGTTTACAGAATATATTTCTTTTATAGAGAGAGCATTTGTAAGCTTAATGTTAATCCTTATTGATGTATAGCTTAAACATTTTAAATCTCACCATGTATCCAGTGTACTGTCCGGCATTAATTCCCACTGCAATGGTGAGCATGACCACGGCGAATACCATATTACCTTCAGGTGCGTATGACAACCCTATCAGGGCTATAGCTGGACCCCATAGACCTGGGACAACAAAATAACTTTATAACACCTTCCTTCAGTTTCGCTTGCATATGTACTTTCCAGATTTTATGAATTTAGTTTGTTTTTATAGTAATTTCCTAGATTAACTTCAGTGCAATGAAAGGTTGACAAACTAATCCAAATTGGGTCAAGTTTTATATTATGCACAGTGAATATTTTCATTACAATGTGGCTTATACAATGTCCCAAAAAAAAAATCAGGCATACGTTATTCTATTTGTAAAATGATTACTTACAAAGGCCGAATCACCAATTCGGAGTAATTTCCCATTGAATTAGTCGGTAGTTTGTTTACAAATACAAATTCTATCCCATTATTTAATTTGGCAATTTGCTCGCCCCCCATTACATGGAACCTAAAGATATCGGCGAACTGTGGGTGTACAATAGTACACCTCTGCCTATCCACTCGAGGAATACAGGCATGATGGTATGTTATGTATTTAATTTATTCGGTGAGCAGTGGATACTCCAACATGGTGAAATGGGATGTAAGCTCAAAACAAAAATCTTTCGGAGAACTGCCTTATTTTTTATGTATAGAGGTCTTAAATATGTAACTTACCTATGGAATTGAAGAGTTTTCTGGTAGCAGAAACTTTGAGCCATTTGTTTTTGATAATGATATCTGTCATAGTGCCCATGACGAAACTGAGCAAGTACATAGAGAGGTATGGTAGACTTGATAGAACACCGTTCTGGAAAAATAACAACAAAGGATCTATGAATTTGCTTTAAATTTGGAATAAATCATATTGTTAACAGCAATATTTGGAAAAAATGTTACACATACACAGTTTTACAGTGATAACATTTACAGGCAGAACTTGCTATTAAAAAGTCATAACTTGTAGGTCATTCAAATATTTATTTCAGTCGAAAATGGTTTATTTTACCGTAGGCTACCGCAGGATCAATCAGCTCAATAATTGCGCTATGAACAGTAATTCATATTCTTATAAACAGGTTTTTTTGTAATTAACTTACACTTTTGAGATTAACATTGAGCACTTTGGCCATGTAAGTTGGCATTTCAGTCATGAGGGTGAAGAAGCCCCAGTTTTGTCCACAGTGCGCTACGATCACCGCCCAGAATGGAAGTGACGTCATTATCTTCAGCCATGGCGTTGGGTATCTCTGAAAGAAGAATATTCAATTGCTAATCACTGAAGAAAAGGAGAGGAGATGGGTAAATAATTACAGAGTAGCGAATGATTCGACTATCTCTATTTGTATAATATGAAAATTCCAAAAATAACAAATTTAGTGGAGTATTAGAACTGCTGCAAAATGAGGCTGAAAAAAGGTACTTAATAATAGTGTATATTTTCTTACTTCTTGCTCCCCAACCCGTCCCAATGAGGTCTGAATATACAACACTTCCTCTTCTGAGATAAACTTGGATCTTTCTGGAGAGTCAGCGCCAAATAGTATGTATGCTACCGCCCAAATAACTCCTAAGGTTCCGTTTGTATAAAATATTGCCTGCCAACCCCACGATGTAGCCAGAAACCCTGATGCCATTAATTGGAGAGCTATACCCAACTGACCACCTGAAAGGTAAACAAAATTTATTTGAGCTCTGATAATTGGCTTTAATTGACTGAGGTCCAATTTATTCAGCGTTTCGTGTTCATTGGTCATTATTTTCGTGACAATTGTATTGAATTCTGCTTTTAAAACCTTCGTAAATCAAATGAAAAACATAATTGTAATAACAATTTCAATAAATTCAATTTTCAATTAAGCTTTAGGCAATCATCCAATGCTTGGCATAGTTTAGCATTCATTATGATCCGAAAAAAATAATTTGTATAAATTATTTACTTTTGCAAGATCATTTACAGAGTTGCGAATCAAAAGTACTGCCTAGACAATTTTTTATTACATTTTAAATTCGTTCTAAATCAAAAACACTACAATCTAATTTTTTTGTCTAACAAAAATATGTAGTACGAATAAAGATTCTGGAACTTTTCATGTTTGTATAAGTACGTTGGCATATTTCAGACAGAAACTTCATACATTTGGAGCCTGCACTTTGAGCACAAACTTCCAATTACGTGAGCTTCCACTGGGGAACCAACTTTAATATACCCCGTTGTTCAACTTGGTCACTTATACTGAATAATCTCGGTTGTACGTGAAACGCAGCTGTACCAAAGCTTCAGACGAAATTAGCGCGGAATTTATTGTAAGTAGGATTTGGAATGTAAAGAATTTCCAATTGCAATTACTTTTTAACTTGAATCTGGGTAATGGGTACAATTAACGCCATAATTATGTGCACGTTACGTATTACACGTTATTATTAAACCATACTAGGTTCAACCATTTCCAAGTTTATCCGTAATCTATTATTCGTCTTTAAATCTGCCCTTAGTAACCTTCAAAAACTTACAGCGTTACTTTACTCTCATAAGTTATAAGTTTGAAATAAGGCTTCCGTTTTGAATGCTAATTAAGTTACTTACAGGAATTGTTTATTTCCTATCAAGTTACAATTAATTTCATGTATATTTTAGAACAACTAAGTAAGAAATACATAAAAGAATGCAGCGAGAAGTCAAAACATTCACGCTCAAAGGTAAAAGTGGCAATTTAAATAAATAGGAATATTTGTTACCTTACCAGCATAAACAAAAGTAGACAGGAATCCCTTCTCTTCCAGCGGCACCCACTGACTGACGAGGTGGTGTGTGCTGGGGTAGATGAACGCCTGTGTGAGACCTTGGAGCACGCGACACATACACACCAGTTTCCAACCGCCCTGGATATGAGTAATTGATGGTATTATTATAATTACATCTAACCTCCAAAGCGATTGGATCAACATCAAACATTACAACTGAACTTTTGTACTCTTTCGTTTCCTTCTATTGTTAAGATAATTATATTTGTAATTTTTCTGCAATCGATGGACAGTTTTATATTATACTCATCTTATTAAGTGTCTCAAGTAAGTAGGTATCTAATAAGGATCGAAGCAATCAAGCGATATTTATTTTAATTAATGCGATTTGATAATGAGTTACAATTGCTAAGCGTTAAGTAATTCTTATCACACATTTAATGGTTCAAGGAAGCTATAAAAATAAGCTACGTATTTTCGCTACAATTTGTAGGAGTGAATTTATTACGCCTACATAAATTAAATAGCAGAATAACCTTAAATACAGCTTGGCTATGTTCCAAACTGCAAATATTAAACTACCAGCGCGATCAGCCGGCTTTAATCATAATATATAGGTATTTATCATTGAATCTCAGAAAGTACGTTATGCTTGTCCAAAACATCAGATTGCGCTCCTGAAATATTAATGTTTCAGAGTAATTTAGACGCGGACAGACCGTTGAAAAGACTTCGCTTAAAAATGCCAATTCAATTGCATGATAAGATTGTATAGTTTAAGATTGAGGGCATGATAGAAACATGCGATTTGCTTCATATACTTTATATCATGACATTTTTCTTACCCAAACCGCCCCTATAGGCAGCAGAAGTGATAGTAAAGAGTTGACGACTACAGCTATAGTGAATAGCACTTTGCCTCCGAAGCGGCACGCCAGCTCGCCGGCCGGCACCTGCAGAACCACGTAGCCCCAGAAGAACGAGGACAGTATCACTGACTGCACGCTGTGTGGCCAGTCGAAGTACTGGAAAATACAAATAAGGTCAATTGGAAAAGAGATCTTTATATGTATTTTTTATATAAGTAAACAGATAAATAAAGCCAATACCTACCTAAGGTAAATTTACTTACAGTGACTTTTTGCTTAGTAAAGATGTTTTATTCTGATTGCAACATTGAAAAGGTGTATTTTAAGAAACAGATCCAGCAAGAAACGTCGGTTAAACTCTTTTAAAAAATGTTGTTTACAAGGAGCGTAGAAATTAGCAGGATGGCGAAGAGATTTGGATGACAAAGAATAATTCGATAGTTAAGATGAATTGCCTTCCAAAGCGAAAGTAATATATATACAGGAAAATTAGATAAAAAGGTACTAAGTGGAACAGCACTACAAGAGTAGATTTACTCAATCAATTCAACAAGAATGTTGGACATCTTTCCCTAAATTCAATAATTTCAGAGAAATAGTCAATAAAAATATTAATTTGACGGAAATATTGCCATGGGAGCTATATAAGTGCTTTGTAGATTATTACTACTTATTTGAACAAGAGTTTGATAATTTTCTCTTATATTATATTATAAAGGTATTCTGTAATATCGGAATAAGTCCATGATTACAAGTTGCACTCCACCACTCCCTTAAAGCGGAACCCGAAACTTTTCGACTAATTAACAAACAAAATAACAAGTTCAAAGAGGACTTGAATAATAAAATTTTTGACGCGCTAAAGTTCTATAAGATTGTATTAAGATTCTTTGGCCTAATAAATAAACATAGGTCTTGGGACTTGGATCAAAAAATCGACGAGTTAAATAGGTGCTTGCTGCGACTGTTCACTGGATGACCATATTATATTTCATCATCATCATCATCATTTTCCGACAATTTGGTGCTGGGCAGGGATATTTCTTAAGGTTATCACTGGTAACACTGACTAACTGGTAATTAATCTAATTAATTAAATACTGGTTGCGAGTAAGGACATTTAAAAGTCCTTACTCGCAACCAGTGTCTTCAAACGACCTGTCGTATTCCATATTACATCTATCTATACGACAAAATTTTATTCTAGTTCTCCATCCTAGTCCGTGTTTTTCATAGACATCCTTTATAATAGTATAAATTATATAAGAAAGTCCTTACGGCCACTTGTATAGGTATCACTATCTTATCCGAACATAATGAATAATGAACAAAATTTATTGCAGCATACCTTTAAAGTGTATCTATACTAATATTATATTGAAGAAAGATATGTATTTCTGTATGTTTTTAACGAATAAACTCAAAAAGTATTGAACAGATAATAATATCAAAAAATATTTCACCATTAGAATCCTATATTATCCCTGAGTAACATAGGTTATATTTATTACTATAAAAAATGGGGATCCCTACTAAAAGTTCAATAATGTCCACGGACGAGCTAGTCCTTAATAAAACTCTATCAATGGGGCTAGAAGCATGAATTTTGTTTGAGTTTCTTATTATAACACAGGTCAGCAAAGTAATTAAAATTTTATATGAGCTCAACAATAGAACCCATACTTAAATTATGCTATATTGGGATCGGCTTTCAATATAACTAGATGCGGGTGAACATGGGTATTTTATACGAAACCACTGCAAACCAACAACCACTTCTAAACAATCCTAGGAATATTAAAAACGTGAAAGTTTGTGAGGATATTTGATACTCAATCACGTCAGAACGGGTTAACGGATCTGGTTTCATCCAGATCCGTTAACCAATTGGTACAAAAATAGATTACAGTCTGGAATAGCACATAGGTTTTTTACGTGGGAGAGACATGCTTTGGCACGAATGGGCCGGCTCGACCGGAGTGATACCACGGCCTCACAGAAAACCGGCGTTAAACAACGTTTACGTTGTGTTTCGCCGAGTGAGTGAGGTTACCGGAGGCCCAATCCCCTTTTAAATGATCGGCAACGCACTTGTGACTCCTATTGCGGGTGTCCATGAGTGGCGGTAATCGCTTACCATCAGGCGATCCTAAAGCTCGTTTGCCCTCCTATCCCATAAAAAAAAATAGGCTACTTTTTATCCAGGTGGGATCCAATTCTGAAGTTCACGCAGACGAAGTCGCGGGCAAAACCTAGTAATATTGGTATATTTTTTCCAAAACCATTGTCTATACGTCTAGTACGTCTTTTCAATAAATAAGTCTAGACCGATTGACAGCACTCATTAATGTTATCAATGTCAATGCAGAATACCTGCCATTCATATTTTCGCGTGCTGATAAGTACAATAAAATTTTAATAACAGCAATGTGGAGGTGCAAATGTTATCAATCACATGTCTGTCAATTAAGACGTAGTGTTTTAAATAAAAGCTGGTTTAGTCAACTTTATATTTTGTTACATCATTATAATTGTCTTTTCTGCGCGACTGGTACGTGAGAGGTTCAAGGTATTGTTTCCAGATTTTGATTTTGAACATGGTTATTGGGTTTAACTATGAAATTTTCAGTAGTGGTTTAGATTTATATGCGGCTAATGGCAATATGTAATAAAGTCACAAGTCAAAATCATTTATTCAAGATAGTATTATTACTAGGTAGTAGTACTACTTTACTTCTTCTTTACTTTACTAGTACTACTTTTTGAAAGTCATTTTACATTATAGACAGCCCCAAAACGCCCTTCACCGCCTCCTAGTGATTTTGCTGGGAAGAAGAAGCGGCGTAGCAAACTCCCCAGCAACACATTTCTGTCTGCTATGTTAAGATGTAAAAGTTACATATAATATAATTTGAATTGTTGTTTGGGGTACTTAGTAATTAATTTTTTTTTTTCATTGCTACATGTCAGCTGGCGCGCAATGGAATGGTGGAATCAGAGTTAATACTCAAACATTATTTTATAATACAATACTGGACTATAGCCTAATCCCTCTCATTCTGAGAGGAGACCCAGCAGTGGAACAGTATAATGGGTTGATTATATAATAATTACTATGTTTTATGGTATGCAATAGGTTCGCTCTCTTTGACATGGGACCTAAACATAATATTGTGTGCGAGTCATTCATTAGCATATCTCTGCTTTTGTATATAATTATGATTTTTATTAACATTTCAAGTATTATACACTAGCTTCTGCCCGACTTTGTTTGCGTGGAATTCAGAATTGATTCCAACCTGGATAAAAAGTAGTCTCTGTGCCCGAACAGATGCACAAAGGACGATCTCTACGCGGCCACGCCTAACACTATTGAAGCAGAGTATATTTATGTGATTGCAGTGACCTCCTAATACTCGAAAATTGTTTGACCGATAAGAAAAATGTGTATAGTTTGTACTATATTTCGGGTCTCGGTACTATAGACATATACATACATACACTCACGCCTTTCTCCCACAAGGGTAGGCAGAATCTATAGAACGCCACTTGATACAAACACACATATACCGTTGAAGAAATAAATGAATATCCAACTGAAATTTGGTATTTTTATTTATTACCTACGTAAAAATATCGTACTACATATAATAATACTACATAAATAAAAATATCGTACTACATAAACTAAACTAGTTACAGTTGGATATTCTTTCGTACAATCGAGACGAATAACAGAAAAGCCCTAATTTTTTTTTAAGTAATATCATTTTTTAAAGCTTTTTCAAAAATACAGTATTACCGGCCCAAAAAATGTTGGCAAACCTAACTTCTACTTCAACAAAAGTTTTCGTACCTTTGTTAAGCTAATCATCGTTCACAGTCAGTTACAGTGCCACAAACTTATCTGACCCGTCAGCGTAACTGAAACTAACGCTGCTTCGGATGTTGGCAATTGATTGACAGTTGGGCTTTCTGATTCCAGGTTTCTTCATAACAATGTTTATTATTCAATAATGCCTAAAACGACTGAACAAAACAGGAGTTAGTTTACGAGACCTGATCATGGAAAAACTACCTACAACCTGTTCCAATAACAAAACCGTCAGATACGATTTTGAAAATTATTTATATGGACCTTATGTCAAAATTCTTTCTCTAGTAACTAAATCTACTGACTCTTTTGTTATTGGTACCGGCAGTTAATAAATTTTCTATCTATTTAGCCTGTATTGTTCCAAACAGTTTCAGTTTCACGCTTTTCCAAACATCTCTGTTCTCTGCTAGTGAGGACCATGACCAATTAATTTTGATTCATTTATAATTCCGGTTTACTTAGTATGTAAATGTTAGAAAAATCATTTTTCAAGGCAAAAGTCAACTTATAATATTATAAAGCCCAAGAGTTTGTTTGGTTGAAGGCTCTAATCTCACTACGCACTGAAAAATTATTTTTATGTAGACCATTTATCGAGGAAGCTATATATTATCACGCTACGTATAATAGGAGCGGAGCAACGCGGGAGAAACCGCGGGCGGGTCGTTAGTATAATATAAAACTAATTCGCTTTCCTCGTCAGTCTACCTGTTTCTTCGCTTACTTCTTCTAAACCACGCAATGGATTTTGATACAATATTTCACTCTTATTTACAGTATTTAAAACGAATGGTTCATGTCAATAAAATATTCTAATTAAGTTTTTGTAGAATAGAGCAATTTCTATGTTTTGTAATCAAATCATCAAAAAATCGATTTTCGGAAGTAAGGAACAGAGAGCTTAAATAAATAAAATAGAAAATATTTGAGATCATTTCGCTTATAGCACCATAAAAAGTAACTCTTATTTTGCAGTTCTTATTCAAATTGGTGTGTCCATGCTTGCGTTTAAAGTATTATATATTGCGAACTTGAGGTCTCGTGCAGTATCTAGTATGTAACTATCTAATCTTGTATATAGTATTTACATAAACATGCGTGCATATCACGTGACGTCACTGAAGATTAGGTCGGCCGTATCTAAGTGGGCGGGGTTAGGTCGTCACCAGATTCCGTCCGACTGACACGGTAAAATTTCCATTCATGTCCTGACATTGTTAGTAGTATCTGATTTACTGCGTGGAAATTGCCTAAGGACTCATTATGATGAAGTGAATGGACTTGCATAATACCTATGCATCTCTACAACAGATTATATAGGACCCTTACATATATTTTAGTAATAAGGGTCCGGCGGAACTTCAATTACCCACAAAAACGTAATACCGTAATAAATCGTAATCCAGACAATATTCTATCAAATTGTTCGGATTATTATTCGGATTTGGATACCGTTAATCTAGGTTTCTACAGTACTATTTCATCTACTACTACTTCACTGGAAATAAAATATTGGAAAATCGTTAAAAACTTGGTTATTTTATCAAAAATTGCATTCGCTTACATTCATTTCCAGTGAAGTATTTTGGACAAAATAGTAGAGTAGGAACCTAGATTAAAGGTATTGGAATCCGAATTATAAAACAATTTGACTAAATCGTGTTTTAATTATGTTTTATTTCAGTATTACGTTTGTAAGAGAAATTTGGTCCGCCGGACTGTTAAGGACAGAAGTATTTATTACGACTGCTACACTAGAGGTCCTGGGTTCGATCCCCAGGTCGAGCAGTGTTATTGGGTTTTTCTATGAAATTCTCAGTAGCAGCTCGGAGTCTAGAATTGTGCCCTGTTAAAGGCTATAGGCTCGCCCCCTATAACATGGGACCTAAACATACCGGCGAATTGTGGGAGTCCATTAAGTACGCCTCCACCTAACCCTTCGGGGAATACAGGCGTGATGGTATGTTATGTATTTACATAACATACCATTATATTATATTTTGAATATAAGTGGTGTTAATCATTTTGCATGCTTTAGGCTTAAGCAAAACCTTTGTATACTCGTAGGTGCCATGGTTTAAGCAAATATATAAATAAAATATATGGGGCCTAAACAAACCGGCGAAATGTGGATGTACATTAATACATCTCTGCTTAATCTTTCAGAGAATACAGGCATGGTATGCTTAGGTATCCCAACTATATTGGGGTCGGCTTTCAGTCTAACCAGAGGCGGCTGATTTTCTGGACTATTTCTTGATAGATTGTTTGATATTCTGAGTACCACTAACAATTTTCATAGATGTTCTAATGACAACCGGGACCAATGGCTTTACGTGCTCTCCGAGGCACGAAGGGGTCTTGATGTGTTAAGAGTGGTCACCCATCCACAAACTGCAGCGAACACGGCTTAACCTTGGAGATCAGTTGATAGGATTAGTTGTTACTTAGTCACGAGCCCCTCCGTGATAATAATGGGATGTTTACTGTAATGTTGGAAAGGTTTATATTGTAAGACTAGCTGTTGCCGGCAGTTTCAATCACGCGCGAAAATGATTATTATACTATAAGACCGATTCTAGGCGTCGTATCAAAATGAAACATGCACCAGATTTTAAGTTAGAACTCTAGCAATACATCAGTGAAAACTGCATTCAATTTCATGCAGTAGTTTTTGCGTGATGCGCGTACAAATATACAGACAAAAAATTAAAAAAATGTTATTTTGGCTCATGTTGCTCTAATAAATACCCCCCATATTAGTTTTTCTTTAATAACGATAATGTACAGATATCGGCCTGTTACAATTTTATTGATGTATTGATGTATTGATGTTCCTAAGACAATGAACGTGACCTCCGCCGTCAGTCTGAGTGACATAACAACATTGTATTTTTTTATGGCATAGGGGGGCAACTGCATATGGACACCCGCAACACAAGAGGAGACACAAGTGCGTTGCCAGCTTTTTAAAAGGGGATTGGGCCTCCGGTAACCTCACTCACTCGGTGAAACACAACACAAGCGTTGTTTGACGCCGGATTCAAGTGTGGATGCTCCACACGTGCTCCACTATCATTGTAAGCGCACACTGAGCTAATCTTACACTATAGTTAAGTAGTTATCGTAGCGGAAGTACTATTTCCTATTTATAGTATTATCGATTGCCGAGACCATGGAAATATAATGATAATTGTAATATCAGACGCTTACGTAACTGTCCTACTACAAATGTAATCTTATAATAAAGGAATGTCTCCAAATTCAATCCATGGGTAAACATTCGAACATTATTTAAAAAATCATTCTTCTCATCAAAGTAGTTCTCTCTTTCATAGTTCAGATTGTATTTATTCTTGTCTTATTGCTTGACGGCAGTGGTGTAGTTTAAGTTTTCATTATCATAATTTTAGTTTTAAACATCTGTATTCTTAACTCAGGGATGAGGTTAATGATGTTCAATTTTTTTCAAATATCTGTCTTGAAAGGTATCGTATGAACTTTCTTCTCATGTCACAAAAATTACTAGAGTTAACAAAGACAAATACAGTAATTTTGTCACTATCGCACGCGTGAGTGACAGGTCAACTAAATTTCGGGGTGTGCCAGCAGAATTCTTCGGCGTATCAGGACTCTCAAGGAATACTTCTTTAACATAAGCTGTCAGTGGTAGGTTGGTCATCTACCTATGGTTAATCTCAAAGGAACCTTAAGGGATTCCCTTGACCCACCAATTTCAAATTTTAGTAGGTTTGTGATCATTATAGCTCGTGTTAATACTGTGACTGTCAGAACAATTTGGACTTTTCTTGTCGCAAATGTTGTTTTTTTATGGAACCATACAATCTTTTTGCATTCTCTTAGCATGGAAAATGCAAAAAAATCACAAAAATATAGTTAAAAGGTAAGGTGGCATCGTACGACATCGAACTAACTGTAAAGTAAGTCGGTTGAGAAGCAAGGTAACTTGCTTTTCAATAGATGTCGCCAACGTCACCTTATGACGTAAATTCAGAATGTGAAGGCAAATTTCGAACAATCGGGTGGGACTCCCGGTGGCTTAGAGGTCAGAGCGTCTGGTGTATCTAACCAGACGCAGGTTCGAATCCTGCCCGCGATTGAATTTTTCCTTCACCAAAATAAACCATACATTGTAGTACCTATACCCATACCCATTGTAGATGCATAATATTATTATAGATCGAAACTGTTTTCATTTGACAACATATTCCTGTGATAGTTAGCCAATTAAAATGAACTGGAATTAAGCAGTACTGCGAAAATTAACCATACTTATATAATTGTAATGATAGAAAAAGCTATAAAATATTACAGTTTTATTATGTTAGGTATTATTTTTATATTTTTTATCTTAAATAAGAATGTTAATATCCTAATTTATCTCGTATTAAAATTTTCCACGTCCGATTCAATGAACTCAAGATAATTTTTATAACTCGTTGGTGCATAATTTGCTAGCTAATTAGTTATATAACAATTAATAACTTAACATACCACCACGCCTGTGATCCCTGAAGGGTTAGGCAGAGGCGTACTAATGTACACCCACAGTTTGCCAGTATGTTTAGGTCCCATGTAATAGGCGGCCAGCCTATTACATGGGACCTAAACTGATGAGCAGTTTGATAAATAATATGTTTTTACCCCATGCGAGGACGGGTTAAAATAAGATAGCAACTCCTGTCCTTCACCGCCTCCTAGTGTTTTTGCTGGGAAGAAGAATTGGCGCAACAAACTCCCCAGAAACACATTTCTGTATGTTAGGAGTCCGGCGGATCGAATTTCTTTTAGAAACGTAATACCGAAATAAATCGTAATTCAAACACAATTTAATCAAATTTTGCTATTATTCGGATTCCGATAGCGTTAATCTAGGTTCCTACGCTACCATTTTGTCCAAAATACTTCACTGGAAATAAATTTAAACGAATGAAATTTATATTTTATATTCTATATGCATTTTATATTCTATTCACTGGCTACATCATTGATTTCTTAATCACCTCACCGAGAAATAAGGAAAACATCATGACAAAATTAGGTACCTACCTACGAATTTTGTTTCGAAGAGCATCAATAATTAATGTTTGTTTTTTGTTTTATTTATAGAAAAAAAAACTCTTGATAATGATGTTATTTTCCTTATCTTTGAGTTTTAATAGTAATTTTTACGATATAATTAATTGACTTTACGGATAAACTTTTTGCAAGGAGGTCAGACATTCGTTGATATTATTATTGGCAAATTTAATTCATAACACGTTTGTCAACATTTGAAGGAAAAGTACGGCTGTAATATTATAGGTATTATAAATGATAATATTTTTTTAGTACTTAAGAAACAGAATTATAAGGATTAAAAATCTAACAAACGAGAGCTTTTACAACAAAAGTATTAAATATTCTTCTTTCTTTTAACACGTAACAAAAACTTACGATACGCTATTATGCTTGATTTCAGAAGAGACAAAATTAATTTTGACATTAGTATGATTTTAAGAACTAAAATAAACTTATTTAAATGGGCACTTAAAACATTAAGAAGTAAGATTACTCGCTCTTTAATTTAATAAGTTCAAAGATATCAAAAGCCCGACATTTTAAACATAATAATCTGATTACAAACATTTTCACGTTAATTAGATACAAAAACCTAAAAATGCACTTAAGAATTATGTTATCATAAAAATAGTAAGTATTTAATTTTATTACTGCCTCGTTAGTTTAGTGGTCCCAAGTGTGACTGCTACGCTAGATGTCCCGGGTTCGGTTCCCAGTTCGAGCAAATTGTTATTGTGGTTTTGTATGAAATTCTCAGTAGCAGCTCGGAGTTTGGTATTTATGCCCGGTTAATGGCAATAGGCTTGCTCCCTATTACATGGGAACTGACCATACCGGCGAACTGTAGGTGTACATTAGTACGCCTCTGCCTAACCCTTCGGGGAATACAAGCGTGATGGTATGTTATGTTATGTTAATTTTATTATAGTTGCACAAAATGGTTAATTTTAACTAGCTCCTGCTCGTGAATTCGTCTACGTGCCTTCAGAATTGGGTCCGACCTGAATAAAAAGTTCTCTATGTGTTATTCCAGACAATAATCTATCTTTGTGTCAAATTTTATCCAGATCCGTTCAGCCGTGAAAGAGTAAGAAACATTCAAACATCCATACATCCTCACAAACATTCACGTTTATAATATTAGTAGAGATAATAATAGGTATGCTATACCTATAACAATGGTATTAAAACCAATTGGCTAGAATGCATTTGTTTTTAAATTATCATTGTAACACCAATGGAAAGCACAAACGGGTTCCAACATAGAACACGCAATCCAAGTACTTTTCAAGCTTTGGCTCTTACGAAGCTAGTTAGGTTTTGTTTTGGTTGCTTGAAAGAATATGAAGAGGAAGAGACCAGAAAAAAGGTCTCACGTAGTGTTCTAGCTGATCTTGACTGAGGGAGGTCACCTAATAATAAATAAAATCTGAAGTTTCTAGATGTGAATCCTTGTATAACTGTTTTTTTTTCAATTTTGTTATCTATATAAAACAAAATAATATATATTACGTCAATACACAGAATTTATGATACTAAATATAAACTACGTCTCAGGAAATTGAAAGGAACTTGCGTAACGGTGACGTTGACATTAGTTTCCAGGAAATTGCAAATTGCATCAGTCGTGGAATTTATTGAGAAATAACACCTATTAATGATAACTAATAATTGTATAAAATAAAAAAATAATTGTATAAAAATTCAATAATAATTAACAAAAATTATAATTGTATTATTTTTAAAAAAAAAAGCTTACTAGCGATATGGGTCGCACATTACTATTATTCTTGTTAACCCCTCGTGCTAAGCTAAATGCTTGTGTTACGAGTGTGTTCACGTCGGTAGTGCAATGGGTGGGTTTCAAACCGGCAATCACATGATCGCAAGTCCGACGCTCTAGCCATTAGGGTACCGCCGCTTCCATTTATTTTATACATAGGTCCTTCTATTTAAAATTTTGCATGGGTTTCTTACATAACGTTCAATACAAAAGTATATAGTATAGTATGGTAGAAAAAAAGCGATGGTAGCCTAATGGCTAGAGATTCGGACTTGCGATCATGTGGTTACCGGTTCGGAACCCACCCATTGCACTACCCACGTGAACCCACTCGTAACACAAGTATTTAGCTTAGCACGAGGGGTTAAAAAGAATACCAGTAATGTGCGACCCACATAAAAAAAATGTAATCATTCAGAATGTGAACGCAAATTTCGACGTGACAGGTGGGACTCGCGGTGGCTTAGTGACCATAGCGTTGGTGTATCTAACCAGAAGACGCAGATTCGAATCGCGCAGAATCCGCAGTCGCATTTTTCCTTCACTAAAATAACTTTATAATTATAAAGTTCAGTACAAGCTCACCATTTCTTTCCTATCGTCTGTCATGTCGACGATGGCCATGCTCATGTTGACTCTCATGGTGAAAGCGAACAGCATGCCGAAGAAAAGCAGCACCGTCTGCGCGTGGCGGACTCCCAGACCTTCTGCAATGTTAAATCAGAAAATTTGACAGTAACGAACGAGACTGAACCATAGCATCACAGCACATCAGCATAGGTACACCAACAGGTCGTCGATATGTTTAGGTCCCAAGTAATAGGGGCGAGCCTTTTGCCATTAACCGGGCATAGATCCCAAACTCTGACCTGACTTCATAGAAAATCCGAATAACACTGCTCGACCTGGGAATCGAAGCCAGGACCTCTAGCATCACAGAAAAACGTCACGATATAGAACTTAATAAAGTTAGTTTATGAATTTTCTGTAGCGTCTATCGCTGACTAGACTCCTGATAGGGCTACAGAACTGTAATGATCGAACTAGTCATAAGAATGAGTAATAAACCCTTTGCAATCAATGCAAGATCATAGTCTTCTTCTTGTTCTGCTTTAAAAAGCTTACTACCAAAGCCTGAAACATTCTTTGCTATGTGCAATAGGTACATTGAAGTTTATTTATTCAAAGTTACTTAAAATGTGTAAATTACTGACTACTATTACCCTTATCTGTCTCTCTGACGTTTATTTTTAAGATTGACAGGTGGTCTGTTTTATAAGCAAATTCATTCTTACAGTTTGAGAGTTAGCTCATCACCATTGTTCTTAGTTATATAGGGTGATTTGAAAACATGCGACAATATTTATTTTAGAATATAATTTCAATAATCATGTGCAAACTAAGCTATTGTCTTTTTTATAGGATAGGATGGCAAACGAGCAGACGGATCGCCTGATGCTAAGTGATTACCACTGCCCATGCAACACTATAGGAGTCACAAGTGCGTTGCCGAATTTTTAAAAGGGGATTGGGCCTCCGGTAACCTCACTCATTCGGCGAAACACAACGTTAGCGTTGTTTAACGCTGGTTTTCTGTGAGGCCGTGGTATCACTCCGGTCGAGCCGGCCCATTCGTGCCGAAGTATGGCTCTCCCACGTAAAAAGTCTTCGGCCGATCAATCCATTACGCAAATAGTTATTATAATAATGAAGTCTGGCAACGCTTAGCCCTTAGTTATAGCATTATTTGACCATTTTTTTCTATTAACGAGAAAAGTAGCAGTAGAGCCGCACGAGACATTTCCAAATTCTTTTAAAAATACTAAAAAATATAATTATCCTTAAGGCTGATTGTTCACCTGAGCCCGCCAAATTCAAATTTCAAGTGAGTTTTGGCAGTTTGTAGGTCTATAACAAGTTCTAGATTCATGGCAGTAGTAATCGCGACATTATCTAAACAACATTCACAACTGAGGACTAAAACCTTTGCTTAAAAATCGTTATTGTAGCTAAAAGTAGTGTAAAGTGGTAATTTTGACCATTGGCACAGTTTTTGGCAAGTTTTTGGCTTAATTTAATCGTGTGTTCTAAATGTTCTTTCTTACACATATTTCAATTTGTCACGTCTATTATCTAAAATATTTAAGATTCGTATTAAAAGTAACTTCAGAAAAGTATTTGCATCGATTTTATCAAGTTGTGATAAAATAATACCGGTAGCATTTAAAGTGCTATATCATTATTTAAGTTTATTAAATGATTTTGCCTAGCTTCAGTAGCGTATATTATATTATTATCACTCAAATCATTTGCTTGATTATCTGACTAAATACAATTAATGTCAAACTTATTAGGGACATAATTATAATATATATCAAACGATATTTAACTTTAATTACCATTTATGATTAAATTCTTAAGTCAAGTTCATGGAGTGATAATATTAGTCTAAGTGTTTGTTTTGATTAGATGTTGCGACATAAAGTTGGTCGTATAAATATTATTGTACAATGATTTATCTTAAAATATTTGTCTTAAATACCTACTTATTTGTTAATTAAACAAGTGTATTGATCTTTTCAAGCAGAAAGAGGCAATGTTAATAGACTAGTAATTTTCTATTGTGACTAATTAAAATGTTAGTTATAAAAATAATGCATTGATTTACGAAGTGTATTTTCTTTCAATGTTTATCTTGTGTTAATATTTGGTTTGAGTATAAAAAGGTATAATACGATACGAAGGTATAATACGATTGTAAAAATAATACATATATATATATATATATATATATATATATGTATTATTTTTACATAATACATATATATATATATATATATATATATATATATATGTATTATTTTTACAATCGTATTTTTGTTTTGGTACGCCATCTTCGCAAACAAATCTTTAGCAATCTATTCTGAACAGGAAATACATTGATATTATTTACAGGACTTTTGTTTTCATTCTTTCAGTAAAAAATTGTAACTTCAGTAAAAAAAATATCGGGATAAAGATTGTTGTCATATGCCAGATAAAATAATGAAGCTATACTTACTGGGCCTAACAATATCCTTTTCACCGGTGACTCCCATGTTGGTTTAACTCCGATTTTTTACGTGTTCACGAGGCCACTACCGCACATACGCGCAGAACGGCGCTTAGTGTCAAGATGACATTTATCGCGCGCATTGAGGCATAGCTTGGATTTGCCAAAACTATGGAAACGACTTTTTTTTTGTAATGATTTTAAGTTCATTTTTAATACAATACTATTTGGACAAATGTCAACACTAGATTAAGTAAAAGGCAAGCTAAAAAGCTAAATTCTTCTAATTTTATACCTATTTTTTTATTTTGAATTTAATAAGCTAACCATCTATACTTTTTAGTGCACTTAACAATCTTTAAAAAAATATTGCTGATATAGTTATTTTTGAAAATATTCTAAATATATAGGTACAAACACTCACTGAAGAAAACACAATAAAAAAATACAGAAAGGAACCTCGTCGCACTAATTGCGACTAACTAAATGATTAATAACCAATTATTATATTTTTTAGTGTAATATAGATACCTACGTACGTGTTCCGGCACCTGTTAATATGACCGAACCATAGAATAAGATATCCTTGTATTTCTCTGATAAATGAAATGTTATTCTTAAAGAGAAATAAACGTCTTACAACATAAATGATAAAATCGGCGCAGGCGCGCGGCGCGGACGGCGCGGTGGAGCGGCGTATCACTATTATTAGGTATGTTTAACACACCGTACACGACAAAAACAAATTATGTATTTCAAATGATTTTACTTTTAATATCCTATTGTTTTGAAAATATTTATATCATTATACATTAATTTATTCTAGAAATCCATTACACATAGCGATTATTTGTTACATTATTATCTTTTAATTAACTTCGACCACTGTCTAAGCGTTTATTATTTATGCCATGCACAATTTTCTTGTACTAGGTATGAACTGTTAGAACACAGTAATATGTGAAACTGGTTATGACCAACAATTAAATAAAACTACTTATATTACATAATCCACACATAATGGGTAGTAATATTTCATTTTAAATTATGACATTAATATTGCAGATTTTATCATTGGCAATTATTTAATGTTTAAAATTTATATTTAGGTGTCTTATAATAAGTAGCTTAGCGAGCTTTTCCAATATTTCCTCGTACTCAGAAAGTTTCTCTGTATATATTTTTTTCAGTTGGAGTTTTATTAACACTTTTGTTTAGAAACGTTGGGGAGCTGCAAATCATACATCACCGATATTCCGGAGGAATCTAAAGAAAATATGGATCACGATATTAAAGCGTTGTTGGCTCCAGTGCCGGACACTCCGTAAAATCTAAAATATCATTGCTGGACTGGTTCGTTTCTGGACTGGAATTTTAGGATAGCCTAAAATTTTTGCACTCAAATTAAAGAGCTAAAAAACACACCCCCAAATTTTGTTGATCAAAGAAGGTCTACAGATTTCTCTGTTACAAATTTTGTTACGTTTTATGATTTTGATAACTTATACATATATCGAAGAAAGGTTATCTTATTAGTATCGCGAGAATTATCAACAATTTGTAACTTATTACAACTACTCGAGTGGCCTGGTACAAGTATAATTACCCTTATGGCTTTGCAATAAGCATTCTGTTACCTGCACCAAAAATGAGAATAACTCTTGAACTTTGACAAATGATATTATGTAGGTACTATTTTTGAGTACTGATATCTTCTTGATTCCTGCAAAATTAACTGATCAGACACCACGTTTAATGTTAATGTTGTTGACAATTTTATTTGTTTAATGTTAACGACAATTAATGTTAATTCTTATTTTTGATTAAATATAAAAATATTAACTTTTTTCTCCATCTGCAACTTTTAATATAATGAGATAATAATGGATTGAATTCTCTTTATATTTTACGTAATTATAATAAATATTTCGTTCTAAAACATTTTGCTATTCAATCGCCACTTAATTATCCAGAGAGTAAGTTTTCCTTCAGTTGTTGGTTTCTTAGTAGTACACTTTGCTTTGTTTATTAGTCTTCCATAGTCCAACAGAACAATTAGTAAATAATAAACTTCATTTCAAATTGTTATAGTGCAATTGATTTTAAAACAAAGTGTGAAACTCTTTATTCAGTTCATTGACGGTGTTATATTATTTACTAGTTTCTTTAATGTGGTTTTAAAATTGTGATTAAAAGTTAGTAACTTATTATATATATATTTTAAACATTGCCCCACACTAGGATTTTCTTCTGTATCGTGGGGTCACAAACACAAATTCTCTAATACACAAACGCCCAGACCTGGAACAACTACCTGTAGACCATACAAATATTTGCTCCGTGTGGGGATCGAACCCACAACACGTGACGCAGAAGCCGATCACTCGGCCACTACGCTAAACACGTGTCGTCAGTAACTCTTCATAGTAATCAGGGTTTTAAAGCTTCTGCACTATTTGTTATCCAATCTGTTTTCTTGGGTGAACTTTTGCACATTAGGCTTAATTGGCTGACTGATAAAGCATTGACAATCTACCCGTGACCATGGATACTGTTAAGGAACCGAAACGTCGGGAAGTATATAATATCAATACAATGTGATAAAATCCGTAAAAGGTAGTTTTATTTCAATTGATCATATATTTGATCATTTCATCAAGCAGTTCATGATTCATTCATTCATTTTTATGATAAAATATCTTATATCTTTTCCAAAATATGGTCGGGCCGGCTTCCAGTCTAACCAGTTGCAGTTAAATATTCATATTTTACACGAAGCGACTGCCAGCAAACCAATTATTGGGCAATACCGATATCAGGACAGTTATCAGGCTTTTGGGCTATTGACTACAAGTGGTACTGGCAAGTTTGACGACTATGCTTCGTGGGCGATTTGACTCTACATTAAGTTTGGCAACACGATGGAATGACTGAATTTCATTGTCGTGAAGTTCATTGCCAACCACTCTGCCCACCTGTTTAACGATTGTTAATAAATTTTCAGTTTTGTGCTCAGGAACGCATTGTATCTCGATATTGCTTTCACGGGATATTTGATCAACTTGTTGCATTCTATCCTCGAATTCCCTGACTCGAGCGCTTAGTGCAGCGTTTTCCTTAAGTATTTCAGCAATATGGTTACTATTTTTCGCATTCAAATTCACTTGTTCATCGTGAGCGTCTGATAGAAAAGAAGCTGTGTTCTTAAGTTCTTCCAAATCTTCGTGCATTGTAGTGATTCTTAAGGTCAGGTCATTCATATCCTTTTGGACGGTTTTTAGAGTAGTTTCAAATTTAGCTAAAGCTTCCTGCTGACTATCAAACTTTTCATTCATTTCCTGGCGTAATTTGCGAATTTCTGCCAGAATTGTATCCTGTAAGTTGACTTCTGTATTTTCACGAGTAGCTGTAGTCGTAAGCGGTGGTGACTGTTCGATTGGCATACGCCTCTGACTAACTATTGTTTTATTTTGGCTAGACGGTCCCGATTTTGGGGAAATAATTGAACTCGATTCACTTGCAGCTTGATCAGTTTGCGCAGCATGGCCCTTAGCGTGAACTGGCGTATTTGTATTGTCCAGTTTAGGGCGGCTTGATACGCAGTTTGGGCAAGACCATTTAGTCCTAGGTGTCGATGCTTCATCATATTTTACGCACTCTAAATGATATTGTAGGCCACATTTGCCAACACTGCATTTAATTCTCTTGTGCGTCACCAAAATAGTAGAATTGCAAGCAGCACAAATCATTATAAAACAATTGAGGGAAATATACAACTCAAGAAAAAAAAAAAAAGTTAATAAAGATGCAAAAAGTATTTTCGGGCGCTGAATTCCGAACTCGGTTGATTACACTTGGCAGTCGGCGCCCGTTGAAAGCCACCACAGTAACTTCAATATTAACAGTCGAAATACAAGTATGTATTCGTCACGTCTTCGAAGCAATCGGACAAAACGTATACTGTGATGTTAAGTTTTTCAAGACACCCACATTTACACAAAATATAACGAGCAATGTCACTTTTTTGTAATGTTTATTTTAAGTTTTTGTTTGAATAAAGTCACTGATCACTTTGCAAACGATATCACATATGCCCCACACACTTAACTTTAATTTCCACACAACAGTTTTATTGAAAGTAAAGTTTTAACAATATTTATGATTAATTATTTTACGGAGCGGCTAGAGCGTGTCTATACGATTTGAGCAAAAAAAGTCATTGAAGTGAATTGAAAAAAAGTGATTGAAAAAGTCTTTACATGCTCTATGAGGCACGGTGGGGTCGACTCACTCGCAGTTTCACTCGCGCTGCTCCATTCCTAAGACGCGTAGCGTGATGTTATATAGCCTATAACCTTCCTCGATAAATTGACTATCTAACACAAAAAGAATTTTCGAAATCAATTCAGTAAATCTAGAGATTACCCCCTACATTCTACAACCTCACAAACTTTACCTCTTTATAATATTAGTATAGATTATCACTCTGATAGCAAAAGGTAAGCCACGGCCAGTGTGTAAATACACACTGACCGTGGCTTACCTTTTTAGATCAATTGATCAGCTTAGTTAATACGTATCTTCTCTGAGTTGATACAGAAGATAATTAAAGTCATTATTCAGCGTCAGATTAGTGGCACTGTTCACATATTGTAGTGCAGTAAGCATCGGTTTAAATTGTTCTATTGAGTTGGGTATCGTTGAGTAGGGTGCTACAGCAAGCGTACTGAAACTAAAGAGTCAAGGAAATCAAACAATTTACTTTATAAAAAATATTTTTGTGTTAAAAGCTCCATCATTTTAACTGATGTTGCCAACGGTGGAGTACATTTATCTAGATAAGATGCAAATTATTAACCAGTGTTTTTTTATGAATTCCATTCTTTGAGTCTTATTTAATACAAATAATAAGTATATACTGTCACTGTCCAATTCGAGTTTACAAAAAGTTACTTAGTTACTGGTGCGAGATCGATCAGTTTACCTTAATTAATCTTTATGTTAATCTTACTTAATTACCCATGTTAATATCGATTATATAATTGCCTTCTCCGCGGTTATTGGAACCACACCCGTAAGCTTTACGTGAGATGAGGAAGCTCTACACAAAGGCGCTTCAATCAAGGGATCCGCGGGGATCCTCAATCAAACGATGTTTAATTACGTCTCCAATCCCGCGGCGGACTCCGTAATGTTATTGAGATACTCTTTCAAACGAACATAATAATTGTCTCCTTTCATTATAAGCAAACATTTAGAAAATGAAACGGATAAACTATTCGAGGTATAATTAGTTAATTGGTGTGCACATTATGTAAGATTTTGAGATCAACTGCACTGGCCGCGTTTCTTACTTTATCTATGAAAAGCATGTAGGTACCCAAATAGTGGATCGACCTGCCTCGAGTATGATGCGTACCTATTTATATTTTTTAATCTGACCAATATTTCTTCGGCATTTCTTCTCAGATATCGCCAGTTAGAAAATATCAGTACCGTTTTAGTGTTAAAAATCACAAATTTTTATTTGTTGTCTTAAAAAACTTGACAAACAATTGAATAATTATGTACCGTTTAGAAACAGCTCAATTGAACTCCGTCTGAAAGAAGTTATTTCATCTACGCCAATTTTGGTGTTGGTTACAAATACTTAAAATAAACAAAGTTAAGATCTGATCATACACAGTCAAACATGGCAATTAAAGATTCCCATTTTTGTAATTTAACCTTTTTATTGTGGCTATAAAATAGACCCTTTGTACCGCAGCCAATTAACTGCGTACAATGTTGTTGTAATTGTAATAAAAACGGGAATAACTGAAGATTTTTTGTACATAAAAAGAAATATTAGATGTTTGGTTATAAGACTTTCTATCCACATTAAAAATAAAGAAGATTCTCAATTTTATCAGATGTTTATGAGTCTATTTATCCCTGTAGTTTTAGTAATTAGTCCCTGTATTAGACAGAGATTGAGAGAGAGACTGATAAGGGGATTTGACCCCATGGGATTGGAACCCGATTGGCGTCGTACCATAGATAAGTTTAGCTTGAAATGTATTGTACTTAAGACGTTAGATTTTGAACCTGTTGCGTAGAATCTTAGGAGAAAACTTGGCAAGCAGTTTTCTCTTAAGATACAGTCATATTTGTGTTGCCCAGAAATTGAGTTGCAGAAGTTAGTTGCTTGACATCATCATCATTATTCACAGCTTTGATCGACCCATTGCAGGCCATAACCCTCCTTTCTTTAACGCCAATATCGCTGTTTTGTTGTTTGTAAAATGCGGATATCCAGGTGTATCAAGTTAGACTAAAAGATGACCCCAAAATAATTATGTAGTTGATAAAAGGCTGGAATGTCGACGATTGTAAGAAGGCGGACTTACTTTAGATTAAGGTTACAATTATATGCTCATCTCTGTCCTAAGAATTTCCTTATGAGCCTAATTACCGGTGGAATTTTGGAAACTGGTTGGCAAATGCGTCGTGAATCACCAGACATTTGTCATAGTGATTTAATATATACTCATGACGTAACACGGAGTAGCATACTCTTCTTCTCCTTCTTCTTTCTCAGCTTTACTTCACCCAATGCTGAGTGTAGACCTCCTCCATTGCACGCCATTCCTCTTGGTGTTTCGCCTTTCTCATCCATTTATTTCCCGCAATTTTTACTATACCGACACTTCTTTGCCCGGTTCTTGGTCTCCACTCTAACACTTTCCTGCCCCACCTGCCATCAGTTCTTCGGCTAATACATCACTAAGTAGCATACTAACTAGTCCAAAATGGACGTGTTAAGGATTTACATGATCTAGGGTCTCTAGCACTCCGTCGCTAAATAAACATGAAGAGATAAAGAAAAGACAAATAGATAAAAAATATTTTTCTGCGGAATAAAACATATTTCATTCGAAGTTTGGAAGATAATTAATATCATAAAGAAGAATACTGATGAACATAGCACGGACACTCTTATGCGTGGATTTAACATAAAACAGTGTACAAACATATACCATATCAGTGGAATAACTGTCTCATTAGTGTATTGGTTCTAAATGTGACTGCTACTCTAGAGATCCCGGGTACGATTCATAGGCCGAACAAAGTTTTAGTTGGATTTGTACCCGGTTAATGTTTATAAGCTCGCCCCTATTAGGTATATGAGAATTAAATATACTGGCGCTAATGATATTATATAATTTAAAGAGGTACTTGTGCATTGTCAGTGTACGTTAGTACACCTCTTTCTAGCCATTTAGGATTCGATATCATCATGATATACTCGTATATAGCAGGCGTGATGATACATTAATGTCGGCCAGATCTTCCCGTGTGTTACAAAGCTACAACCTGCTACCTGTTTTATATAAAATCCAACTATCAGCAATACAATTCAACTTCTAAATCAAGTATCATACAGAACAGAGTCCATAAATCACTTAGGATTCAGGACTGGCTCGAAACAGTGTCTGAAACTGTGAGAAAATCCAGGCTGACAGGAATCTACATCGAGTAACCCCACCTGTCGCGTTAGACGTGATTTACAGGCCGAACGAGGATAAGCGAAGGCTGTACGGTGTTTTGCTTAATCTAAAATATGTGAAGTGATTTTATTTTGAAGAAATGCCTGTTCCGAGACATTATCATTCTATTGTAAGTAGATTATTTACATTTTGACTACCTCTGAGTCTGGTGGTCGTAAGCGCATTTGCTACGCTTGAGATCTTGAATTCGATTTCAAAGTGTTTTTAGGATTTTCTATAAAATTCTCAGTCTAACACCTGGAATTTGAGTCCGTTTAATATGGCTACAACATTTTACGTAAGCATACCGGTGAATTGTGGGTGTACATTGGTACGCCTCTGCCTAACCTTTCAGGGAATACATTACATATGTAGGTATGTGTATATAGTATTTATTTTAATGAAAGTTCTTATATAGGTGTGTTTCTTTTGCTGCTTTACATATACTTCAAGCTTAATGTTCATAGTGTCAGTTTCATTACTTATTTCATCAAGTTGTTGAGAAAAAGTTACTATGATAGTAGCCTTTTCACATTTATGTTAAGGTCATATCGATCATCGTTTGAAGGCCAGTATCTGGGCAATATAGATATTCTAAAGAGAAACTGGGTTTCAAGTTTTTTCCTACAATCACTAACAATAATTGTCGTGGCCGATTTTTATGGGATAGGGGGACAAACGAGCAGACGGATCGCCTGATGGTAAGCGATTACCGCCGCCCATGGACACCCGCAACACCAGAGGAGTCACAATTGAGTTGCCCCCCTTCTAAAAGGGGATTGGGCCTCCGGTAACCTCACTCACTTAACGAAACACAGCGTAAGCGTTGTTTGACGCTGGTTTTCTGTGAGGCCGTGGTATCACCCCAGTCGAGCCGGCCCATTCGTGCCGAAGCATGGCTCTCCCACGTAAAATCATTTCACTGAACGCTGCTAACATAACTCACCCTTGATCGATTGATCAGCTTAGTTATTACTAAGCCACCACGACTGGCTGCACAGTTTCATTAATTGAAAGGCATTGGACAATATTATGCGAACAAAATGTGTTAACTTCGTACTGCATGATATCCATGTAATGAATGCATCAAAATTCCATTTCATTATTCTTATAAAAAAAATTATAGCATTAGCTTTTCAAGTTTATAGCAATAAGTAAAGAATTGTAACAACAGACATAACTTCCCCAACATCGGCGTGTACTCTCAATAACTCTCAATATAATACGCTCAATTCTGATCCAGTTATTTGATCTCATCAATTATTATTGGCAAGAGAGACGACTCAGATATTCTATTATAATATGAACAAAGTATATCGAGCGCCTGCAAAAGGAATTGTGTAGCAAGTCAGCTGTGTCGCCGACGTCTGCTCACTTTGTTGATTTTAGCTAATTGTGTGGTACAAGGGACAGGAGGACGAGACCTATTTATAAGTACTATGGATTATATAATGTACTATTCTTATGATTTCATTGGATACTGGCTTGCTTAACTCATCATTAGGTTGGCACTGAAAATCAACGTTGCGCTGTGTTGCAAGCATTTTGTAACGCAGTGTAGCATAAAACTGAGCGCCAACCCTTTTCCTTGCGGAGATGAGATGCACTATAAGTAATAATAATTCTTTCTTCCATCAACCTCCTTCATAGTTTCACTCGACTTGTCACCACCATACTTCAAATTATACACTTACACATATACACTCACGCCGCAGGCAGAAACTATACCGCCAGGCATTACCATTCTTGCATAATTAGATCTTTTGCTTCTCCCACATCCATACATAAGCATTCTATACAAATGGTACCAAAATTATTTAGGTATAAATAGTAGGTTTCACAAAAACTCTCTCTTTGCCTTTTTAGGTAATCATTTTCAAAATGTCGATGTTTTGCTATGCAAAACAGTACCACTGTATAGAAAAAAACAAACGATCAAAATCTTTCTGTCTATCTGCTGTTGCTAGTAACTTGCACCACATCTCAAGAATTAAATCTCATACAACCAATTGCAACTGTAACTATAAATACATAAAGTCGAAATTTATTTATCATTTAGTTGTTCATATAATTTAGAATGAAGGAGAGCGGACGGCGGAATAACATTAAACATTTATAATTGACATAGGAAATGTCGCTATCGATGTTTCAGCTATGTTTGTAGATATTAACAATTTCTGAAGTCGGTGGCGAAATCAAAAGATCCGATTAAATGAAAGGCACCGACTTCCGAAACTGTTTCGCACATAACATAATTTTTTAGGTTTTTTCTTTTTAATATTAAGTTCCCTTTCTAAATTGTTTATTTTTTCTGTGACATGTTTCAGAATTGAGTAGTACAGTCATGAAATTAGCTACAAAGTTCCTTTACCCTCTTTGTGGATTTTTCTAGGAATCTTACAACATTTCTACAACAGACTACTTGAACTTTCAATATCACCTGGTGACCCGGGCACGCCTCTCTGGGAAATAAAACAACTTGGTGGATTGTTTCAATTGTAAAGTTTGACGCTTTAGACAAGTTTACAGCGATCTCGAGCAGGCAATCTATCTGTTTGGTAACACGACGAGAATATCTACTCGAAATCTTGTTTCTATGGAGACTAGAAATCTCATATAAATGTAGATATCACTTTTTGTACTTTGCCTAAACAAAATCTTAGAATTTGCTGTTCGATGTAATGTAACGTAGTAGTATTCTTTGATTTATCATTATGTGCACTATGAATAATATTTTTACCACAAATGAATGTATGTTAGAACTTCATGTTTATGACATATTACGCAAATAGTACAATCTGGTAAACTTAGTCACGATTGAAGAAGTTACTCCTTGTTAAGCTTCTAGCACTACATCGTCACTCGCATCCTCGCTTAACATCAGACGAGATAGTGGTCACACGTAACCGTAAAGAATGTAACATTGATATTTCAGTTGAATACGAGAGTTGTAACAAAACCTAATTAAATCTAATACTTACTGTAATGTGGAGAGCTAATGTAGCAAGACCACTTGAACAATATGTTTATGTCCTAACTGTCTTAGTTCCAAGTGGCTCAAACTTAGTTGACGCGGTTAACAAGAGTATAACTATAGCACTTTCAAGTAACAATACATTGCTAGTCACAGATAATCTATTATCTTCCCCACAACTCCATGAGACTCGGGTTTCTAGCAAATATGATCTGCTTTAACTGAGGAATTTAATAATACACTGTTCAGTAAGTAGCTTTCAATTTATTGGTGTATCAAACGATTTTAGCTTAGTTCAGACTGTAAAGTCTTAGTAAATAGTTCTTATTGTTTCAATGGTATCAGAATCACTTTGCCTCTTCTCTTTTATATAGTAACTTGTATTCTACGCCAAATCCGTTTTGTTTATAGGGACTCAATACTCGTACTCAATACATTTATTGCACCCCACAAGTTAAATAGATGTTTCAATAATATATAGAAACATGTGTGGGCCTTGTCAGGCACGGCAAATTTAGGAGAGAGGAGGAAGTTTATAACCTTTTTTTATTTAACTTAGTATTATGTTATATTATTTGCAATGTGTTTTAAATACCTACTTACTATTTAATGTCGCTTTTGTTTATTTTATTTGGATACTAACATTACTTAGACCTCGAAGAAAATTTTATGAGATTTTTACTTACAAGCATAATTATTATAAGTGGCAAAATAACCTGACAAAACATTTTCACTAAACGTAAGCTGAAGAAACCTCTATTTCTTACACATTAACAAGAATGTGGAAGTTGGACACATTCATTAGCGCTGCTATTATCTCCATGCAACAAAAGCATTAGAAGACAAAAGGCGGCAACAGTCTCATGCCCACCTTAACAAAGAACTTTTGTGCTCAGATGAGTGTGCTTAAACCCACATTGTGTGTACTCACACAATGTAACCAATCACTAAATCGAGATTTAAGGATCGGAATTGCGTTTCTTTGTGTCGTATTCGATTGGACGAATTGATTTGTTTTGTTGGAAGTTAAGTTACAACTGTTTTTATCATTTAAATTAAGAAACCATACATTTTAATCAATTATTATGTTGCTAAATTTAGAAATTTATGTCACTAAACATTTTTATTTTATTTAAAAACTGTATTGAATGGGGAATTGATGAAAAAAAAATATTTTTAATTGTAACGTTCGAAAAAAATTACATAATAAAAAGTTGATTACTAAATATGGAAGAATTCTTCCACTTCGGTCACACTACAAGATCTAAGATGGTCATTAGAACAACTTCTCTCAACATAGTTTGGAGTACTATCTGTGGTTTGGAGCAAATGTCCCAAGTATCTGAGTCTGTTGTGAAGATACAGAAGCCGTATTTATATACGAGAAGGTACTAAATAAAAATAATGGCTGCAGCGATTAGGGCTGGGCCGACCCCAAGACATTAAGCAATTAATACCACTTACCCGCAAAATGCCTCATATTTAATTCAATTCGTGCTGACCATGTAGGCTATATTAACGTTCCAGGAGAACTTAATAAAAATAGCTGATGTTTGCAAAGAATTAACAATAAAATGTAACTATCCATAGAGTTTAAATTCAATTAGATCAGTAGAATTAAATATAAGTTAATTAAAGGCTACACTGTAGGTTCTGGGTTCAATTCCCAGGTTGAGCAAAGTATTATTGTTTGTAAGAGTTATTCCATAAAATTCTTGGTAACAGTTCGGGTTTTGGATTTGTTTTTCTCCTGTATCGTGGGTGCGTTTACAAACACAAATTCTCACATACACAAACGCCCAGACCCGGAAGAACTATCTGTAGATCATATAAATATTTGCTCAGTGTGGGGATCGAACCCACAACACGTGACGGAGAAGCCAATCGCTCAGCCGCAAACGTGTCATATGCCATGCCGTCAATTGGGCGGACTGTATGTAGGTATAATTGCAGTTTTATTGGAGTTTTTTTTAGCAACCGGTAGTTGCCAAAATAATTAAAGTAATTGCTCCAGATATTAATACAAATGAACGATTACTTTTAAGAAAATTGATACCAAGAAGTAATGGATATTTTCCTTGTGTATAATTATTGTGACTTAAAATATCATCCTATCTCAGCTCCCGAGCAAAAGAGTGTCAAATAACGACTCTGCCTCTATACAAGCTGCCGTATCTTTATAAAAATAGTCGCGGTAATCTTGAAATGATTGTCCCACTGCTAGGCACGGGTCTCCTTTCAGAGTGAGAGGGGTTAGGCTATAGTCGACCACGCTAGCCTACTGCAGGTTGCTAGACATCACACACCATTGAGAACATCTCTCGGGTGTGCAGGTTTCCTCACATTGTTGTCCTTCATTGTTTAAGCGAGTGATAATTAATAATTACTACGCACATGATCCTAAAAAGTCAGAGATGGGTGCCCGTGATTCGAACTCAAGACCTTTGACTTGGCGTCTACCACTAGGCTACTGGCTATCACTGCTTATTCATACAATAAACATGAAAAAACAGTTGAAAATCATTATAACCACATTCTAGTTAGTAATTACGCGGTAGGTTGACACATTATGGTGTTTATACGAGTACCATAATTCGCCCAAGTTTACCACGTAAGTAGCTAGCGCCAACAATAACACGTAGCTCCACAAGTAGTTTCAGAACATTTTGCGTACTTAGGTAATTAGTGATTACTTGTTACGTCGAGAGGATGATCAAACTGTAGTACCTCGAAGATACATATTAATATAATAATTATTATACATGTATTTCTCGAACATTAAAGCAGTATATGATTAATAACATCATTGGGAATATTAGTAAACATGATACACATTTTGAATTTACCTCAAAATAACTTTATAATCTTAGCATGGAAAATGCAAAAAAAATAATACGAAAAGATTATTATTTGACGTGTGAGAGCCATGCTTCGGCACGAATGGGCCGGCTCAACCGGAGTGATACCACGCCCTAACAGAAAACCGGCGTCAAACAACGCTTACGTTGTGTTTCGGGTGTCCATAGGCGGTGGTAATCGCTTACCATCAGGATTGCCTGATGGTAAGCGATTACCGCCGCCCATGGATACCCGAAACATCAATAATTTAATCCGTCTGCTCGTTTGTCCCCCTATCCTATAGAAAAAAATATTAATATTAGGTAAGGTGGCATCGTACAACATCGAACTTACTGTAAAGTAAGTCATGTTGGTTGAGAAGCAAAAAGCAACTTGCTTTTCAATAGATGTCACTGAGGTCACCTTTAAGACAAACAAACTTGAGATATGACGTAGTTCCTTAAAATTCTGATATTTCAGGGATTAGCTAAAAAGAAATTGACCATAAGATACAACTGGGTAACTGATTTATTTATAAAAAAAAGGTACTTCGACTGAAAAAAATTGCCGTTACCATACAGAAAATAAGCAATACCGAAAAGGCAATGTTGAACTAATTCCCTCGTAACATTCAGCAGCTGTAGCGCTGCACGCCACTGTTTCGATATGTGCATCGCTTTGTTGCAGCGGATGCTCAACATTGCGCGAATAAATAAGGTTCGTGTAGCTATTACTGCAATATACCGGGTGTATGCTACTGTAATTTGGAGCTTGTAATGTTTAAATCGTTCGGGAATTTCTGTCTATAAGAATGTAGATTGAATTTTCCGTGGTTGAATAAAAATATATATTGTGTTTTTTTAAACATAGTTCCTGAAAAGACAATTATCGCACTAGTGTGTGTCGCAATGTGTTGCGTCGGAATTTACAATTTACTTTCGAATTATCTTGAAAAAAATAATATAAATTGTAAAATTTTCGTCTCGGATGGGAATTGAACAAACGATACCCAACGCAATGGTATTGATGAAGTTATATTGTGTCCACGGATTCTACTGAGATTGATATTGAAGATGGTTGTGATAATAAGTATATTGATAAAACATTGGTCAATGGTGATAACATGATTTATAGTCAAAGCGCTGACTCTAATTTCCTGTGCGAAACGGTGTGCCTACACTTATTGTAGCTGTTATAACACAGTTATTACGAACGTTCAACCCTAAAAGTGGTGCTAAATATTTTGAATTTATCCATATCTAGATAATGTGGCTTTCTATAACCATATTTTGTATCTATTAAGTATCTGGCTCTTATACTAGACTGTGTATTAAGTATAGTGTCCAAGTTTGCTTCAATGTACCCACGCTTCAAGTCTCAAGTATCAGATGGAGCCGAAAGGCTCCTGAACGAAACTTTTTTAATTTCTTTCTTCTCTAGAGGCCTTCTTGAATCCATATTAATGGCGAGATCTAGATCTTTAAGGGAATTTACTGCTTTAGATCTAAAATAACGGCCATTTATTTTTGTTACCAAGTTTTTATGAAGATAAAGTCGATTTAAAATTAGAAGTTTCAGCTGCGTTATATTCTATTTTCACCATTTTTTTTACTAATAGACATTCGCATGTTCCATTGCAAGAACACATGAAGGAGGTTCTATGTTCGTCTGTTTTTATTTTTTTAATTATCTTTAGCCTTTCAAAACATAGACGCATTTCTTTTTAATTATAGTTTTATATTCAAATAAAAGACCCATTCAATATTATTATAAGTTAAATTAATCACCACGAACAAACAATGCGATGTACTCAAAATGGATTTCAAAACGGAAAATTGCTTGTACCCACGGACACTTGAAAATTATCCTTATCATTAACATAAGTGTCGTCTCTTCATCTAGGTAGGTAATGTCAATCAAATTACCAATGCCAACAGTTTATCAATTTACTTTCCAACTCAATAGGATTCAGAAGTAGAAGAAATATATTTTTAATTAATATTTTTTTTCACTGTAAGATAAATCATTATCATCTAGGTATAATGCAATATAATCCAGTTGATTTATCTGGTGAACCAAGAGATCTATTTTATCTGAAGGAACTGTTAATTTTTGATCTCATTAATTACTTTACCATAAGAAGACAGAAGTACACACAAGCAGGAGCTATATTATTATTTATTATTATATTACTATAATATTGTGTATATTTGTAATCAAATTCACAATTTTTTTTTATTCCACGCAATTCTTCAAACGATGTATAAGATAAAGGTATTATCTGGATTTGGTACACGATGATGCACTGTCAGTCTAGAGAGATGGTGACGTCAGGATCACTACAGGCCATGAATGCATATAGGTAGATAAATATACTCACGCCTTCCTCAGATCCTCAGAAGATGAAATCAGTAGGCAAAAACTAAAGACCGCCATTTGCTACGATTCTTGCATACTTCTTTTGCTTCTTCCACGTTCATACGTCTTCTCATACAACTTACAAATGCAATACAATTGGTATAAAATGGTTTTAGGCTTTTGGGGTCACTCATTATATGTCCTCGGAGGCTCATCCACCAGGGCAACAGACCTATGGTCATAGTGGGCTAAAAGTTCACTTGTACGTCACGTGCACTTTTAGTGGGACATAGAGGCACACATAGCGGGACACAGGTGTAATTGCAGCGCGTTACATGTGCGCCTGTAATGGGCTTCCGGCACTTATACCATGTTTTTTTTTATGGGATACAGACAGGCAAACGAGCAGTTGGATCGCCTGATGGTAAGCGATTACCGCCGCCCCTTGACACCTGCAACACCAGAGGAATCACAAGTGCGTTGCCGGCCTTATAAAAGGGAGTAAGGGGGTTAGAGGATTGGTCCTCCGGTATCCTCACTCACTCGGCGAAACACAACGTAAGCGTTGTTTCACGCCGGTTTTCTGTGCCGTGGTAGAGCCGTTGGGCCGAAGCATGGCTCTCCCACAGAAAAGCATGGCTCTCCCACGGAAAAGCATGGCTTTCCCATGGAAAACATTGCTCTCCCATGTCGCCTTTCTATTCTGCCTTACGGCTATCACGCTATCAATATGTTCTCTTAGATATGTTGGTGATACCACAAGACTTAACGTCAATACTTGTATCGGAGTTAATGTCAATCACAAATTAGTTTGTTCTTATCAACCCCATGTACAGTTTGCTCCACTTTAATAGGAGTGTACCTACCTAGTAGGTATTTTTGTCAGAATTATTTTTGTAATCTATACCTCGATATGACATACGAAATGTGTAGAGACATTGTTTAAAAATATTTTATAAGGTTGTCACAATGTTTTAACTACATTGAGGAATTATATTTGTGCCTAGATTCAGAACGATGATTGCACACCACATGTACAATATAATTATAAAAGGACACAGCAATTTAGGAGGAGGAAGTTTACCATAACATAATCAACCCATTATACTGTCCCACTGCTGGGCACGGGTCTCCTCTCAGAATGAGAAGGATTAGGCTATTGTCCATTACGCTGGTGTAGTGCGGGTTGGTAGACTTCACACGCCATCGAGAAAATCTCTCAGGCATGCAGGTTTCCTCACGATGTTTTCCTTCACCGTTTAAGCGCCTGATAATTAACTTTTTAATACGCACATATACCCCTTGGGTTCGAACTCGAGACCTTTGACTTGGCAGTCCAGCGGTCATACTACTAGGCTATCACTGCTTCTAGCTTACTGCAAGTTTAGCATACTTTGATGTAATATTGCTATTTATAATATCCGTCTCTATGATACTTATATTTCTATAGTTTCATGCTTAATTTTAGTAGAACTAGATAAATAGTATATTTTATCATCATTGGGGAATTCGCCGATCCTGACCAAAGTTAGAGGATAGAAATAGCTGAATCACAGTTGTTAAGTAGTTGGCCGCAGTAGATTAGGTAAGAGCGTTTCGTAGTTTGTTTTGTAGTTCCCGCCGACACTCTCGAAGCGTAAAACTTACCTTTTTGTGGCATTGACGTGATTGTAACTGTTAAATAGGGTTGGGGTTTTGTGTTAATGAGCAGTTTGGAAATATGATCCATATATTATGATCATGAATTAAGAACACGAACTGGTAATACATGGATGTGTGACCCTCCCTTAGCTTTGAGAGAAGGCTAAGATGCGGTCGAAAAAAAGGCTAGCACGCGTGACAATTAATCCTCAGCAAAAGCAGTAGATATTTGACTTGACAAAATTTAATAAAATAAATTGATAAGGTTGGAATTACCTCATTAGTGTAGTGGTTCTAAGCACAATTACTGAACTAGAAAGAAAGAAAGAAAAACCTTTTATTTTGCACCACATACAAGATTAAAACACAATGAGAAAATTTAAATAAACAAGAAGCATACAAAACATAAAAGCAGGCGTGGCCAAAATAGGTGCCAATCTCTTGACATCCGTGACGATCTTGACTCCTAGAACTAGAGGTCTTGAGTCCATTATCATTCTAGATCGAAAGTGATATTAGGTTTTTCTATAAAATTATCAGCTTGGAGTTTCGATTTGTGCCCTTTTAATGACATCATGGTCGTCCCTATAACATGGAACCTAAACATACCGGCGCACTGTGGGTGTACATTAGTACACCTCTGCCTAACCCTTCAGGGAATTCAGGCAATGGTACCTATCTACCTATGTTAAAATAAAACAATGTCGAGAAATTTGTTATTTAGGGAATAGTCATAATCAATGCTACTATTTATATCTAGACCAAAATCACACACATGCAAATCCTACCCTTTAGTATCCAAACAAACTAAAAACAAAATTGTTCCACAGAAGCAACCTCCACTATTTGAGTACAACCTGAACTTTTTGGCTTCCCATATGAGCCCGGGGAACATTTCATATTTGCTTACGTGTGGCGAGGCCTAATAGGGGCCGGGCGATTCAGCAATAATTACGCGATTAACGAGCTAGCTATTATTGGGTAGCAGACGCACTAGAGAAGGCGAACGTTGCGTTTTTGTTGCAGAATTATTCTACTTAATATTATAAATATGAAAGTTTGTGAGGATGTATGGATATTTGTTACTCTTTCACAGAAAAACTACTGTATGGATTTGAATGAAACTTTACAATGATATAGCTTATACATCAGAATAACACATAGCTATAATTTAAAAAGATATTTTGTTAATTATGCAGTCTACAAGGGCGAAGTCGCAGGTAGGTCGCTAGTTATTATATAATTTTTAGTTGCAATTGTTACGATTTTGCTAATAAATGCAATTATTTTCCAGCAATTGTAGTTTTACTAGAGAGCCCAATCAGAAAATTAGCGCTACAGTCTTTCTGTTCTTTTGTTTTCGTTTCTTTTCTTATTCTTATTATAGTTTGTTACCCACGACGGAACGGAGACGGTACATGCGTTTAGGGTGAGAGGGTGTTTGTTTGTTTGTGTGTGCCAACGAATTTTGCCACTTATCTCCAGAACGGTTTGACCGATTGATTATGTTATGAATTCGTATTCCAAATACGTTTACTTTAATTCTTTCTTTGAAATAAAACCACATTTGCGGTTTTTGTCACGATATATTGATATCCTCAAATCCCTTGATTATACGTCTGAAAGCTAGTATTGTGTAATATAAATACTAAACATCGCATTAATTGAATCTAGAACATCCTCACTTTCAATGAATACGTACAGTAGCTATTTCAAATGTTTACTATACCTACTGTTTATTACCTGATATTGTTGGTGACTTTTATATTAATGTAACAAAAGCAATGTAACACACAATTACCACTCCATAAAATAATATTTTACAAACAATCAACCCCCGTGTTCTATACTTTATATATTTTTACGTTCCACACATACGATAACGTGGTTAAATGGAGCAAGAGAATGCTTCGGAAGATGCATTAGCGCTCTGGAAGACACAATTTATTTTATGGTAGCAATAGTGTTGCTATACGTTATCAATTGCATATAATATTGTACAACTCAATCAAATAAATTTAATTCATTGTGTTATAAAGTAAATAACATTATTAAGTTTAAGGTTAGTAATGCGTAACGAGTAGGGTACAATATTCATATTATTTTGAATCTTAATATAATACTCACATTAATAATTATTTTAGTAATTCTTCATAACAGAGCTCTCCTCTATTTAAACGAGGTGAGGTATCTGCTCTAAAATTAAAAAAAGTGACTGTGATTAATTTCAAAAAGGTATAGATAATTCTCAATAACAATACACTGTTAAATTTTATGCAAAATATATTTTACGAAACAAAATGACTCGAGAACAATGTTCAATAAGTCAATGAATTATCTTTAAGGGTGAGTTAGTCTTGTGTTAATATTAAATGGAGCGGGAACAATTGGTGAAAGTGATAACAACTGTGATTTAAATCAAGTGTTACTGCATGATACAACCCACCCTTAAATATCCGTAAAGTTTTCAAGGGATCAGGTTTAATTTATTATCAAAACCCATGTATTCTTGCGAAAGATTAAGCGAATAGATACAGGTCACTATTTGCTAAATGAAGTGTTTTTCGTCTCATTTTGTGAGACCAAAAACACTTCATTTGGGTGAGCTATTAACCTGGTACTAATATGTCCTGTCCAATGTTGTATTTGGTGTACAATAAGGTATATATAAATAAATAAATAATACAAATGTTCTGCTTATTAAAATTTACCAACATGGAATTTTGCCCGGCCCGGAAATAAAACCGAAGAATACAAATGTTCAGGTCGTTCTAAAGCTGACTGGATCAATAAGGCTATTTCAATTAGGTATTTTAAATAATATTTGATTTAGTTCAGTATTACCAATATGTCTACCGATATTAAGACTAGAATTTTTTACAAAACATGCTCAATAAACAACGGAGCATATAATGAAGCAACAGAAATTGGCGCAGTAGGTATTGGTGAAGCTGTTTCTATCCCAAATTACTAAATAGAAACTATTACTTTTATTTTTTGTTCTTAGAATATGAAGAGGCAGGACTCTCAGGAGACGGCCAGCAGGTGAGTATAATATTTTATAATGACCGTGCCAACAAAAGCAATGTAAACTTGTCAAGTAACAAATCACTCGAACTGCAGCCCGGAATCTGATTGATATTATTGATTGATATTAATTAAATTTGATAACTACACACTAGAGGTCCTGAGTTCGGTCCCCAGGTGGAGAAAGTGTTATTGGGTTTTTCTATGAAATTCTCAGTAGCAGCTCGGAGTCTGGATTTGTGCCCGGTTAACATGGAACCTAAACATACCGGCGAACTGTGGGTGTACATTGAGTACGCCTCTGCCTAACCCTTCATGGAATACGGGCGTGAGGGTATGTTAAATTTGATAAATTTCATTTATGTGATTGATTGTGATTCAGATTAAAATATGAGGCTGCGATAGCGGCTGACTTGGGGAGTCCGTCGCCCGACCAGACAGTGGCCCCAATGGGCGCGCCTTCGATCAGGATGCGAGCCATGGATTCAATTTTGGTAAGAATTGAAAGTGTTCAGTGAACAACAGCCTGTCATGGCTGGGACTATAGGGACATAAGGCAAGTGCAGTTGTTATTGCGGTACGAGTCCGACCTAGCAATGATGCCAAACGATCCATGAGGATTTTTCATACTTATAAAAAAAGGGTGAATGCCATTGACACACAGAATCAACAGTGACTTTCTATCGATTTATTTAATTTTGTATAAATTTTGAAATTAATAATGATTTCTAATCCACCATTCTAAATTCCAAGTCTGCTTACAAAGCCAGCCTCCGAATTTGTTGAGCAAAACTTTCACCGACCATTTTTCATGCGAAGGGTAAAATTTGGTGAAATTCCTTTTTATCCCTTACCTAAGGCGAACGCGACCTTTGGCCAATATTTTAGGGGTCCAATTTCACGCGTTTTGTTGGTGATTCGATTCACCGGGACTTGTAAACAAAAAGTTTTACAAATTCGGATTATCTTTGGATATTGTAGACATTTATATTGTACACCAGATTTGAGTTCTGGTTAAATATTTTGTTTCACAGAAAGAGAGAGAGAGAGACAGTACAGAGAGATATCTTCGGTTTATGGTTATTATCTAATATTTTAGTTTTTATGTGTAAGCAGATGGGTAGTTTATTTTGTGTTATATGTAAATATTATTTGTTTTAATTAAATATAACATTGTGTGGCTAGGAAGTCCTACGACGGGTTAGGTAGAAATGCAAACTTTTATAGGCTACCTTTGGTCTCAAAATGTATTTTGAGATCCAAATAAACAGCTAATCATACATAAACAGGATAAATATTATCAGGTATTCAGTGCACCTCTTTGCTATGTGTATTCCCATTTATTATTCAGAAAGCAAAGCATCGTATTTTAAAATAAAACCTTCTACGAAATATCTCTAGATCCCACCTTAAAAAAAAGCCTAGGACGAGTACAGCCTTTGTGAATTTGTCTGGAAAAAAGCCTGAAAAAAAAGGTGTGTGAATTCCGCCGTTTAGTGAGAAATCATTGTAAGTCAGGGCAGCTGGCGCAAAGCCAGCGCGAATATTGTTTTATTGCGCCAATATGCTGAAGTCGACTGTGATTTCTGAGGTGAATTGTAGAAAATGCTGGCCTGGATGCTTCATTGCGGTATAAGTCAAGGAGAATTCGGGTAATGAAGTCTATCGATGAAAATCAAATACTCATTTTTAATATGTAACTACTTTACATAAATGTTGACCCTACGATTAAATTTCATAACGATGATGATATCGGTGTGATTGCATTTTAAAGCGTCAAGGCGTTTGGCAATATATAAAACACATCCCACACATTATAACATTTGATATTATCATTCAAATTTCATAAAATACTCTGCACAACAATGCACAGTTGCAAACAATGCACATCACTAGCAGTGTGGACGTTAAGTCACAAGTTGTGATAATTAGAGAGGCGACGTTCGTCTTGTGGTGGCGAACTCTCATGTTGATCCTGTTGGGAAGTTACACCAAGTTGGATTGGAATGTGGAGTGAATTAGGAAGCGTTATACCGTTATCTGGTGATATACCGTGTGTTAAAACAAAATAACCTATTATTATACTTAGCCCTTAATTATTTTGAGATCATTGTAGGTATTGTAAAAGAGTAAAAGAGAGAGAGAAAAAATATCATTTATCGTTGCAATTTTTTGAGCACTTCTTTAACCGTTATTTCAGTTAATTCCCTTTTTTTGTTATGGAAATATAGTATTTGTAATGATAGTATGAGATATTACATTTAAATAAAATTTAAGATTTCAGTACACTGCTTCATTGCTCAAGTGGTAGCAAGAGCGGCTGTTGAGCGTAAGGTCACGGTTTTCATTATTGGTTTTTACCCAGTTAATGGCAGCGGCGGTAGCCTAATGGGTAGGGCATCGGACTTGCTATCATATGGTTGCCGGTTCAAAACCCACCCATTGCACTACCGACATGAACCCACTCGTAACACAAGCTTTAGCTTAGCACGAGGGGTTAACATTTTTAAAACAAACAAAAAATGAAAAAAAAAGGAATAAATACGTCGTCGTCGCGTCACCTGTTTACAGCATTTGTATACTTTTATCTAAAAATAAAATATAAAATTATAAAATGGTAGAAACACAAATATATTTCATAAAATTTACCATCTCTTCTGAAACAGTGATAAAAAAAATCTTTAAAAAAGAATTATTTCAATGTCTAATATTCGCGTAACGTAAAATTCTGGTCAGAAACCAGTATTTTACGTTATTACAAAATATATTAACGAAGTGATTGACTGAAGGATATGAAATAATTATTAAGAAATTTTAATAAAAATGTGCCTGAAGAATATAACGAAGGGAGTGGAGGGCAAAAACTGAACGGAAAACGAATGAACCGTCTCCGACAGTCAGTAGGTAGATATAATGAAATTGTGATGTTGCAATTATAAGGACATAGAGAAATTGGCACTTTGAATATAAGAATATTTCCCATATTTTTGTTATTGATTTAAATGTGCTATTTTAATATTTTTGATTCAAATGTCCTTGAAGTCTCAGATGTATGTAGAATTAAATATTTCCACTTTTGCGAATCGCATAGCATCACTATTCTCTAGTAGGTAACCGTAGTCACGAAGTTATGACATTCTTGTACAAAGGCAAGTAAGTTACGTACGTATACAGTACGTATGTTAGTTAAGTACATACTACAGAAAGTACCAAGCCTTTCCGTGATTATATTGTCTTAAGAACCACCAAGTTTGATGAGATAGAAGCTTTAAGTCTTAGCTAGCCCTGCTACACGGACCCACGGTCGAGCATGCACAAAGATGAAAAAAGAAGGCTACAACTTTTCGGCTTTTTTTTCGGCAACGACCTTTCGACGTTTCAGCTCTATTTCGTTGTCGCTTGAGTCACACAACACTATTGCTCAAGAGGTGTAAGTGACGTTGTCTATCTCTCAAATTGACTCTTTGACAATATTATTAGGCCTTTTAGACATATTATTTATACTATCTTATTGTGATTTTTTTGCATTTTCCATGCTAAGATTATAAAGTTATTTTAGTGAAGGAAAAATTCAATTGCTGGTAGGATTCGAACCTGCGTCTTCTGGTTAGATACACCAGACGATATACTAAGCCACCGAGAGTCTGGTGTATCTAACCAGAAGACGCAGGATTTTTTCTTCACTAAAATAACTATGTTATTTATATTGAAAAATATTGTCTTTATACTATGACGGCGATTGTCTTTATAATATGACAAGATTGCAAAGTGAACTCCTCAAAATAAGATCCTAACACTACGCTATCTTAAAATATGGACATAAGCAACAGCAATAAAAACATACCTTGAAATGAAGCTAATTTGACATTCAATAATATTCACCAATGTTTTATAAATACCTATATACTAATAGACTCAAGTTTCTGCTGAAAAATGTAATCAGAAATAGGTATGAACGCTTAAGAATATATTACGTGTACTCACGTAGGAACGAAATTAAAACAACATTAACAATAATTAATACTAGATTGCATGTGGAAGTCCCGTATTATTTCAGCTAAAATTATTACCTAAAAGTATTTATGTAGGTACTTGCAAATTTTTATAGTGGCTACACACGATCAAAATTGGAAGTCAACCTGATGATTTAATCAGAAAAAGCTCTGATTGGTTAATCAGATTCATCTACATTACTGACTCACATAAAAAAATTGAGATTAAGTATTATTGGCATATTGTCATAATTTTTTTTATAGATTGTGAATGTTCAATATTGCAGCAAATACTCGAAAAGGTCGAAAAATACTATATCACATCATACATACTATCACGCCTGTATTCCTCGAAGGGTTATACAGAGATTTAATAATGCAAATCCACAGTTCGCCAGTGTGTTTGGGTCCCATGTAATAGGGGGCAAGTGTAATGCCATTAACCGGGCACAAATCCCAAACTCCGAGCTGCTACTGAGAATTTCATAGAAAAACCCAATAACACTTTGCTCGACCTGGGAATTGAACCCAGGACCTCTAGCGTAGCACTCGCATTCAGGATCACTGATGAGGCAGTTAAAATGTAAAATATGAACTTATATTTATGTAAAATTGCGGACCGTGTATTATTTTATTTGCTATTCACTGCAAATTGGACATAGCCACCATCATAAGCAGCAACATGCAACTGTCACTTGCAGCATTCAACAAGAATATTTTCATAAAACTGCAGCAGGCTCTTATAGCATAAAATTGCAGGAACCAAGTTTGTTACTGGCACGAAACTTAAAGTCGTTTATGTTCGTGTGATGTCGCACTTAGTAATATTTCTTTCAAACAAATACCATTTAGTTATTTCTCAGAATGATTAATTTTCTTCAAGGCAGTAATAATAACAGGGCGTTGGTACGGTAAATTTTCCGTTATTGAATTAATTAAATTATTTCTACATGGATATCATGCTGCGTTAATTTATTGTAGACTTAAATGATACTGCTTTGCAGCAAGAAAAATATGTTTTATTTAGATTTTGTTGACATTATGATATCATTAATTATGCGGGACGTATTTGGTCAATCATAATTTTTTGTCCACACATGAAAGAAAAAGAGGATTACCTTTTTGTTGGAATTAGGTATTTGTTTAAAATAATTACTAATCTTAGTTTGTAATGAATAATCTCGAAAACAACTGGACTAAATTTAAAAATTCTTACACTAATGGAATGCTACATTATCAGTTATCACTGAGTAACTTATGCTATATTGATAATCGACTTAACCATAACGTCACTTTTGGTTGCGAGTGAAATAGCGGGAAACAGTTAGTTTATTTTCACAACATTTATAATAAAATATTTTATTTTACTTTTAATATTTTCTAAGTATCCGGCCTAGCTCTTGGGTGTTACACTATTATGGATTACTTCCGCGCTAGAGGTGCGACCGACCCATTGTTGTACAAATTGCTCACTAGTGATGTAAGTTTTTATCTTTATCTTTTAATCTCATAAAATGTGCTGGTGGTGTATTGTGTTATTATTACTGATTTTTGGAGTTTCCTTTATTCTCAATAAAAGGATTTCCTTTTTATCTTGTTCATTAAATAAATTGGGGAAAAAGATGTTCGAGTGAATATTCTTTATAATACTTTTTTCCGTAGGTACAATAATATTGGTGAAATTGAAAGACTAAATAAAATTCATCAGGTACCTATGTACTGATTTGTAGACATAAGATACGTTTAAAAATTATGTGGAGTTGCCGTGGTTAGGTTTCATAACGAAGTTTTTTGTCAACGATACGGCAAGATTTAGGCGATTTCTAATCAATATGGAGATTTAAAAAGTCGGTATTTGAATTCTAGCAAGAAACAATTTCTGTAACTACTAGACTACATAAACATAGCTATCAAATAAATAACTAGCTTTAAACAACAGCTATATTTATCTCAATGATCAATAATTATAAGCCTATCACTCGGTAAACCTATTCAGAAACAGTCTTTGTAAATCATGCTTCAAAGTAAAAAATACCACTTTTTAGGACAAAAAGATAAATAAATTGATTGGGCTTGTCAGGAGCACAACTCGCGAACTTAATGGCTACAGTTATTAAATAAATTTAAACCGAAAATTATTTAAATTTAACTTTTCTATTCACTTTATATGTATATAGTCATCAGTCTTTGAAAGCGCTATTATTAAACAGATTGAATAAAAAAATACATCAAGAGAACGTGCCACTGTAAGAGAATTATAATTTTTAAATTAAGTAAGATAAAACAAAAAATAAATTTCAAAGCTGTTTCTTTATATATTTAAATGTAAACTCAGGACAAATTAAAGTACTACAAAGTTATAATATATTTAAAACATCGATAGGCTTTTGTATCTTTTATTTATAAAGTTTCACGACTAGTACATTTATGCAGTTATTTTGGCATTGCTCAGTGAAATAGGTACCAGCAATCTAGTCATATCGACACTAACTTAGTAAGCGTTGATGTAGAAATGCAACCAAAAAGTTCCTATAATAAAGTTAATCTAATGATTTTCATTAAGAGATGGCTCTCTATATTTTGTAAACGATGTTTTCGCAAAAAAAAGAAATTACACTATGAAACTTATAATTTTTTTTATCCACCAAAGAAGAAAACAGGAGGGATCATTAGTTAAGAAATACCGACATCATCTAGTTGTTAGATAAAAAAAGAGAATATTGTTTTGTACTAATGGTATTTGGTTGGTATGATTGTTACCAGCTTTAAAGCATACATGTACCTAATTTACCATCTAAGTTCACATTGTGAAATGCAATTAAATAATATGAATAATGTATGAATATGGTTTATTAGATCTAGATAAAATCTTTACTATTTAAGGAGCTAAATGTAATATTATTTAACGTACTAGATTAATGTTACATAAGCCATTGCTAGTTTTTAGGACTTTTAGGACACATTACGAGGAGGAGTAGATGTTAGAAAAGTGAAAAGATTGGTTCTAATAAAACTTAATCATCGTCATCATTCACAGCTTTTAATAGTGGGCTAACCATTTTGCAGTTGTTGCCAATAGCGGGCAGTAATGTTCAGTAAATCCCAGTATCCTTCTTCAGGTGGTTTTGGTTGCCGTTTTCAAACTACGCGCCATAGTCTGAACACTGAACGTTCTCTGATGTTTCGAAACTATGGTAAAAATTTGAAAAAAATTGTACATTGTCGAGTGCGTTTATTTTTATCTCATCGTAACAAACTACGTCATGTATGTGTGTAAACAGTACCGTAGTACTGGCCACAGAGCCCACAGACAAAGCTTAATAAGGGCTGCAATGTCACAGTTTAGCGCGGCTGTCATTTTCGTAAAACAGACAGTGAGTAGTAGGTACTTAGGTATTTTTTTCCATTTTTCCGGAATCGTAAAATCATAAATACGATAGAATACATGCAAGTGGAAATGAAAACATGTGAATGATGATGGATAAAAACCTCGTTTCTTTTGTAACAACTTGTTTAAAGTTACCACAGTAAAAGTAACAAAACGCTTTTGCCCCTCCCTACAGTCCTCATCAACGAACAACGCTTGTTAACCGAGAGTTTAATTGTTAACACTATTTCAAGTTTGCTGTTTAAGTTAAACAACTCCCCTTCCCCTCGGCCCATCGCCTCCTCCACTCCTCCGTGCTTTTGCACTTCCGACATAAATATTGAAGTTAGCTCGTAAATGAGTATCTTTGGCCCGATAACTTTAAAGGAATTTGAAACCGCTTTACGATGGTGCAAATTGCTGATGTTAGATATAATAAGGAGATTTATGTAAATAGTGTAGAAATAATAACCTAATATTAATATTTTGAGGCAAAAATTAATTGAATAAAAAAAAATTCGAGAAGGTGAAGATAGGATTAAATATACCTATATTATAAAGTACTAAGATAATTGGATAGAAGTAATAACGTTTCTTAAGTTCACGTGATGTCGCATTTAGTGGATAATAGGTATTTCTAAGTAAATATATTTATTGGTATTATTTACTTAAAGATAGTTATTGTTTTCCGGTCTTGTCACCGTAAAGTTTCGATTTCGTAAATTTTCGATTTATATTAGTAAACTAGCTTTTGCCAGCGACTTCGTCCGCGTGGAATAGTTACTTTGTTCCCTAGTTCTTCGCCCGCGGTTTCACCTGCGCTGCCCCGTTCCTAAGGGTTGTAGCGTGATGTTTTATAGCTTGAAACCTTTCTCATGAATCACTCATTTTCCCAACATTTCCCTTCACTGCTCTGCTCCTATTGATCGAAGCGTGATGAAAAGTATACTATAACCTGCCCAGGAGTATGAAGAACAATTGTACCAAGTTTCGTTGAAATCCGTCGAGTGGTTTTTGTTTCTATAACGAACATACAGACAGACAGACAGACAGACAGACAGACAAAAATTTTACTGATTGCATTTTTGGCGTCAGTATCGATCACTAATCACCCGCTGATAGTTATTTTGGAAATATATTTCATGTACAGAATTGACCTCCCTACAGATTTATTATAAGTATAGATAATAAAACAAATATACAGACGATTCTACATTATTTAACCTTTACAGAAAAACAACTGAATTTAGAATTATTGCTGAAGTAATACGTAGTTTTCAAACATTCGATCACTGTAGCTGAAGCGACTCTTATAGAAATCGCCAATCGAATGATTTTGCAAAAGATCCTGAAAATATAATCGGAGTGCATGTCGAAGTAGTGTGATTTAGTGTTTTGAAAGCTTTTCTAGGAAACTCTTGCGATGTTTGACGCTACGTTCCATAAGGAACGAGATTTTATATTCTGATACATGAACTACTTAGTACTCACAGATTCCGTTTAAAATTCTTTTTTTTCACTCTCTCTGGATTGACATAAACATTAATCTAATCATTTATGCAAATGACGCAGTTACTAATCAATTGGTTTCTGTACTACGGGTTGCGAATCTGGTGCACGAGTTTGATCATTGAGGCTATACAAATATTTGTACCGTACACAAAAAAAATTGTACCGTACACTAATATTTGTATCGTACACTAATAGTACCGTACACAAATATTTAATAAATGGCTGTACAAATTGAGTGAATTTTTTTTTGTTTCTAAACACAATAATAAACTAGCGTTAGGAAACAGCAACAAATACGTTTTCAAAGTTATTTTTAAATGAGAAAAAATCAAAAGATTTTATAAAAATAAGTCCATTTATCCGAAAATCACACTATCAATTAGGAACACGAACTTTGTTCCGCCATCCATAGCCGTCGGCTCAAATTCCCAGCGGTCATTAGAGCGGAACGCTCGCCAGAAAGATTACAGATTGTCCCATCGCAACTATCGTTTGATCCCAACTTGCCGCGTTATTGCCGCGCCCTGGGACCCCACCAACTTGCCCCTACAAATGGCCCACTGTGGAGATTAATCTTATAACATTCCTACTAGATTTATCTTTGATTAAATGGATTGGGGATTAGTAGATCGGAATTTGAATTAGGATTTGGTAAAAGATTTACGAGTGGAAAGTTTGATTGTCGAATTATTGTATAACGTTTTTAGTTCACAAAAGGCGACGGAATTGAGAGATACTAGTGTATATAGCTCATTAAAGTTATGAGGCAACGTATTTCTAGGTTGTTTAAAAAAGTCCTGATATGATAGTTATGATAGTAACATAACATACCACACGCCTGTATTCCCCGAAGGATTAGGCAGAGGCGTACTAATGTACACCAACAGTTCACCGGTATGTTTAGGTCCCATGTAAAAGGGGGCGAGCCTATTGCCATTAATCGGGCACAAATCCAGACTCCGAGCTGCTATTGAGAATTTCATAAAAAAACTCAATAACACTCTGCTCGACCTTGGAATCGAACCCAGGACCTCTAGCGTAGCAGTCGCACTTGAGACCACTAGACTAATGAGGCAGTGAGTTATGAATTTATGATAGTAATGGCCGACTCGATAGTGGATTTATGAGATGTTGGACCACATTTTTTTATAACCATTGTTAGTTTTTATAACTTATACACAGCATCCTTTGCTTCACTAGGACCTGTAGAATTTCGATCATCTTAATGGTTTTAACATTAGATGCATATCCGCTGAAACTTCATCTGGGTGACAAATGGAGGTCCTGTCATATCTCATGAATCATGAACTTGATATGCTAGAGTCAAGTTTTTGCGACAGTTAGGTAATAATAACTTAAAATTACCATAGCACTTCACGCGGTCCAAATTATTAATTTTATTAGAAAAAAAGATAAAGAATTTATTTGATACACACATACAAATAGGTACGTATACAATTAAAATAATAATAACGCTAAGAAGGTAACGCTGGCGGTCAAGCGTAAGTCTATCACGAATAAAAAAAAATAAAGAGTTAAATTAGGATCATAGATTGATCGTTAAAAATATTTGTAGGAGAAGATGATGTAGATGAAGCAAAAGAGGTATGTAAGAA